>CASBWL010000200.1:600000-1186650 GCA_949130495.1 Sambucus nigra | reverse complement strand
CCAAAGTTACAACTTTACGATTCTAAAACTAGAGAGTTATAAAGTTATCTTAAAATAAGAAGGCTGGGTCATAGCTATAGATGAAGAGATGAATATGATCAAGAAGAAAAATATTTGGGAGTTAGTGGATCGACTGATGGACAAAGACGTCATCAGAGTAAAGTGAGTCTACAAAAAAAAACTACAACATGATGGCTCAATCCAGAAACACAAAGAAATGTTAGTGGTGAATGTATATTCACAATAATTTAGAGTTGATTACTATGAAACCTTTGACTAGTGGCGCGATTAGGGACCATTAGAGCACTACTAGTGCTAGCATCTCAAAATCACTTGAAAATTCATCAAGTAGATGTCAAATTAGTATTCCCTAATAGATATCTAGAGGAAAAAGTATATGTTAAACATCTAAAAGGTTTCGATGTGCATGGAAAAGAAGACAAATTACTTCAATTAAGGAAAGCCTTGTACGGTCCAAAGCATGCTCTGAGAGCCTAGTATAATAGAATTGGCGGATACTTCACCAATCAAGGATTCTGGAGGAGCCAGAGCGAGATGACTTTCTTCATCAAGACCCAAGGTTAGAACCATAATATTATAATTTCCAATTATGTTGATGATCTAATCTATATAGTAAATAAAGAGAAGACGAACAATGAGTTTACATGATGAAGACGTTTGGGATGAGCGACTTGGGCTTAATGGCTACATTCTTAGCATAGAAATAAATAAAGAAAATGGTGGAATCTTTGTGTTAGAAAATAAATACATGGAGAACCTCCAAAAGAAGTTCCAAATATATGATTATCAATGCATCTCTAGACCGCTCGTGACAAATGAAAAACTTAGAAAGGACAACAGTTTTCCAAAAGTAGATGCCTCTCTGTATAGGAGACTTATTGGGATATTACTATATCTCATAGCTAATCGACCAGAAATAATGTATGCTACAAGTTTTCTATTAAGATTTATGAAGGGTATAAGCCACATTCACTATGGAACGGCTAAGAGAATACTAAGGTACTTACGAAAAATGAAAAAAAATACAATATAAGGTACATATCTACTACCTATTCAAGATTGATCAGGTACACGAACAATGATTGGGCTATATCGGTGATGATATGAGAAGAACTTCAGGTAATGCATTCACACTTGGTTCTGGATTCTTTTTGTGGGCATCAAAGAAGCAAAAAATAGTTGTTCAATCCTCAGCAAAAGTCGAGTATGTAGCAGCGTCAAACTTAGCGTGTCAATCAACTTGGCTAAGACCAATACTTAGGGATATGGGAAATGCATAATGAACCTACAAAGATCTACTACGAAAGCAAATCAACAATTGCGATGGTGAAGAATGCAGTTTATCATTACCGAACGAAGCATATTTAAATCAAGTATCATTTTCTGCAAAAGGTAACATCCAACAAAGAGATTGAGTTGAATAATTGCATGGCCGAAGAGAAAGTTACATATATTTTCAGAAAAGCATTGCTAACAGCCAAGTTTGAACAACTACGAACCATGCATGGGATTTTGGGAGTTATCATCAAGGAGGATTGTTGAAATGTGATAGTAATTCCTAGAATAGTCTCGAAATTGATAGATAATGTCAGTTATTCAATATAAGTTAATCCATATCATATAATCTAGAAAGATAAAAAAAGGAATTAAGGTTGTTATGATTGGTACCTTCTAAAAAATATACACCACCCACTTCAAATACTAGTGTGTACAACTCATTTGCATTATTAAGTCTATTATAAAAACTTGTGTTTTTTCTATATTCCAAATTTCAGATTCTCTCAAGTCCTAAAATAAGTTACCAACTAATTGTCTCCCTTCAAATCCTTGGGTTCCCATATGAATCTTAATCCTAACAATTCCAGTTTCCTAAACAAAACATTTAAATACATCCTAAATTACTCCTGAATCAAATAGCAACATCACCAGTTAAGGTTAGTAAAATAAAGAGTAGGACTATTGATATACATTCTAGTGGCTAATGAGGTTGCATGTATTTTCATTAATGGATGTTTGGTTAGATTAGTTAATTTTAGAATGATCAAAGTAGTCTATACCCGGTTCATCAATGGAAAAGTGGAGGCTAGAATCGTAAGGGGTTAAGTCATTGGGTTCACATGGTTCAGTCACAAAAAATCCATGGTTTTGATGGAGGTCTTGTGAATTTATTTATACGATCATCTTGTTATCACTAATAGGGTCCTAAGAATGCAGTGGAATGGGTGTAGGTTACTAACTTTGTTACGGTTAGGATTATAGAGGGTCCATTGGAATTAGGATTTGGAGAGTTTGACATGTTATAGATTTTTATCAAATGATTAGCCTTTCACAACTATTAGGGTCAATCTTTAATAACTCTAGGGGCATCATATTCTTCTTTAAAACGAAAGATAAATACACCTGACCCCCATGGATAAATGGAATAGTTATTGCAAGTTTTCCATTTTTTACAATATTGGTAACTCATGTGATATTTAGGGATTTTATAGTAATGATTTTCCCCAGCAAATGAGGCATGTTGAAGTTTTCAACCTCAGTGGCATTATCTTCAAGATCCAGGCCTTCATCTAGAAAGGCATTTTGTTTATATAACTCACCATAACTAGTTTTAGCTAACAATTTACAAATGATAATAAACCACACACTACAATACAAATGTTCCTAACTAAAAATCTTGGAGAACAAGTAAATAAAACTAGCCACCCAAGAGAATTACTTCAAAATAGATCATTACTAGTATAACATTAATGAGGATGCGAGAAAGCTAGAGAAAAGGATAATGACCTTGGAACATTTGTTATTGTTGAGTGAAAGATAAAGTGGACTATGATGGATTGATGTGTGGGCACACTATAATCGGTGGTTGAATCAATTTTTTATAAAGGGTTGATGAGAAGGGAGAATAGTGATAACATAGAAACTCAAGAAACAAATCAGCAAGTGGAGATAACTCTGAAACTAAAAGGAGAGAGCTCTCCCAAGGAGAGAGAAAAGTGGTAATATATAATAAAACGTGTGATCAAAATGTCATTAACGAAGATACTGATCAAATAATTCAAATATGAACGTAACATATGGTTTATCAAGTCCATAATCACGACTAGAGCCTTCATCAACAAAAATGGTATGACCCCAAGCTCATATGAAGAATTTCATATAAAAAAGGCAAGCTTCGGTATGTGTTCCTCTTGTGCCCCAACTGATGATAAGCCTAATAGAGGTTAGTATTTGAGAAGAAATAGGCACCCTAAAACTGGTCAAACAAGTCATCGATAATTGACAAAGGATACTTATTCTTCATTGTCACTTTGTTCAACACCCGCTAATCAGTACATAATCGTAAGATCAATCCCTCTTCTTCAGAAAGAGAACTTGAACTCCATGTGAAAAAGTTCTACCTCAAATTAATACATGCTCTAATAACTATTTAATCTTCTCTTGTAATTCTCTCATCTCAAATGATACCATATGATATGGTGGTCTAGAAATTGGCGTATTGTTATTTGTCAAGTCAATAATAAAATAAATCTCCTGAGATGGCGGTAACCCTAGAAACCCCTCAAACACATCGAAAATATATCGAATGATAGGTATCGAATCCTATATAACGGTCACCTCCTCCACAATCTCCCCATAGGTGAAATATAAATGAAATGTGGTATCACCCTCAGCTTATTAATAGCTCCTACGTAAATATTTGGGCCCGTTATTGCAAACATGACAACGTGTCCATTATAATTTATGCAAGACTTAGACATAAGTAAACAATCCATCCCTAAAATCACATCATATGAGTGGGTATCCCAAACCCAAAAAATAGATACAAATTATAATCGACCAATGTTTGTCAAAAAAGTCTCACATATATTCAAAATACAAGTCGAAACACCTAAGGCAGTAAAAATCGATAAGTATTTATCATAAGATCTAGGTGACACACTAGATACCTCAAAAAAATCTAGGTGACATAAAAGAGTGTGTAGCGTCGGTGTCAAGTAAAAATCTAGTTAAAGTACCATAAACATAAAAAGTGTCATCCACCATCTGGAATCGTCCATGTCCCTCCTTCTACGACTGTGCTATTTGGTACAATTAACTATACTAGAGTCGAGGATGAGGTGGGAGGTACAATAAATGCCACTAGTGCTTAAGGCCTCAGAGCTAAAGAAAAGAAAGAAATTTAAGATATCGGAGAATCTAAATTAAATCAACCTTAGTTTATAGTAAGGATGTGTAAAAGAAGATGAGAAATTACCCCATGTTTATCGTTTGGTTACTAAAGGAAGGGGTTACTCATATAAAAGATATAAATCAAGTTTGTGTAAGGGCATATTTTTATAAATGTCCGTAACAATTAATTATTTTGTATATTGTTACATCGTCGAAGAGCATTAAAGAACATTCAAGCATCAAAGATGGATCCGAATATCAATTTCTTCATTAAAAATATCCGCAAAGTTTACTTTGGTAAGTTTATGTTTTAAATACCTTAACTTTTCACTTAGAGGTTTGGGATATTTTTTCAAAATATTTTCTAAGTGTTGGAGCGAACTTTTTCGTCAAAATTTGAGAATGAGTATTTTTTCTAAGTCCTGTAGCATACCTTGAATTTAGCGCCCAGGTCGTTCAAGCGAGATGTCACCTCATTCGAGCTACATGTGGATGTCGCGTGATGTTGTTCAAACGACACGTGTACGTCATTCGAGCGAGATCCCTATTTCGTTCGAATGACTGAGCCTGCACGTTTTTCTATAAATACTCATTAAATGGTTTCATTTTCATTAATAAGTCCCAGCGTTTTAAATGACAGAAAACTACGAAACTGTAGAATCCTTTTGACTTCTTGTTTTAGGGTTTAATCCCTTTTTGTTTTCAATTCACAAAGATCCCATATGTTTTGGTCAATTGTTTTGGTGTTCGAGAACACACTTTACTTTTGATCATTCTTTGTGGGGAGAACTCTACAATTGGAGAGCTGCGTGTTATTATGGAGGGTGTCCTTGTGAAGATTGAAGACTGTGTGTCTGGACTACGCGTCCTTGTGGTATAGCTACACGTGAACCACTAAAAATTTCATGCCGATGCTTTGAAGGTTTGACGAAGACACTGTGCGTTACTCTTGTGGGCGAAAGAAAGATTGTATGTAAGTCAATGGTCTTGTAAACTTTTCAAAGTTGTAGAAATAAAAGGTTTTGCCCTGCGGGGATTTTTCCTAAATTTTGTGTCGCAAGCTATATCTTATTTGGTTTGACACGTAGTTGCATGTGTTAGGGGTTGAATTGATTTAGTTTAAAAAATGACTCTAATTAAATAAGTGTGACAAATTAGAAATTTTCAAATTTAATCAAATATCACACCATCATAGGTTTTACAAATTGGTATCAGAGCTCATTTAAGCGATCACCACTTTTATAAATTGGTATCGGAGCAGGTTGCGCTAATTTATCACGTATTCCTATTTTTCGCAAAATTTGTGTGATATTGATTTTTTTAAAATCAATTTTGAGAAAAATCGTAATTTTTCCGATAGAGAACTTATTTAATCGGATGCCCCCCTTTGATGACATGATTAAGAGTTTTGATGATATAAATCATTTGAATTTGATGTTTGCTAAAATAATTGATTTTTCGGGAAAAGAAAATTCTCATTTTAAATCCACTATGGATCTTTTGCAAACGGTTCAAAATCAAAGAGATTTTTATCGTAAAATATTTGTTCTTTGGACCATGAATTTAATGCCTTAAAATTGTCAAAAAAGGAGAGTGATGATAAGGTCCTATTTTTAGAAAAAGAATTAGAGGACCTTAAAAATTCGATGATTTTTATTTGTGCCAAAGAGGACAAAAATATTTTAATCAATGAGTTTGTGGCACATGAAGAGACTCTTAGGAAAAAGTGTTCTTTGATTTAGGGGGACCGAGATAACCTTCTAGGTTTGATTGATAATTTGAAGAATGAGTCCCTCAAATTGGAAGAGTAATTCTTTGCTTGAGTCAAAAATTTTGAAGTTAAAAAATGATTTGACAGACTCGAGTAGGTTTGATAGTGATGGTAATGGATCATTTTGTTCTCATGCTTCTATTGCTAAAGCCAAAACCATTATTTATTTTAGAGGGTCCATTAATCCCAAGGACGTTAGAAAATATCACACTTTCGGTAACATTCCACCCGTTTACACGTGTTCATATTATGGTAGGAAATGTCACCTTAGGCGTTTTTATTTTGATCTTGGAAAAAGTCCTATGAAGTTTATGTCTAGTGTTACCTTGGTTCCTAAATCCCCCCCACAACGTTTCACATCTATTTGGGTTAGGAAATCACCTTTAGAGGCACTAAATTTTTGACAAGTTGATTCTCGTTTGCTTGCACCTGATTCTTCTCTTGCCATATCATATAGATGATTGTGTTCGCATGTTTGTCATACGCTACTTTTTTGTTTCATGATATTTATGTTTGCTAGCATTGTGACATGTACTTTTTGTATAAACTTTTTCTTTTGAATGTTTTTGAAAAATACGAAAAGATTTTATTTCAATAAAATTTTGAGAAAATCCAAAAAGAATTTGGTATTTTGTTTACACCGTTTATGGATAGACACTTAGGATGACGGAGTCACAACATCATTCCATTTTTCCATATGACTATTTGATAGTGTTTTGAGATAATATGTCAATTCATCCATGTGCTTTATAGTGTGTGGGGTCATTAAGATGTAATTAAATATTACTTCCTACATGTTTGACTCGTGATTTCATGTATTGCACGCATGCACGGATTTGTTTTATTATTGTGCTTGTCTTATCACATGTTGGTTGGGTGTTTTCACTTCAATCCTAACCTTAAAATAAACCAAGAGTGATAAAATGTGATAAGAAAGTTATGCATGGAAGAGACGTTTGTGAGGTTGTGTGCTTTGTTTGAAAACGATGAAGTGCTACGAAAGATTATCATTTATCCTTTGCGATTAAGCCGCCGTTTAATTGGACTTAAAAAATTGAGGAATTTCATTATTCGGGGTCCAAAGAGGTTTAAAAGAGCCTGAAAAAATTGAAAGTCAATAAAAAGAAATTCATGCCAAAAAGGACCCATTATGTTTTTGCTCCAGTTCTCCAAAGTTTGAGAATTTAGTTTATACACCTCTATTTTTTTTATACGAGGGATTTTGGATGGTGAATTAAAACGGGTTTGTATGTCCTTTAAAGTCTTGAAAAAGTGTTAAATAGTTTTGGACGTTATTGGGGTGAAAATCACTTTGACTTTGATTTGTTGATTTTCGTAAGACGATGCCATCCAAATTCAACAATTTTTACACCTAAGGATACTTTTGATGTTCATTCGTTAGGAGTGCACGTATACATCATGCACATATGCTTGATTGAGATGATTTACCTATCGAATGTGTTCACACCCATTCATTCTGTTTCCATTACTTGGTTGTTTGAGTTTAAATCCATGGTGTGATTTTTGGTATCTTATTTTTGTACGAAAAATTTGAAAAATTAAAAAATAGTTTGTGAAATTTTTTGAGATACTCCTTTCCATGTGTGTAGTTTGATCCTTGTTTGCTATGAATTTTTATCGTGACACTCCTTGTTTTGATTATTTATTCTTATCTGTCTATTTGGGGACATCATAAAAAGGGGGAGAAAGAATTGTCATGTTTTGAGGGAGTTTTTGGAGTATGGGGGATATTTGATTTATTAATGATTTATTCTTATCATTTCAAACTCAATACGTCCCGAAGGTTTTTGCTTTATCTCATGTGTGTAGGTACGAAGATTGATGATCATTATGTTGCACACCCTGATGAGAAAAGCTTTGAGAATTGATGAAGATTTTTGGAGAACAGTTTGAGATCTCAAAAATTTATTCATGGGAGGGTAAATTTGTATAGGTGATTTGGTATTTGATAATTCGAATATTTTCATGTAGGTACCGGCATAGACATGGGGTGATTTGTAAGGACATATTTTTATAAATGTCCGTGATAATTAATTATGTCGTATACCGCTACACCGTCGAAGAGAATTCAAGAACATTCAAGCATCAAAGACGAATACGAATATCAAGTTCTTCATGAAAAAAACTCCGCAAAGTTTACTTTGGTAAGATTATGTTTTAAATACCTTAACTTTGCAATTAGAGCTTTGGGATATTTTTTCAAAATAAGCGGACTTTTTCGTCCACATTTGAGAGTGAGTATTTTTTCTAAGTCTTATAGCAGACCTCGATTTTGACGCCCAGGTCGTTCAAGCGAGATGTCAACTCGTTCGAGCGACATGTGCATGTCGCGTGATGTCGTTCAAAGGACACGTGTACGCCGTTCGAGCGAGATCCCTATTTCGTTCGAGCGACTGAGGCCGTGCGTTTTTCTATAAATACTTATTAAATGGTTTCGTTTTCATTAAGAAGTCCCAGGGTTTTGAAAAACAGAAAATTATGAAACTGCAGAATCCTTTTGACTTCTTCTTTTAGGGTTTAATCCCTTTTTGTTTTCAATTCACAAAAATCCCATATGCTTTGGTGAATTGTTTTGGTGTTTAAGAACACACTTTGATTTTGATCATTTTTTGTGGGTAGAACTCTACAACCGAAGAGTTGCGTGCTATTGTGGAGGGAGTCCTTGTGAAGATCGAAGGCTGTGTCTCTGGACTTCGCGTCCTAAATTTTATGTTGCATGCTATATCTTATTTGGTTTGACACGTAGTTGCATGTTTAGGGGCTGAATTGATTTGGTTTAAAAATAGACTCTAATTAAATAAGTGTGCCATATTAGAAATTTGCGAATTTAGTCAATTATCACACCGTCATACGTTTTACAAATATGTATTAGAGCTTATTTAAGCGATATCACCACTTTTACTGTTTGCACTTAATTTATTAAGGGATTTTTATTATGTAGTTGCTCGAACAAATCAAGGAATTTCTCAGGTCTTTAAGAAGATTGTAGTTACTAGGGATAGTAATGATACTACTTCTACTACTAGGGTTAAAAAGCCGATTGACTCTAGTGGACCTATCTATGTTGTTGGCCCTTGCCTTGCCTTTGATGTCCATTTGTACACGAACTTATTTAAAATCGAGATACATGTCCCCTACATTTGCACCAAGAGCATACGTCCATAAATGGAGAACATTAAGTACCCCAATGTCTATATTATTTCTTTCCTAGCCTGACTTGTCAAAGGGAGTCCCGAACACTGGTGTTATGGTCTCTATTGCGTAGGATTAAAACTCATCCACTAACTCTAGACGTGATGGATCTAAAATCCTTTTCGGCCTTCAACGTAACTTCCATCAGTCTTAGGTCTTGTAAGTAATGTATGTCGGGATACCCATGATAACCTGTATGATGTGACAACTCGACCTATGAACAAAAAACTTAAAATTATTCTTCTCCGAACTAACCTCCTTCGGTGGAAATAAAGGAAATGCTGTAAACTCCCGCTCATACTTGGCCGCCATATGAGCACCCTACTGTAAGAGAAAAAAATCCATATCCTACACCTACATGAGGAAGGGAGATACTTTTCATCTAACCTTCCCACGGACTGGTCATTGGTCAATATCTCTTCCTATAATACTATAGTCATGCTCCCCTACCACTAGAGGGCATTCGCTATTGGGGAAAAAGTTACCAACGCCTATTTTTTCACCTCAATGCAATCCAACAATCATAAGTGAAGTTCGATGTTCTCATGCTACTTGTGTGACACAATAGGACCTAATGAACTAGAAAAAGTAGGAAAACTATTATTCATTAATGACGCTCGCACATTCTCCCAAGTCTATGTTGGTGCTATTGTCCTCTTTGCCTCCTGGGAACTCTCCAGACATCCCAATGTCATCCCAATTCCATCTAACTAGCATATGAGCTTTGCTAGTTCCCACGGGACAAATTGGTACTTTTTATGACCAAATTTTTTGGGCAGATAAATATTAACTCAGAACAATATTCCACCTGCGGGTGTGAAACAAAAACTTTCAAACGTTGAAATAAATTTTTAAAAGAATGATTATTATCACATAACATGTCAGTTGTCTTAAAATCATTTCGATAAAACTTTGTTATTAATTGTAGGAGACAAAATAATAGTTGAATAACACCATAAACATTTATTTCTCTAAAACACTACATAATTTACTATTTTTAAATAAATGTCCAAACTTTCCAAAGTTTGCTTCAAAACAAAAAAAACTAACCCACTTTTACAAAAAAGATTTAGAGCCATTACATCGTTCCCCAATTAAGTCCTCGTAAAAAATAAGAAAATAAAACCTCTTGACATCCCAAACTTGATGCATTGCTAAATGAACACTGGTACACCTAAAACAGATTCCTGGCATGCTGCTACCTCCACTCTTGAGAACTAATTCTTGGTTGCATATGTTGAATATACATACCCAAGAATATGAACTCGGGTGACCAATAATGTTCGGTAATGGTATGAGATAAATTATATTTACCAATATTTTTATATTATAAACATCCATCACAATTATTTCCATTAATAATTTTTATTACAATTGTCAAGGAATAAGATAAATAGTTCTCAGTAAACTAACATGACAATCAGAAAGACAAGAGGGAGAGATGCTCCTCCTCTCTAAACTTTTCTCTCTCTCTTTAACATTTTCTCCCTAGTTGCCATAAACTCTAGTTCCCCTCCTTTCTTGGACTTTGATCCTAAACCATTTAATGATAACTCTACTCCGCTTAGCTCTCTTGTTCTTGATTTTTTTCCAAAGAAACCTTCATATGCTGAGATTCTTGGTAGCAAAAAAGCTCTTAGTCCACAAAAAACTAAAACAACTCTAACCCTCCCTCCATTAACTGCTCTATACTTGTGTGGAGATTCTTTGGCTGTTAGACTTCTTGATGAGGTTTACCAAGAAGTTATTTAAGATTGCAGCTCTTATAGTCTCATTGGTAGACTCATTCTTGCAAAAGGTGACAAACCTTGGAAATTGGTGGATTTGAAAGATCATCTCAACACTCTTTGGCAACTACAAAATGATTGGGTTCTTACTTATAGATGTAAAGGTTATTACAATCTTTGCTTTTCATCTTCTTTTGACATGGATATGGTGTGATCTATGCGTAGCTCTAAACTTTTTCAATGGGTTCCTGATTTCCATCCGGATACACATGTTTCCTCAAGTGCCATCTTATGGATTCGATTCATAGGTTTAAGCCTAGAGTACTGGGATCCATGCCTGCTCTTACAAATTGCAAGAGGTGCATGTACCCCCTTCGTATTGAGAAGACAACGTTGGACAGGTCTTATGTAAATTACGCTCGACTTTTAGTTGAGGTGGACATGTCCAATAAACCTCCTAAAAAATTGTTAATTGAAAGAGGGAATTGTAGTCTTTTTGTCAATCTCTCTTACAAGAATCTGCCATGTTTTTGTAATTTCTATAGGTGTGTTGGACACACTGTTAATGAGTGCAAGAATCTTAAAAAAATGGTGGCCAAACAACCTGTTCAATCTACCCCCCATGTGGTGGCATATGCTTAAAAAAACCTTCGTCCCAAAACAAACCGGATTATGAGATTGCTGTTGAAAATTCAAACTCCGATGGCATGCATTCTGGTCTCAAAAAAGAGAAAGATAAAATCTCAAAAATGGTAGAAGGCAAATATGCCAATCCCGTAATTTTGGGAATTCAAAAAAATCAAACTGATCAGCTCCGAATTTCTGGAGCAACGGTTTTGAAAAAATTCTCTAATTCAGCCGTAATAGTTGACCAGGTGGGTTATGATTCAACCGTAATATGTGGTGGGGTGGGTACTCATTCCGATAAAAAGAAAGTTGAAAATCTGCATGGTAGAACACACGTGGAAAATTTTGAGGTAGCTAGAATACCAGTTATTCATCAAACATCGGGTATTAGCAAATCCCCAGCTCTCAATTCGGATTTACAAAATTCAATGATGTTCGGGGCTTTAATGGCTAACAATATAGCTTCTGATGAGGATTATGGGGATATGCCTCCGTTAGAAGATATTCCAAATTTAAATGAGGATTTCTCACCTAATATAAATAATTCATTGAGTGCTGAAGAGAAAGATGATAATCTCGACGATTCACAAAAAGGATTTGATGTTGGCAAGTAAAAACATCGCTATATTCATCATTTAATCGAACATGATTCCATCGTGTTAAAAGGCGATAAATTAGTTTTACGCAATGATATTATTGAGGCTTCATACTTAGACGAAGACAATAAAAGTGAAGAAGATAAGCCTCCTTTCAAGAGCATTGACTCAAGTGGAGAGAAAGCCCTAGTTAATCCTAATAGTGTTCAAGATCGAGGAATCGATTTATATGTGAAAATCTCAAATATTGTCTCGAACGACGCAAATTATACATCGAACAAATGCATGTTGTCCGTAGGAAAACACGTTCAAGATATCGTGGGTCCTAAATTTATTTTCAAGGTTTCATTTACTTTTATGCACGCTTCGTGCTTTATTGTTTTTAATGTTTTCATTTTCGTCTGTGCAAGCCATCAATGAAGGGCGTTTCTTCATCTCTATCATTATAAAGTTTTATAACCATTAAAAAAGATAAATAGTTCTCCATTACACTGTGGGACAATACGATAGTTTCTTATATGTCTTACAAGAGAGATTTTTTTGCCATTTCTCTATACTAAAACTTAAATTAAATATATAAAGAAACAATAAAATGGGTCACCTAGGCCAAATAGTTAGTATGACCCACCCCTTCCATGAGAATTTTTGCATAAACAACATATCTAAATAATGTTGAGTGCAAATTAAATCGTGTTATTTCATGTTTAACACTTTCCAATTAGATAAAAGACAAACAACAAAGGTTGTGTACAAATAAATTTCCAAGCGACTTACATAAAAGCGTCAAGAAAAACAACACTGGGTTGATTAGAAATATTTACTTTTTCTTATTTTAACTAATGATGTCATACATGAAAAATAATAAAAATTATTATTTTTTAGTTACGAAATGACATTTCCCACAAAATCAAAAATCGTGTAGAAAATGAAATATTCTACAAGATTGTATTTTTTCAAAAAAATAAATTGTGCTTCTAACTATTATTAAAAAAATGGGACAAAACAGAAGTGCACCAGAATTACCCCAAACCCCTCATGTTAGTTTGTTAGCTAGTGTACCCTAGTTTCAGTACCTCCACCATTCTCCTCTCGATCCAGCCGACACACATGACTTACACGTATCAGTGATAGCTCACAAACGCTAATAATAGGTTGATGAAATCTACACTAAATAATACATGAGCCATACAATTTAATTCCATTATAAGCAATTCATAATAAAATAAAGTATATAAAGCAATTGACTAAAATAATATTCAAATGGAACCCAACAACAACTAATACCATTCTTGACATAATCAATGTCTAACAGAATATAATAAAGATGCCCCAACACAACCGAACATCTAAAAATTAAACTTCTACATAGATTCGACTCAACGTGAAATTAAATATGGTATAAAAATGGGTACATAGACCCGACACCTATTTCCTAATATCAGTAAAAGGGATTCAATGACCATAGGAAGATCGGGGTTGAGGTGGGAATGACAACCTACGTCCTGAAAAGTAAAGTCAACAACAATGTTAACATGTTTAATTAGAGGAAGATTTTTAGTGAATTTGGATACCATATCACTACACATCTTCCTCTTGTGTTTTAGTCGTTTCAAAGTTTAATACCCAACCCAAACAATTGTCTATATCTCAAGAGTCTACACTCAATCCCAAGTGACACTACAAGAAAAATGATAATTTATGTCAGTCAAAAACTGACATAAATGGCCATTTATGTCAGTTTTAGAATTTTTCAAAACTGACATATATAGCCCTGACATAAATGTTCGTAAAACTGACATAAATAAGATCACATTTATCTCAATTTTTAAGAACACACATAAAAATTACGATATTTACCATGCTTTTAATCACATTTTCACGAAAAATGGCATAAATAGCATCACATTTATGTCAGTTTTAGTAATTTTTACGAGAGTTTTATCAAAACTGACATAAATGTTGATATAAAAATTAAATAAAAAATCATTATTCCATCAATAGACAACTATTATTTGAGGTTAAATCAACCCTTGTAAATAGATAATAAATAGTCGAACAACATTCAAATAGTCTAGATTTCATCGAACAAATTCACATATAACTTAAAATATACAATATTCATCAAAGAACATTACATTGTGCCTCAAATAAATAAAGTGGCAATTTAAAAAAATGGACAAAGTCTCCTTTGTTTATTGGACTATCCACCCAAGGGGTAACAACCAATCCAACAAAATGTAAAATTGAAATACAGGGCAACCTTTTAAGAATTCTCCTACAGAAGGTAGTTGCGGCCATCTTTAAATCAACACTTGGTAGTGCTTGGTTCCTTTTCACTTGCCAGTGCTAGGTCAATTTTCACTCGACAATTCTTGGTCCGTTTGGTTTCACTTGGTAGTGCTTCGTTTTGTTGCTACTACTCTAATTTCAGTCATTGGGTTGTTGGTTTGTTCTGTCCCATTTGTTATCTGGTTCGTTCTGCCCCATTTGTAATCTGGTCCGTTCTGCCCCATTTGTTATCGAGTTGATCTTGAGTTGGTAAAAATCGAATAAATAAAAAAAATGGGTAAAAATGGAATACACAAACTGCAGAATCCTTACCTGAGAAAAAATCAAACATATAAGTAAGCATTAGAAGATGAATACATAAACTATGTATTTAAAAGTAAAAGAGGGTAATTGAGAGTATACATCATGGTGTTGATGAAATCATGATCCATAAACTGTGTAATTAAAAGTTTAACCTTGAACATGTATTGTTTAATTAACAGAGAATACACACACACACACACACACACACTAGTGGAATGCCCGTGCCTGAAGGCATAGAGAAAATTTTGAAAGCGCATAATCGCAAAGCGACAAAAATTTTCAAAGTATGCAATTGCGAAACAAAAAAAATATCGTTCCCCCAACAAAACAAAGTGTTAAATCGTATATAATGTAAGTTATAAAGTTTTATATATAATATATATACTGTTACACAATTGAAAAAATTTGGAGAGTTTTCTTTGTTTATAAACTACCCACCCTATTTAAGAAAGAAAAAAAATACTTCAACAATAATACTAATAATCCATCATAAACATCGTATAAACAAAGTCATCAATTGAAGCCAATTCACGAGAATAACACCAATACTTAAGTTGAAAATATTTATTAAATAATATAAATAATTGTAAACAACTTTAAAAAATTGGGCAAAGTTTCCTCTATTTATAGGACTAACCACCCTGTTTAAGAAATAAAAAATAACCCAACAACAATATTCCAAGAGACGCAATTTATCAATCAAAATCAAATAAAAATCGTTGTGTTCTCATAATTCATATATAATGTTTTTTGAAAAAAAATTAAAAATATGTTCCTCCCCGTATCATTTCAATTTCCTATCATTTCCTCTTTAACCTCGTATCATTGCTTTCTCTCCATATCATCTCTCTCCATAAATTTATAACAAAATTGTATATATAAGAGAAACCATAATATTGAATCAAACTAACCTGCTCATAAAAATATACCATTATAATACAAATGAACATAAGTAGATATATAAATACTTTGTACAATAATCTACTTTCAAAATAGAGTACGGATTTATGAAATGAAATGTAATGTAATGTAACCACTTCTGTATAATCAAAACCTTACCTATTGGAACTTAACTTTTGTGTTTATTGATGTGATTGCGGGATCAGCTAAGCATTGAATCCCGAATCCCGTGACTTATTTTTATAAATTTCCACATTGATGCTTTGCACTCTTATCTTCAGCCCGTCTCACCCTTTCTTCATAGCTACATTTACAACATTAAAAACGGAATCAGTATTGGAAGATATGGTAAGGACTTTATCGAAAGAAAGGGGCAAATATTGGAGTTGAACATATCATCTTCAAACATCCTCAATTAGAACACTGAAAAAGAACTACAAAGCATCAAGTTACATAACATCAATAGAAGGAATGAGTACCTAAATACTAATATATTGTGTCATGATGAAATAAGAACATATTAACTAACGATATCTTTTAATGCCTAAAACATAACATAACTTGGGTTTAGAATCAATTGTGGAATGTTAATGCCTAAAATTTGGGATGTTGATTCCTCTCATGGAGACATATTCACCGAAGAACATAATGAATTGGTTGAATCAACGACAGTCAAGTTCATATAAGAAATGTGTCCAGCTTGTGGACTATCGAGACTACATCGAGTATTCCAAAAAAAGGGACATTGAATGGCAAAACATAATAAAGACATATTTGAAATTTATAAATGGTGATTATCTAGCACTTGTATTCAAAAAAGGGACATTTAACCTAAAAATAGCCCATATATACATAACCCATATATATATAGCAGGGTTGCTATATATCCCATATATATATATAGCAGGGCTGCTATATATATGTAAAGGCTTGCTTCTTTTAAAGTTGTAAAGCCTAAAAATTCATGTAATTCTTCAATTGAGTTTCATCCTTGAATGTCCAATTGTTCTAAGGAATTCAACTCCTTATGTCCCGGGATCTCAATTAGTTTCACACAACTAGAAACATCTAATGTTCTTAAATTTTTATGGTTTGACAAATCAGGTAAATTTGCAATTGACTTGCACCCTTCAATGTTCAACTGTTCTAATAACTTCAGCTTCTCAAGTCTTGGGGTCTCTGTTAATTTCACACAACATTAAACATTTAATATTTCTAAATTTTCAAGGTTTGATAAATTAGGTAATTTTTCAATTGACTCGCAAATAA
Organism: Sambucus nigra; assembly: GCA_949130495.1. Lineage (NCBI taxonomy): Eukaryota > Viridiplantae > Streptophyta > Magnoliopsida > Dipsacales > Adoxaceae > Sambucus > Sambucus nigra. The sequence goes on along the minus strand of CASBWL010000200.1, from coordinate 1,169,764 downwards.
AAATTAACAAGGCCCAATTGGAAGAGGCATTTATGCGATCAGGTATGCTTTGGTTGACTGACTGGATCAGTTTCAGAAGCTCCTGATCACAACACTTATGCGAATGTTCAGCAGCCTTTTCTCTATGACAAATTGGATATTATTGCTTCTGCAGCGACATGTAATAACCCTCTCTTTCGATAGCCCATTTTTTATCCTTAATTACCATGTGTAGTAATTAGTTATTATCTGATAGATGCTGAATAAATATTAATTTATTGTGTCAAGTCAATATTTACTAATATGTTGTGCAGTTACCTCGTGAGTAGATAAAATGTTCATGTGGTAATTTATTATGTCATAAGGATTTAAAATGACATTTTGGGTTATTATGAAACCAGAAGTAAAATGAGTTACAAAATTCCCAAATGATAATTTGGATAGTGTAGTTAGTCCCGGTAGGTGTGAGATAGTCAAAATAAGTGCCATATTGTATTTTGGCATTTTGGGGACTTTTGACTGGTTTTGGCTTAAATAGTGTATCGCGTATTATTTTATCGCACTTTAGTTATTAGAGTTGGGCATTTTAGACTTATGGCCCGATTTAGTCTTGCTAAGACTTACTATTCCTTTTATGCCCCAAATTGTTAACTTAGAGAGAAAGAGAGAGAGGAAGAAAGCTTTGGAGAAAGAGAGAGATTGGAGATTGGAGCTTGGATTGTTGCTTCCTTCTTCATCAAATCAGATTCTTACACTTGAGGCAAGTAATCTACTTGCAAGTTAATGATTTAAGTATAATAAATTGCATTGATATTTATGATTTAGAAATGTTAGGGTTTTGGTGAAATTTTGGGTATTTAACCCTTTGAGATTGATTTGGATGATAAATATTACAAATGATGGTAGTTGGGTGTATTTTTGGTGTACTAGTTCCATGAAATGAATTGGGTTTGGTTAGTTTTGGGTTGGTTAGAATTTTGGAGTTCAAGACTCCATAGCCATTCTTGGCATTTTCGCAGGGGCGAATCGATTCGGCCCCTTGGGCGAATCGATTCGCATAGATGCAGAGTCCCAGGTCTTGTAGTCCGAATCGATTCGGATTAAGACCGAATCGATTCGGCATTTGCAGAAACCAAATTTTATTGTCCGAACCGATTCGCTTTCAGAGCGAATCGATTCGCTGGGGCGAATCGATTCGGCCCTTAGGGCGAATCGATTCGGTTCCAGCAGATTTGGGGGTCTTTTTCTTTTAATTTTCCTCCTTATTCTTTAGGATTAGGACCTAGGAAACTTCTTTAAAGAAGTAAACTTAGAGTCCTAGAGTAGCCATGGAGTTTGGTCGTTACCCTGGACTAGATATGGGTTCATCTGGGGTTTATTTCGGGGAGGTCTAAAGTAATGTTAATGCATTACTTCTTTTATTCAAACTCTTAGAAGTTTGGAAGTTAGGTACCCTAACTTGGAGACTAGAAGGGTTTGTCAAGTTGCATAGGCCATGGAGATTTGTAGGATCATAATGATCATTTGGAGATTTAATCGAGGATTGTAATTTGAGGAAAATGATAATATTCGATGGGAATTAGGTTCGCATAAAATGAACCCATGTGAGTTTGATGATAATAGGTTCAACTAGAACGAACCCTGTTGTTTAAGGATATTGGGTTTAATAAAAAGAACCAACCTCATGATTAATGGATATGGATTTTTGGTAATGAAAATAATGTTAAATGTAAATGTTAATTTACTGTTACACACCTCTCTAAATACCATCTTAAGGGAAGTCCGCACGATAGGTGAAGCCCCCTAGCTAATGAATGCAGGGTGGATATAGTCCTAGGCCATGGGAGCGCTTATGGTTGTATATTTTTCTGTGCTGGTAGGAAGATTCCAGGTGTGGTCTTGGCTACCACCCAGGCTCATGGCCGCTTCCCGACGTATTGCGATAGGTGCCCAGGTTGTCTTATGTTAGGCCCTGGAAGATGATGGTCATTTAGGGGCGCGCACAGTGGGGAAACCCAGACGGGCGGTCTTAGATATCGTTATATGTATATGAATATAACTATATTTTCATCAAGTTGGACTTGATGGTTGATAAACGCCATAAAGAGCGTATGTTAAATGCCATAAAGAGCATAAATATGTGCCAGAAAGAGCACGGGAATAATATATGTGCCATAAAGAGCACTTGATGTAAATGATATTCCTAATAAGGAATGGAAAGATAAATGGGAAGTTTTAATCTATGAATAGAAATTATAACTTCTTGACTTACCCAATTATATGGTTTTATTCCTAATAAGGAATGCCTGAAGGAAATGGAAATTGTATTAATAAGGAAGGGTTTTAAACTAAATTGCTTTACCTTTAATTCCTGCTTGTAATTGTAGATAGCATGTCATTTTATCATCCTCATCATTCATGTGTAACTATTCATATCTATCATGCTTTTTATTCTTCTGGTAATCATATAGAACCCGGCCCTGACCGATTTACTTTCCTTGTTGTATATATATTATTGTATCCGCTCAGGTGCTCCACCGCAAGGACGCCCGACTTGACTTTTTCGAGTTCCTTGCACTTTCGACGAGCTGTAAGATCTTACGGGTTATTACAGGATGTTGTATTAGACGCTTTCATTCTTGTTATTCTAGATATCATCGGGTCTTGTCCCTCGGGCGTGTGGCCCAAACATTTGTAATTGATTAATGGTTGTACTATGTAAGATATTTATATTGTTGTACGTCGTTATATGTAGCTGTGGACCGACAGCTTATTCGGTCCATTTGTGTACATTCGTTTTAGTTATATTATATGCTATCTTTTGGAATTCCACTTGCTCGTCAGATTGGGTTGTTAGTTTAAATTTTCATAACCGCATTTTATTTTTTTTACACTTTTTGGCAACCCGTTTTTTGATTTATTGGGTGGTTTTCCCGTATACTCAGTTTATATTTGTGATGCTGAGAATGATATCCATCCATGATTCCTGTTACGTTTGAGTATCGGCCTAGCCACCCCTTATCTCGGATTGCGGGTTGTCACAGATGGTATCAGAGCATCAGGTTCTAGAGTACTAGGATCTGTGTGGACTTGTCTTGTTCTACCGTAGCGTTCTTTGATGTAGGGCCTAATGCTAGGACTTCTTGTTGCTTATGTTTGCGTTTCTCTGCAAGATAGATTGTTTTAACTAGCAATCTAATACTATTGTTCTTCCATCTCAGATGCCGTCTAAGAGAGGTCGCTCAGCGAGACGTGTTAAGGTCGTAGAGAAGGAAGTAGGTCCTCCACCGCCACTACAAGGGACTGTTAATGTTGCGGTTGTAGCAAGCATATTGGCTGGAGCGGTTCATGCCGCCATGTCCGTAGTGATCCAACATTTGCCATGGGCCCCAGGTGTTCAAGCTCCTACGGGACTTACTCCGTGGGAAAGGGTTAGGGAGTCCTTTCTAAGGGGCAATCCCCCGGAATTCGAGGGAGGTGCGGATATTATTAAAGCCAATCAATGGAAGAAAGACATGCAACGCCACCTTCGAATGATAGAATGCAGTGAGGATAAGAAACAAGTCCTTACCACCTTTAAGCTTGTCGGATCCGCGTTACACTGGTGGGAGACGATGACCACCCCAGAGCAAAGAGACACCATGTCAATCACTGAGTTCGGGGCCTTGTTTGATCTTCAGTATTTTCCTCCCGCTGTTCAGAGGGAGATGAAGAGGAAGTTGCAAGATGTAGAGCAAGGGGAGAGGTCTGTAGCAGAGTATGGAGAGGAGATCACCCGTTTAGCAAGTTTTGTACCAGATGAGGTGACTCCGAAAGAGAGGAAGATCTCAAAGTTTATAGGAGGTCTAAACTGGAGAATCCGAAAACACTTGTTGGGTAACCCAACTTTCCAGACTTATGGCGAGGTCATGAATGCAGCCTTACTCCATTCCCAGGAGCATCGATTTTATATGCAGGGTAGCAAGAAAGCTACTGAAATGAGGCAAGTAGGGAAGCTTGGGAAGTTTATTGCGAGGGGCGATAATAGGCACGAACAAGGTGCTTCACATCAGGCCGATCGGGGTGGCCCTGGAGGTAGAGGTCATTCGGGTCGAGGTATTTCTCAGTTTAGGGATATCAGAGGTTGAGGTCGGGAGGACATGAAGGGACGGTGCTTCCAATGTGGGGAGGCAGGTCATATCAAGAGAGAGCGTCCTCAGATGATTGGGGGTCAGTTTCATCGGGCTCCACAGCAGCCATGTGTTCTGTTTCCACCTCCGGTACCAATTATGGTTGTTCCTCCGCAGCAGGGGCAACTACAGTATGGACGTGCTTGTCGTGATCGGGAGGCTATGTTTCCTCCAGCCCTGCCGGCACCACCCGTTGTTGAGGGTAAGTTTTTCTCAGAGATTCGTGAGTTAAATTTTATTCGATGCGGGTGTTACGCGCCCATTTGTTTTATGAGCTCTTCTCAGATTACAGATTTTATAATATCTGCTGAGAATATTTTCATTAGTATAGAGTCCTATGGGAAATGGTTCGCTCATTTCTTTTGTTTGTATGTATGTAGGAATTTCTCTTATTAAATTGTGCTTGAGGCCGATTTACTCGTCCTTAACATGGTCGAGTATGATGTGATATTGGTATGTAAATGCTGTGCCTTATCTCCACGACCAACAAGTTGAGTGGTAGCGTATAGGAGGGGTCCCTTGTTTGGATTCCGCTTCTGCGGGACGCTCCACGCATGAACCTTAACGATGTTGGGAGTGGGGATATACCGCCTTTCCTTTCTTTTATCTTATGTGTATTACGCTCCATCTCCATGATCAACTAGTTAAGTAGGCATGTGACGGAGGGGTTCCTTGTTTGGATTTCGCTTTGCGAGACACTCCGCCGCACTAACACTTAACGATGTTGTGAGTGAAGATATGCTATTCTTCCCTTTTATTATATTTTGTTTTATTACTTTATTGTCGGTAGTGGGATTTGAAAGTTTAGCCGAGGATCACGTACTAGGATGATTGATGGCTATTATAGTGCGACTTAGGCGCACTGCATATAGTTCTCTCCTCTGATGGATATGAGGGAGACTGGAATACGAAGTCGAATTGAGACTTCGGGTTATGCCTTTATAGAAGGCTACGTAATGAGATGTATATATGTTTTAGGGCATATAACCCTAGGGTTTCACGAAGGGTGAACGTTGCAATTTTTCTTTAGTTATTTAAATTGTTAGTGTGTAGCTGTAGGATCTCTTCGGTCCCGAACATGTGTCCTAGACCTGTACCCCTCGATGACTGACAACGCGAGGTAGTAGTGTAACGGGAGGGTTCCTTGTTTGGATTTCGCTTCGGCGAGACGTCCCACGCACGAAACTGAGCAAATGTCGGAAGTTGAGAAAGGGCTTGGGCACTAGGGATATACTTAGTATTAGGTGTATACGACTTAGATAGGGTATAGGTAGATAGACTTTAGGATTGTTTAGACGTAGGGCCTTTTAGTATGGGACGTAAGTTTAGGAGGGTTGTTGGGAGTTGACCATGACTAAGTCATGCGTAAACTCATACCAAGTGATTGGTTTCATGTTATGTGTAGTGGGAGGGTTTCGAGAAGTTGTGGTTAAGGCCGAAGGAGATGAGGCCTCACGCAGTGGAGTGTTACGGAGGTAGCAAAAGGGTGAATTAACTCGTACCCCTGAGCCACGTGGTTAAGCTCGAAGGTAGATTCCATTAGCAAGTCTCTGCCATGACGGGGAGTGATAATACTGGAGTGTCGATTTATTATGGATGCGCCTCACAAGTTTAAACTTGTAAGGAGTATTATCCCCTATTTAAGTTGAAGTCCATCTTGGGGGTGATCGCTGTATAGGAAGAGAGATGCTACTTCCTGGGCAGAATTTAGTCTTTCGTGCGAACAACATCTTATTTAAAGATAAGTTGTTGATTTAGGAAACAGAACTCTGCTCTTTTGACATTGAGGGTGGGGTGCGTTTCCCTTAAGAGAATTTTGTCCTGAACAAAAGGGACTTAAGTAAAGAAGATATGTAATAATCGCTCGGTTCTAACGTTCCGGTGCATCAGGGTAATGACGAATCGTGCCAAGATGTACGTCGCTAGTATTTTTGGCTGGGCATTGGAAGGTTGTTGTACTGCATGGGGTGACCTTGATTATAGTCCCGACTAGAATAAGACTTCCGTTTCTCATTTTTGGCAAGTTTCCAAAAAAAAAAAGTCATGGGAATCGAGTTATGGTTAATCACTTCTTGTCTTTTCCCAGATGGCCATACCAATAGAATAAACCATATGCTGAGGCATATACTCCCTACAGGCGTGCCTAACTTTGAGAGTAGTTGGGAACAATGCTTTCCGCTCGTTGAATTCGCCTATATAGAATTGGTGTCGATTTACTATTAGGAAGGCGCTTTAGAAGAAGCCTTGTATGTTAGGCCGTGTTGAATTCCCCACTTGTTGGTTGGAAGTACGAGATGATGAGTCTCTCGTATAACCAAGACCGACGAAAGAGCTCTGTCGATATGAGAAGAAGGCATCGGGAGTTTGAGGTCATTAGACCAAACGTTGCGGTGAGTATTGCCTGGGACGGGCATTATACGTTTCGAGGAGAAAGGAAAACTTGCACCGCATGACGTTATACCTTTCCTAGAAATGTCGCGGTGGGTCCGGTAGACTATTTGCTTGCTTTATTGAAACATTTTGTGGCAAGTTCACAAATTGTTCCTTGTCTCTCATGCAAGGGATTACGAAGGATACGATGGTGCCTTTAGGCACATTCCTTTCGAGGTAGATGCAACTTGACGGTTCTTATTAGAAGTAGACGGTTGCTATCTTAGAGCGTAGCGTTACGTTGGTGTCGCTGGTAGTACCTTGGGGGAATGAGTTCTATATATTAAGCTTAGTGTCGAGAAATCGACATAGGGTCGCGAGGATGACTTGCGGGAATAGTATCCGCACTTCTTCTTGCGAGGTGTATCCGAATTTTGGGGGCAAAATTCCCTCTTAAGGGGGGGAGTATATAATAACCCTCTCTTTGGATAGCCCATTTTTTATCCTTAATTACCATGTGTAGTAATTAGTTATTATCTGATAGATGCTGAGTAAATATTAATTTGTTGTGTCAAGTCAATATTTACTAATATGTTGTGTAGTTACCTCGTGAGTAGATAAAATGTTCATGTGGTAATTTATTATGTCATAAGGATTTAAAATGACATTTTGGGTTATTATGAAACCAGAAGTAAAATGAGTTACAAAATTCCCAAATGATAATTTGGATAGTGTAGTTAGTCCCGGTAGGTGTGAGATAGTCAAAATAAGTGCCATATTGTATTTTGGCATTTTGGGGACTTTTGACTGGTTTTGGCTTAAATAGTGTATCACGTATTATTTTATCGTGCTTTAGTTATTAGAGTTGGGCATTTTAGACTTATGGCCCGATTTAGTCTTGCTAAGACTTACTATTCCTTTTATGCCCCAAATTGTTAACTTAGAGAGAAAGAGAGAGAGGAAGAAAGCTTTGAAGAAAGAGAGAGATTGGAGATTGGAGCTTGGATTGTTGCTTCCTTCTTCATCAAATCAGATTCTTACACTTGAGGCAAGTAATCTACTTGCAAGTTTAGGATTTAAGTATAATAAATTGCATTGATATTTATGATTTAGAAATGTTAGGGTTTTGGTGAAATTTTGGGTATTTAACCCTTTGAGATTGATTTGGATGATAAATATTACAAATGATGGTAGTTGGGTGTATTTTTGGTGTACTAGTTCCATGAAATGAATTGGGTTTGGTTAGTTTTGGGTTGGTTCGAATTTTGGAGTTCAAGACTCCATAGCCATTCTTGGCATTTTCGCAGGGGAGAATCGATTCGGCCCCTTGCGCGAATCGATTCGCATAGATGCAGAGTCCCAGGTCTTGTAGTCCGAATCGATTCGGATTAAGACCGAATCGTTTCGGCATTTGCAGAAACCAAATTTTATTATCCGAACCGATTCGCTTTCAGAGCGAATCGATTCACTGGGGCGAATCGATTCGGCCCTTAGGGCGAATCGATTCGGTTCCAGCAGATTTGGGGGTATTTTTCTTTTAATTTTCCTCCTTATTCTTTAGGATTAGGACCTAGGAAACTTCTTTAAAGAAGTAAACTTAGAGTCCTAGATTAGCCATGGAGTTTGGTCGTTACCCTGGACTAGAAATGGGTTCATCTGGGGTTTATTTCGGGGAGGTCTAAAGTAATGTTAAGGCATTACTTCTTTTATTCAAACTCTTAGAAGTTTGGAAGTTAGGTACCCTAACTTGGAGACTAGAAGGGTTTGTCAAGTTGCATAGGACTTGGAGATTTGTAGGTTCATAATGATCATTTGGAGATTTAATCGGGGATTGTAATTTGAGGAAAATGATAATATTCGATGGGAATTAGGTTCGCATAAAATGAACCCATGTGAGTTTGATGATAATAGGTTCAACTAGAACGAACCCTGTTGTTTAAGGATATTGGGTTTAATAAAAAGAACCAACCTCATGATTAATGGATATGGATTTTTGGTAATGAAAATAATGTTAAATGTAAATGTTAATTTACCGTTACACACCTCTCTAAATACCATCTCAAGGGAAGTCCGCACGATAGGTGAAGCCCCCTGGCTAATGAATGCAAGGTGGATATAGTCCTAGGCCATGGGAGCGCTTATGGTTGTATATTTTTCTGTACTGGTAGGAAGATTCCGGGTGTGGTCTTGGCTACCACCCAGGCTCATGACCGCTTCCCGACGTATTGCGATAGGTGCCCAGGTTGTCTTATGTTAGGCCCTGGAAGATGATGGTCATTTAGGGGCGCGCACAGTGGGGAAACCCGGACGGGCGGTCTTAGATATCGTTATATGTATATGAATATAACTATATTTTCATCAAGTTGGACTTGATGGTTGATAAACGCCATAAAGAGCGTATGTTAAATGCCATAAAGAGCATAAATACGTGCCAGGAAGAGCACGGGAATAATATATGTGCCATAAAGAGCACTTGATGTAAATGATATTCCTAATAAGGAATGGAAAGATAAATGGGAAGTTTTAATCTATGAATAGAAATTATAACTTCTTGACTTACCCAATTATATGGTTTTATTCCTAATAAGGAATGCCTGAAGAGAATGGAAATTGTATTAATAAGGAAGGGTTTTAAACTAAATTGCTTTACCTTTAATTCCTGCTTGTAATTGTAGATAGCATGTCATTTTATCATCCTCATCATTCATGTGTAACTATTCATATCTATCATGCTTTTTATTCTTCTGGTAATCATATAGAACCCGGCCCTGACCGGTTTACTTTCCTTGTTGTATATATATTATTATATCCGCTCAGGTGCTCCACCGCAAGGACGCCCGACTTGACTTTCCCGAGTTCCTTGCACTTTCGACGAGCTGTAAGATCTTGCGGGTTATTACAGGATGTTGTATTAGACGCTTTGATTCTTGTTATTCTAGATATGTTCGGATCTTGTCCCTCGGGCGTGTGGCCCAAACATTTGTAATTGATTAATGGTTGTACTATGTAAGATATTTATATTGTTGTACGTCGTTATATGTAGCTGTGGACCGACAGCTTATTCGGTCCATTTGTGTACATTCGTTTTAGTTATATTATATGCTATCTTTTGGAATTCCACTTGCTCGTCAGATTGGGTTGTTAGTTTAAATTTTCATAACCGCATTTTAAAATTTTTACAGTTTTTGGCAACCCGTTTTCTGATTTATTGGGTGGTTTTCCCGTATACTCAGTTTATATTTGTGATGCTGAGAATGATATCCATCCATGATTCCTGTTACGTTTGAGTATCGGGCAGGCCACCCCTTATCTCGGATTGCGGGTTGTCACACGACACTTAAGTAAAGATACTTTTTACTGCAATTATTGTAATTACATTTGAGACACCTAAAAAAATTGGCAACTGATTACAAGGAGAACTTGAGGGTTATAAAGTCTAATGGAGAGGGAGATAGAAACAATATGCATATCATCTCTTAAGACACTAAGGCATATAGCAAATGGAATTACTAGAAATTTACTTTAATAAAATTCTTAACCAGGTAATTGATTCAAACATTGATCTCAATATATGATATTCTAGTCCTGTCTCTAGAACCATAATGCAATGTCAGATAACAAATCCTAAAATCAATCCAAAGAAAATGGAACTAGCCATTCATATTTTTTTAAAGAAAATGAAGCATACCTGATCAGGATGTTCTGAAACATGCGCTCTCAACTTTTAGAAACCTCGCCCGCTATCCTCATTTGAATGAAGTACTGATTGATAATCATGGATCTATACAAAAATTATTTGGGAGTTTCTAAGGTTTTGTAAAAGAAATTACCTTAAGTTGTATGTTTCTCTTTTTTAACTCAATTGATATATTTCACACAATTATGTTCCTTTTCTTTCAAAAATAAAGAGGGATATTTCATTGATTCTGAGATTATAGAGAAGGTATGTTTGTGCCGTAGAGGTAGTGAAGTTGTGCACAACTTGCCTGATCTCTTAAAGACGTTACATAACCATGTTAAGGATCTCAGGAGGAAGACAGATAACGAGAAGAGGTCAGATATTGGTAAATTAACTTCTGTGTAAATTTTCATATAACCTGCCAAGACTCTTCTTCATGATGGACTATCTTTGTTCGGATAAGTTCAGTGTCCATAAAACTGCATGTCTGCATATGCCATATTATGCTGACATTTTGAAGCCTTCGGGTTAGACAGTTCTCAGATGGTTGAACACACAATGCAAGTCTAGGCAGTTGAGTAGTGTACATATTGCTTATTAATTTGTTAGAGAGGAATTTAGTTTAACATGTTTTGTTTTACATGACAATTCTGACTGACATATTTTCAAGTATCCAACACAAATAGAGATTTGATTATGTCCAAGGATGTTGCTATGTAAGTACATAATATGTTCCTCTAATACTGGTTAAGAACACTGCAATAAGACTCGATCCTTTGCAATTTCATTCCAATTATAAAAACTACAATTAAATTTGAGAAATAAGAGGAGAAAATCTTTGAAAGGTGTGAGTTAATTTTGCAACTATATGCAAAATGAAGATCAGAATGTAAAATAAGACAAACCATTGAACCTTGATTTTCTGCAGGGATAAGGTATGCACGATAGAATATAAAGGAAGAATGTATAATGTTTATTCTAGAAGAAGATGCTAGTATTTGTAAATTGGGAACGGCTATCGGCACTCCTACATTTATTTAAACACTCCAAATGTTTTATAAATGACAAAGATACCCTTTGCCCTAACATAAACATTTAGCCTCTTCACCTGTTCAAGGTTAGATAGAAGATCCATGACCTTATTAGACTGGAATATTCTGTGTAAATAATGGATATTGTTAAGATGGCCAAGCGACGCAACATTTTTAGTTCAGCTAAAACTTCCCCTTTGGCATTGGTGTCAATAAAGTACAACTCTTCCAATTAGGAAAAACATGATATCACATTGGCGCCAAGATAACAAGGCCCATAACAACTCACATCCAACAAAATTAAGAGGCATTTATGTAGGCCCATCTTTCTTGTCCAATTCATATTATGGCAATTTATGTTGGTTTTGGCTCTCCCATTTTTTCAGTTTTGGTTTATTTACAAATTTGTCATTTTGGCTCCAATCTATAAATACACGTGTTATTTCTAGATTTTTGGATGAGGAAAAAAATAGTGGGCATATTTGAGAGTTATCAAATTTGGTTTATTTACAAATTTGCCATTTTGGCTCAAATCTATAAATACGAGTGTTATTTCTAGGTTTTGGGATGAGGACAATAAGAGTGGGCATATTTGATAGTTATCAAAGGCAAAGAGAGATAGAGAGCTACTTTGAGCAAGGTGAGTTCTTGAGGTTAGTTAGTGATTGACTTTTGAGAGAGATAAGTGAGGTGTGTGTGTAACCATTGGTTCCTAGCCATTTATCTATCAAAGAAGATATCCTACCATTTGTGGATGTAGCCCAAAGCTTGGGTGAACCACTTTAATTGTTGTTTCTTTGATTGTTTGTTTCTTGTATGTTCTTATTGTCTCTTCATTGATGCTTGGTTGATTTGATTGGGAGTTTGCACACTAGTTCATTTTCGGAACAAGGTCTTCGGTGTTTTCCGCACACCAAGTGTTTGATAAAATTCTCGAGCGAGTTTTATCATCTTGGTCGCTAGAGATAGTCTTGCTTTAGCGCAACAAGTGGTATCAGAGCTTTGGTTACATTGTTTGCCCGGTATTTTGGTTCGAGGTTGAATCAATTTTGGCAATTTTGTCATAGCTTTTGTTTTTGTTCCAAAGGACGGAAAATGTGGAGAGTACTCGAGAATCAACCTCTACGAGCGGAGGCTCTAAGAGATGGGGTTCGGGTTATGGATCGAGTGGCTCAATGAAGACGGATATGAAGGATTTTGATGAGAAGATCAATTTTAGGTTATGGCAAAGACAAATGCGAGGCGTTCTTGTCCAACAGAGGTTGCAATTAGCATTGTTGGGGGTAGAGGGACGACCGGTAGGCATGACCGATGCCGAGTGGATTGACATTGATCAAAGATAGGCTTCGTGTATTGAGATTCTTATCACGGATGATTTGTTGAATAACGTGATAGCGGAGACCATGGCTAAAGGCATGTGGGATAAGCTTGAAGAGATTTATTTGAGAAAGTCGTTGTCAAATAAATTGTTCCTCAAGAAGAAACTCTTCAAGCTTGAGATGAAGGAGGGTGAGGATATGATGAAGCGTATCAACATTTTTAATGCCTTGATAAATTACTTGAACCGGATAGACGTTCAATTCATTGAGGAGGATCGAGCATTGTTGTTGCTTGCATCATTACCTGATTCATACGAGCATTTTGTGACCACGTTCATGTTTGGGAAGTCTATGCTCCGGTGCAACGAGGTTGTGCAAGATATTCAATCTCATGTCACGATGAGAAAAAAGGAAGGTGGAGGTGACGGGTATTCCCATAATGAAGGCCTTACGGCGAGAGACGGAGGTGGGAAAAATGGCGGGAGGAATTTAAACCGGGGATTTAATGATGGTAGTAGGTCTAGATCGAGGGCTGTTGGTGGTAAGGGCCGAAATGATACAAGTGCTGGGAATGGGGTCATATGATCCGAGAATGTCCTTTGTGGAACGACAAGGTTAAGGGCAAGGTTGATTCCGAGAGGGCAACGGTAGCGAGTGCGAATTATGAAGATGAACTTGGAGAACTTCTCAAAATCTCCAAGGTTAACTCTCTTTCCCAAGATGATTGGATATTAGATTTGGGATCGTCGAATCATGTTTGCTCCAAGAGGGAATATTTTGAGACTTTCACAAAAAATAGAAAAGGTTCCATGTCTTTGGCTAACGGAGAGAAGGTTGTCGTTGAGGGTGTCGGGGCGGTGAAACTCAAGATGTTCAATGGGGTGGAGCACACTTTGGGAGGTGTGGCCTATGTCCCAAAGTTTCGAAAGAATTTGATATCCATTAGCCGTTTGGATTCCAAGGGTTGTCGGGTGTCAGTGGTGGGTGGAGTCTTGAAAGTCACATGCGGTTGTATGGTCCTAACGAGGGGAGAGGAGAGAGGGGGGTTGTATCGTCTAAATCAGACTTCGAGGAAGACGGGGAAGCGGTGTGCACAAGTTATCGAATGTTCGAGGCATGTCTCGTTTGTGAACAAAATGGAGACATTGGGTGCTAGATTTCTGAGAGTAGACGGTAGTGATGGGAGAATACCTAGTAGTGGAGGGGATAGATCGAAGTCCCCCTCCGGGTCCAACGGGTGATGTTGACTCCATTTAGTTGCACACATGCATTGGCCGATTAGAATCGAGGAGGTATAGGACCGTGATGGATTCGAGGTGGGTGTAGCTAGTTCAAGCAGGGACGATGAGTTATTGTTTGCAAGCATTGGCAAAAGGGAGTTTTTCGTGACAAAGATTTGGTACATATTTCAAGGGTGAGATTTGGAGGGTGTAGGAGGTGAGGAATTTTCCCTCTCATCCGTGGTTATTTCTCAAGGAGGAGGATGGTGTTGATGTGTTTGAATGTTTCGTTTAAAGAGGGTATATGCTATATGTATTGTGTGGGGGTGTACTCACTGGGTTACATGTGGAGCGAGATTCACCGTATGGTTACATGGGAAGCATTCAGATGCATGAGATGGGGAGTTCTTAGTTTAGAACTTGGTTCCTCGGCGGGTGGAGTCATTTGGAGTCTTGGAGTGAAGACTTGCGGTATCTCACTTCATGGTTGAAGTTTGAGGTGGCTTAGCGTCGGGTGGAGCGTATTGGCTTGTTAGACGTCGGGATGATCTTCGAGCGAATTTGATGTTTGTATTTCGAGTTTGGTTGGATCACGAGGATCGCCTGGGGGAATCACATTATCTTGGTAAATGGTGGGATGTTCTTCAAGTGGGTTCAATTTCAGCATTCTAGAGATTGGTTGGATCGTCAGGATCGCCAAGGTGGAGTTTGTTGGTTTTGGATCTCCTATTTTTTCAGTTTTGGTTTATTTACAAATTTTCCATTTTGGCTCAAATCTATAAATACAAGTGTTATTTCTAGGTTTTGGGATGAGGACAAAAAGAGTGGGCATATTTGAGAGTTATTAAAGGAAAAGAGAGATAGAGAGCTACTTTGAGCAAGGTGAGTTCTTGAGGTTGGTTAATGATTGACTTTTGAGAGAGATAAGTGAGGTGTGTGTGTAACCATTGGTTCCTAGCCATTTATCTATAAAAGAAGATATCCTACCATTTGTGAATGTAGCCCAAAGCTTGGGTGAACCACGTTAATTGTTGTTGCTATGATTATTTGCTGCTTGTATGTTCTTATTGTCTCTTCATTGATGCTTGGTTGATTTGATTGGGAGTTTGCACACTAGTTCATTTTCGGAACAAGGTCTTGCGTGTTTTCCGCACACCAAGTGTTTGATAAAATTCCCAAGAGAGTTTTATCGTCTTGGTCGCTAGAGATAGTCTTTCTTTAGAGCAACAGTTTATGGTAGTAGTGATAGATAAACTAGGAGGGAGCTTTGGCATGGAATTAAAGACTTGGATAATAAGGAGTGTGATATAATCATCACTGGTCGTGACTAAAATATTGTTATGGAGAAATCTGACAAGATGGAACGAAATAGAATTGACCAAGTGGTAGCAGATGATTTCAAATATACGTTGACTTCAGCTGGTTTTATGGAGATTGACTTCACAAAGAATTTTGGAAAGGCTTGACAGGGTTCTAAGTAATACGTTTTGGAACAATCTCTTCCAGACTACAAAAATGGACCATTTGGTCAGATTACACTCGGATCACTCTCTATTAATAGTATCGTTGGACTAAACATCACACATTCTCTGAGTTGGTGGTGATGACTTTAAATTATACTACTGTTGTCCCTCCCATGTATAAATTTGTGAAGAAACTTAAAGCTGTTAAGTATACGCTTCAGATGTGGAACATGGATGTCTTTAAAAATGTTTTTCAAGAAGTTAACCAAGCTGAAAATAACCTTTTCCAAGCCGATGTAGCTTTACAGACTGACTTTTCAAAAGCAACTTTCACAGAGTGGAAGAAAGCTAAGGCGTTGATGCAGCAAGAACACATGAAAGAAGAAACTTACTTGTGTCAAAAATCAAGGGTGAAATTGATTAGTGAAGGGGACGCAAACACCAAATTCTTTAATTCTCTGGCTAAGAAAAAAACTCAATAGTTTATTAAATTTTAGACTAAGGGTAGATAGATTCTAGCTCTTGTTCTACTGATTTCCCAGAGATAAAAGATACTGGGTGGGATTGCGTATTAGGTGAAGTTCAAAATAAAGAATAACACAATTCTTGATAAGAGAACATTGAAAAGCCAGTATTTTTAAAATCTAAGAATTTTTTCCTCGATGTATAAGGTCACTTTGTCACTGGAGCAATGATTCAAAAGATGTTTCGCCAATAATTTCACAGATAATGGTGACATTGAGGATGGATTCATGGATCATGAAAATAAATAAGTATTTGCATACATAACTTGATATCCATAAAAAAATATTATTTTCTAAAGATATGATGATAGATTTTCCTTAAATACAAGTAGGAGTGGAGTTAATGACTTCCTAAACTTCTAATCAATCTCTGTTTCAGTCTCTAAGAAGGTGTAATTGATGAAGTGAGAATGAAATAGTACCTCGAATCCTAAATTGTTCTCATCTTTTAAATATTTACGAAAATAAGCTTGCATCTGTTATGTATACATTAACACGTCAATACAAAATTTCAAGATTGAGCCTTTGTGACAGAAGGAAACAACCAAATCGAATTACATTTTCCCAGTTGTAGCTCAAGGAAAGTATCCATAAGGAAGTGAAACAAGTCAAATACATGATGGAATTTAAAGGAGTTCCTTTAATTTTCTTTGGAATGACAGAGATGTTATATGATGGAATTTACCTTAATACAACTCCACGATGTGTTAGGCCTTTTCCCATCGATGTTTAACGTGTTAATCCCACTACATGTAAAGAGAATTCAAATATGTGTATTAGGAGATCGCAATAATAACGTACACATAATGCATGTCAAACAAAGTGAAAATTATATTATACTCACGTAGTGATATACAACTTATCTTTATCACTCGGTATCATATTCAATGAATCCAGCCAATAAATAGTTCTTATGGACAAATGAACAAATTCTTGTCCACAACCAATCCCCTATTAAAAACATACATACGTATATGTTCAACACGATTGTGCACGTGTGTGCGTGTATAGAAATAGAGAAAACAATATAGAAAATGATAGTTCACCGTATGTAGCAATAGAGAGGTAGAGATGATGAAGGCCTAGTAAAGATGGTCGCTGAGTGTCAAAGATCAGCTTGATGAAAGCGTGGCAAAAAAAGATCATACTCATACTCAAAATGTGAGAAATGATACTATGTAGATGTTATTTATCTCATCTTGAACCTTTTGTGACATAATGTAAACTTAAAAACAATTATTTTTCTTGTAGTGACACTAGCCAATGGAAGGAGTCACAACTCTCCCGAATTCTAGGAATTGCTCGTGAACTCATGGTATGATATGGGTTCTGTCAATGACTACAATCCTCACATCTACAATTACATTACACATGGTATGATATCATATGTTATGTGTTGACTCTCACCACTCTAACATTGCAAATAGTCACACAACACACACACACACACACACATACACACACACACACACACACACACATATCAAACACAACAAAGATATACCGATAAATAAAACTAAATCTAGATACGAATGATAAACACAACGGAGATGATTATTAAAGAAGTAATGCACATCTTAGTCGATGGGAAACGAGAATGTCATCAATAATGCATAGTAATAGCCGAAAATCTTCTCCCATTTAGTATCTTGATTATTTATGAATTTGCTAAACTCAAATAGACATATTATGTGATTCTACAATCAACTAAACCTTAACACAAACATACCAGTGACGCAAACACATTTCCATCTCTAATATCATAGACAACAAAAGTAAAGCTTCCTTCAATATCTTATATAAACTTATCAGTTAGTTAGGGATCCGATAATGAAGAAAACTATATTCTTATATGACAAACATAGTCACATTGATCGCCTATGATATACCATATCATCTAAACAGAGCAAACATGTTATTTAGTATCCGCAAGAACAAATCTATTCCACAAAATAACCTTCAATATGGAGAAAAAAACATGATCTTACAAACTCTAACAACCATTTATATCAATAGAGGCTCATTTATGAATTATCTTTGATGAGGTGAGGATATGTTAACAACAGGATGATCTCAGATTGGGTTATTTATATGAATAAGTCCACTGTGACATTGAGTCATCAGAATTACTATTGGTCTTTGGAAACAACTCACGCATCTATACAAAAGACAACATTAGTGATTAATTTATAAATGATATAAACCAAAAGAACTATATCATTAATAACATATGTTTACAAATAATAGTCCCATTGTCAAAATAACGACGTGCCTCACAAAACCCACGAGTAAGATTAATTATTTATGTACTGGTGTAATAATACATTTTCTAATGAATGAACTCACTCCCAATAACATTATCAACGTTCTTAAAAAGAGTGAAAACACATTAAACTTGAAACAAGATAATAAATCAAAAAATTTCAAATCTAAATTACTCACAAGACAAAACATTCAAATATTAAACCTTCTTAGATTTTTCTATTGCCGTCAACCCCATGAAGTCGACATTATTAATGTCTATGGTTATATTGGGTAATTTTATGAAACACGTAAACCACATCAACATTTCTGAAATTTCAAAAAGTTATAGAGATGTATATCACATTCCTTTCAATCAATTCATTATCATAAATCGTAATGCAATCATCCATATGCATTTTGAACATGATTTCCACAGCTTATATTCTTTCTGTATGAAATTGTAAATGTAGATGAAGAAAAATAAAATATCACACAAATCGAGCTATATTCATTACTAGTTTCAACAAAATCAAAGAAAATTACTAGTGTAAATGCAAACTCAAGTGGGTATAAACAAATCGTACAGCCTGATTTGCACAAAATCCTACTAACTATAAAACTTCAACCCTTATTAGCGCAAATGCACATATATCGAAAATGAAAAAAAAAGTTGGATAATGAACCATACGTATTTTGATTTCTTATTTCTGTATGCTTCTATGGAGACTGCGAGCAAAATGGGTCTTAAGTGGTGGATGGCGGATAAACCCTAGCCTCCACTGCCACCAGGACAACACAAACTGCTGGGAGAAACACAATGCAATTTAAGACAAGCTCAAAAAGATGAAATCACCGGTCCAAATGTCTAATTACAAAACACTGGATCACAAAACACACTAATCATTGAGTGTATATGAATATTCAAGAATCCATATAATTTTGATAACAAGCACGTGTTTGATCATACTTTGCTTCATACACATACATATATGGAAAGTTCCAATCATCATAGAGGTACATGTATTCGTGCATATTATTATATAAGCTGAGATAATGAAAAAATATAATAGTTGTTGTTCCTATATGGTGCATATTATTTCATATGTAAGATATACCAAAGTTAAGGAAATCAAACCTCTTCACTTCACGAATAAAAATTTCACTAAAAAATAGTAACTTTCATAAAGAATACTACATAATTTGATAATATATTATCACAAACATGCATTTCCCCCTTTCCAGAAGAGAATCAAATGAGGAAAATTTAACTAGGTACTAACTAATAATTAAAGAGTAATACTACATGCACCCTCATTCGGTACCCTTATTTGGTACCCTCTAATAAGACAAGGCAACAAAAGCTTGTACTTATTGCCCTGACGGGACCCACAACAATAAGTACAAGCTCTTGGTGCCTTGTCTTATTAGAGGGTACCAATGAGGGTACCAAACAAGGGTGCACATAAGTTTATTCATAATTAAATGGAAAAAAATCAATAGTAATAAGGAGCTTTGCCTTATATCTGAAAAACCAAAATAGGTTAAAAAAACATAAATGCAAAGAGAATTTATCAATTTGACTAGTAGTTCTTCAAGCACAAACATGTCCATAAACTCAATTTTAGACATTAAAAGAGAAAAATGAGAGAGAATAAACATGTCCATAAACTCAATTTTAGACATTAAAAGAGAAAAATGAGAGAGAATAAGTCTTAAGTATCAATTATGTTTATACTAGTTTTTTTAGGAGATCTATTCATTGAACAAATCGATTCAAGCCGAAAAACTCTTAACAAATCGAATCACTGAAGAAATCGATTCACTGAACAAATCGTGAAGCTTTTGAAAAACCGAGGAATTAATCTTAAGGAAAAATCGTAAGAGTTGGAAAAATCGTAAGAGTTGGACGAATCGTGTACCTATCGTCGCGATGGTGACTCGTCGGCGCCGGTGCCGCTGCCTAGAGAGGTGGAAGAGATGAGGCAAGAGACCGAGAGAGATGTGTCGCTGGACGCTGTTGGATCGTGCAAGAGAGGTGTGAGAGAGTTGACGCTTTTTTTTAGAAAGAATTTGATATGGAGCCAATTCTACGGGGGCGGGATTGCAAAAAAAAAGACCCCGCTTCTTTTTCTCATTTATCTCAGTTTTTAGTTAAAGTCTAACGGAACTAAAATTACAAATGGGTACATTTATGTCAACTTTATATAAATTTGAGATAAATGATTTAGTTTTTATCTCAGTTATATTTAAATTGGAATAAAAATTTACCTTCAAAGCCAACCTGACATAAATGTATATCATTTATGTCATTTTACATTTGTCTGCCATAACGCTAATTTTCAAACTGACATAAATGATACTTTTTCTTGTAGTGTGATCCCATGATTAAGTATTATTCCTCTCGATTGAATGTAACTAATGGATCTTAGATAACTCTACACTCACTACCCTCAGTGCACAAGACACAATTATACACATTCTATAAGTCTACTTTTATCATCAATACGGTCCCAAACACATACTTTCACATATAAGGGATCCATAATATCCCTCATATAACGATTGGCTACATAATGCATTTCTAGAACTCTTGCGTCGTACTAGGTACAGTTATAGGATGTCCCGCCCTTATAACACAAAAAATTAATTAGGCATCATCAGTACACTATAACATAAATCATATGGTCCCATACCCAAATTCATATGAAAGAGTTATCTCATATTATCATCATAAGATACACTACAAAAAAATATCTTTTGAGAAGGTGGCCTAATAGTCCCAAAAGATGGTTTATCTGTCTCAAATACTTTTTGGGACACTATTTGGGACGGTTAAGGGTGATCTTTTTGATAGGGGTTATAAATAATTTTTATGACGCCATAACCGTCTCAAAAGAGTTTTTTAAGATGGGAAAAGATCTGTCTCAAAAGCTCATAATTTTATATGACCCTTTTGAGATAGCAACAGAGATTATCCAAAAGATTAATTTTGAGATGGGAATTAATCTATCTCGAAAGATTTCTATTTTACAAGATATTTTTGAGACGGTAATATAGTCGTCTTTAATATATTTTTGGTACATTTTTAACGATCCCAAAAGAGGTGAAGAGATCTTAAAAATTTTGCATTACTATATTTGGATAGTAAAATCTATCATTAAAGTTTAATATATAACTGAAATACATTTGAGATGACACAACACAACGAATAATCATAAAATATAATACATAAGATGATTTTCAGCCAAACACAACAAATCATTTTCATTCAACAATGGTTAGAGTACTTACAAGCATCTCCAAATATTCATCAAAACAGAAATTATCACACTAAGTTAAAATATTCAACTTGACAATAAAAATACATTAATTTCTTATAATCCAAAATCTGAATTACTTTTATCAAAGTAATCCCGCAATCTTAAAACGTACGGCCTCCAAAATCACTGATTAGCATTGCATGTTCTACAAAAATTGCCACCTGTAAGAAAAAATTAGTGTCAATTATGTCAAAAATTAATATCTCACTCATGAACAATATAATGTTCAATGAATCAATATAGTATATTCTCATCACAAGCAATATACATATCTAACTACTATTATTTTTTTGTTAAATCGACAGATTCTCATTTGTTTATTCATGAAAATCACAGGTAGCTAGCCTGTTTTAAACATTAAAATTCATCCTAAGAATATTATACACAAACCAATAGAAAATTCTAACCACCACCATAACAAACTCTCACTGCCACCATAGCAAATTTTCACCTGTTTTATATTAATGAACATAATATAAATTTTCAAGAATACAAATTAAAACAAATATTAAAGTAAATTAACCTTTCAAGCATCGCTTACGAATTAATATTTATACATACCGAGAAATTCGGGACCAAGAACCTTTGTTATTGCATCATCTTTTATTGAAGATGGGTCATGAGATGAAATTGTATAGTGTACAAAACCTTGGGAGTCTCAACCCTTCTTTTTCCATCTTGAGATGTCCAAATTCAAGCTGATATTATGTTTAAACTAACAGAATTTTGCATAAATAACAAATAAGATGACGATGGCTACCTTTTACTTTAAAATATACACCATGTAATGTAAATAACATGAGAGTTGTTTCTATAATTTTCTCATTATAATTCTATCACCTTCAAAGGTTTTTCATGTTTTGTCTTCTTTAAAAAGACATTTAATGACCAGGAACTCCACATAATTAAAGATGAAGCGAGTTTTGGTACAATACACACCCTCCTAATATATCTACAGATAGCTCTACAAGATCAATGTACTATTGCGACTGGCCTAATTCTCCAATAAAAGCCTAATGAACTTCACTATCTTTACCTACCATTACAACAAGAAAGTTCATACGAGAGCAAGTCTCTAGTGAACATTAGTTATAGAAGAATGTTCAAATGAGAGAAAGTCCCTAATTAACACAAAAAGGATAACTTTTAACGTAGCATAGAAACAATAGAAATATAAAAATTAAACCAATCACCCACAATAAACGGGACAAATAGGCCAAAATTTATAGTAGTTTCTTCAACTTCAAAGAATCAATTTCAAGGAATGTGAGACCATAATTCCATAAAAATGCGACTTGAAAGATGAGGGACACCCAAATATTTAACTTAATTTAAACAAGAAATAATGATCTAGACATCACATCGCCTTGGCACGAATGCGAAATCCTCATAACATTAAGTAAATTAGAATCATACTCATGATTGGAAATGAAGGCTCTCTATAAAATAATTAATCTATGTCAATTCATTATGTAGGAGTGCAACTGGCGGCCTATTTCTTCATGGAATCATATTAGTTTTCGGAGATATGAAATAAACTACCGCTCTAAATTAATACAATGTGACATAAATTTTTATCTAATCACATATATTCATGTGATCTTTACAAAGTGGGTTAGACCACTACATCAATTAACAAATTTTGTTATGGAGTAATGTTGACAGAGTTCCATAACAGGTAAGTTATATTATCCACTGTTAAAGACTTCAAGTATGATTAACATAAGAAAAGATAAATTATTTACTTCCTCGATCTCAAATTAAGAGTCCACTATTTATTTTTGGGTTGTCCCAAATTGAAGGTACACTTTTCATTTTTGGACATAATCAAGGAATCAAATTCCATGTTTGTGAAAATGAGTTAAGATGGACTCTTAATTTGGAATGGACACATAATCAAAATCTTGAATGTTATAGGAAAATGAATTTTTGGTATAAAGCCATTGACCTATAAGATTTCAGACATTATGATTGTCATAAAATCTTACATACAATGGGTGTAACGTTTTGACATTTAGAGAACAATTGAAATAATATTTAACTAATCATGTAGTACACAAATGAAATGAATACTAAATTTAACAATGTGTAATATGAACTATAATGATTTTCCATCATGTCTATGTTTGAGAATCAAACTTGAAACAAATTTAAAACATGTATAACCATGTTATAAAATTATGAAGAGTGTACCGGGAAGGAATCGAGATAGCTGCAAGGATGGGAGTTAGTTTCCAAAACATATGAAGTTGACCGCTTAACAGTACTTCCAGATACTCGAGAATACCATTTTCATATTTTAAACCAAAATGATGGGGATAGAAATCACAATTACTAATATAATTAAGAAGACCATGCAAGCATAATATGTGGAGGACTGGAGCAATGGTTATGAGAGTAGAAGAGTCTTTTATATAAACTATATTAAACAACTAATATTACCATACAGTACATGTAAATATTGAGACTATAATACATGTTGTATAATTCTTCTATGATACGACAACCATACTAAATATAACAAACACCTCATTAACAGGCGATTATGATGAAGATAATTGGTTTAGCACAATCAAAGTTTTGTGGAAATATTTGTAAATTGCTTAACAAAAATAATTGACGATAGACATAACGGATCTTGTATAGTTTATCACCAAAGTTCATCATAAAAATAAATAGCAGAAAAAATAATGATTTTATAATACTCGTGTTCAAAAATGATTTGACTGTCCTTAAAGCTCATTATATTTATGTATCGTTTTGAAAGATGAATCACCCAAGAGGCCAAAGTGAACATCGTAACACTTTTGGAGTATTTCTTTCCACATATCAAATTCAGTTTCATGGCAATTGACAATGTGAACAACCATCCAAGACTATTATGAAGGAAGAGCATAAGATCCATCTTGCAAAACATAAGTGGACAAATTTCTTCATGGTAGTAGAAAGATTATTTAGTTGCACTGCACATCTACAAAAGTCATACAATAAATATCTAAATAGGCATACATTTTCTTAAGTGATGGGTAAACCTCTTTGAAACATATAAATACCTTTGAATTCATCACTTTCTCGTTCAAATGCAAATTTCTCCATTTTCCCAAAAGTAAGTTGTGAACTTCATGGTACACTGTTGGTATGGTAAAAGAATCGTAAAACTCTGCCATAAATTGCTTAATTAGAGAACTCTATCTTCTTACAACACATCCTAACAATAATAGCTCCTGCCAAAACTCGAAATCCAGAAAATGCGGAACTGTTAATTTATCATTATCTTTTATAGAAGTTGGTCGCTAACATAGTATACAATCACAAGATCATATCTTTGAACCACGACAATTCCTCTATATCTTATAAAACACCCGATCAACTAAAGAGTTATAATGATCGCGTTTGTTGAAATATAATCCACCAAATTTACATAACAAAGTTTGGACTATCAAAAGATTATTCAGCGACCAAGCCATTCCTCTTCAACCAGCTAATACGAATTAAATTTCAAAGCCCTATTTGCAGCAACTATTGTCAAGTGCAAAGGTGCCCCTGGGAATTTTAGTACATCAAATTTCTTAACATATTTTCTAGCGTTTTGCTTCTAAAAAAACTATATGTTTAGTCCAAAGTTGAATCTGAACACTTCTGAGATTTTGGAACAAGAAACCAATAATGAACTTATGTTGAACCGAAGCAAACCAACACGTATGTTCTCAGGTATACTGCCTGATTTTCCATAACCTAAACATTTTATTGAAATAATTAAAATTCTCATAAAGATCGTCATGATTTGAAAACTAGTTAATGAAATTCACATATGCCTCCTTATACAAGTGACCAAACAGTGATAATACACTTATTTTCAATTTTCTTATAAGCGACTTCTAAGGTACGAGAAAGTAGGATATATACTATAAACAACCAAATTAACTTCAGAAAGAAAAGACTAGCAATGTCATAAAATATAGACCTAGAAATGCCTAGAATCCAAGTTCAACATGTGAAGACGTAAATAAAGAAAGATATATTGAACGCTAGAAACCAAAATATGCATTATGATTATCAATTTGGTTAGGTTCTGTGGGTTGACCAATTTCAATGAAAAAATCCAAGTGCAGTTGATTCTCGTGAAAAGTATACAAGAAACTTCGCCTTTGTGGCATTTCCAAATGTTAAAAGACAATGAAATGACTCAAAATAATTAATCTCATTTCAATATTAATGTTACACAAGAGATGCATTATCTAACAATTCCTCATTTTACCTTTCTTTAGCAAAAACCTTCACACCCAAAAGTAACAAAAAATGTGATTAATCACAAGTATAAATATGATGTTGAACTAGTGGAACCAAGTGATCATTTGGAGATTTGCATAAGAATAGAGAAGTATAATATCTTTGTAGTTAGTAAAAATAGAGTATAAAAGTAGATATTTAAAGTAGGTAAGTAACTTATGAACTAGACCTACCTAATTGATCTACGGAAGAAAGATATGTGCCTAAAATCAGAGGTAACCTTTTCACTTAATTTGGCAGTATCTATTGAAAGGATCCGAATGTTTTGGGGAATATTATTTGACACTTATTATGCTACCTATATTCTTGTTATCCGTTGGTGATAATGAGAATTTGACATTTTTCCCTAACACCATGAACTCAAGAATAAGAGGTAATATTTTCAAAATTTTCAATTTTAGTAACATTAGTAACTATTGTTACGTCAATATAGAGTTCTTGAGGAAAATAATTCAACCGTTGCTTTTAGTTGAATCAAAAGACCATGTTCTCCATGCTTTTGTGAATAAAATAATTCAAGCTAGTGCATTGGGAAATGGCACAGTATCACCCTTTAAATTTAAGAGCCTAATTTCTCTCAATAATGGGAAGAATAAAAGTGCAATTTTAATCATGATTGTTGGCCTACAAAAGGAAGAAGCCTTTTGTGAATGGGTTGGAGCATGTTTAACTAGTGTAAAAATTAATGGTTTTAATAACAAAACGATTGAACTATCTACAAATACATGGGCATATAATACTGGATTACATGGAGAGCATCTAAATATATACAAAGAAACTGGTTTGAATATCGTGAACTGGGTATCAACTTCAGAACCATCACAGAAAAAGCGCCTCACATGGTATAAGGTCACTGTGGATGCTCCGACAAGGGATGAACCTGTTGGACTGGATATGATTCATATGGGGAAAGGCCTATCTTGGATGAATGGAGAAGAAATTGGAAGATACTTGACCAGGAAGAGCTCTATGCACAAAGAATGTGTCGATAAATGTGAATGTAGAGGCAAATTAATACTCGACAAATGTAGCACAAAATGTGGAAAGCCCACCCAAAGATGGTACTATGTTCCACGATCTTGTTTTAAGCCATCAAGAAACATTTTGGTGATCTTTGAGGAGAAAGGGGGAGATCCTATGTGGATCAAATTTTCAAAACGAAAATGCTCTGGTGTTTGTGCTCATGGACTAGAGGATCGCCCCTCCTATGACCTTGAATATTTGAATAATCGTGGTAAGTGTTATACCGGGGGAATAAATCTTTTAGATATCAAGACGTGGTATCAGTACCAGTTGGAGAAAATTTTCAAATTGTTGAAGGCCTCAACCTATCCCCCAGATTACCCCCAATAGACAACAAGAACTGCCTGTGAGGTTACAACAAAAAATAAGCATAATATGAAGCCCAATAATAGATACCCAAGTCAATCAACGGCTTTAGGTTCTGGAAGTAAGCTTACCACTCTGTACCCAAAAAAATGATCAATTTTCTTATATGGAACATTAGAAGAATTTCTAAAAAAAGTGCCAAGAGAAGATTGAAAAAACTTACAAGACGCCACAAGATATCTAAGCTGTGTAGCATTTGATTGGAGTGCAATATTTTGAGTTTATTTTGGGATTTTCAGCTTCAAAAGATTTTTCCACCAAAATCATTTATAACCTTTAGCAAAGCAAAAGTAGGCAATCCAGGTTGAAACTTGATGAGGACTATAATGACTTGATTCCTATATTCCCCACTCTTATCGAATTGTCACATGAGGGAATCACTTGTATCTAGACTGGCTTTTGGAATTTTAAGTATCCTTTAAGCTTCAAAGGCACACGTGTCACCCCGTGACAAACCACCAAAAAAATCATTTGCAATCTTATCAAGTACATGAAGATAATCGTGGGAAAAATCCTCACCTCGGTCCCACAGAGAGATACCAAACCTAACACATCACATTCCCCAACACACGAATAGGGACTTGACACAAGATACCTAAGGGTATCCTAGGTCGTTAGCCTCTCATGAAGCGTAAATGTGAATCCCAAGTAGGCCATCATCATCAGTCAAATGTCGTGTCGAATTATAAGATGATCCACCAAAAATATTTTTTCCAACTACGAAATCAAAAAAAAGTTTCATAGCCCTGTATTCGTAAACCTCATGCCGAATTTAGTGATGTCGAGGTTGCGAGGAACATAATTAGTCACCTAGGAGAAGAAAATGACTGAGAATCATATACCACTTTAAAGCTTCCAGGCCCAATAATACCAGTAGAAAAATATTAAAAAGGGGATGTTACAAAGGTGAGGAAATTTACATAATGGATGTACAAATCATAGGATATACCAAATGTAGTGTTTTTTACCCTATTTATATGTAAAGTCGCTTAGTGTTAAATGTGTGTAAATAAGTAAGGTAGTGGGTGACTATTCATCCATTTCAACATAACCATTCAATAGAACTAGTAATTAAACATTTCTAAAATTAGCTTTACCGTTGCCTTAAAGAGGTCACAAAGGCTTTAAAGACGAAGCTCTTTTGATTTGGTTTATTGCCCCAATTAGTTTCAATAAAATTGTAAGTTACAACAAACACGATGTTGGGAGAGAGAGCCTATGGTAACCAGCTCCACTAGGAAGATCACAAAAGACCATGATATAATTTTCAGAATAATTCGATTTAAAAGATCCAACCATGATAGATTTAGAAGCCACCAGTACGCTAACAAAGACAACTGTGCCAATTGAAATAGAACCCAACATAGAAAAGGAAAACTTCAATTTAAAATGTTGGCGTGAATACTACTAACTGAATGATCTCACTAGAATATATCTCAGCAGATAAGGTCTCACGACAAACATTGCGCGTGTTTTATAGCTTCAAGGAGGAGTCACGTAGTGACACTTGCCATATAATCTAAGAATGACTAAAGTTTTATAAGTGGAGGGGCACATACCTTTATATTAAATAAGAAAATAAATCCAAACGTGACCAAACCACGTGAAGATGAACCTTTAGATGTGAAAAGGCACCTTATAGCTCAAAAGAAGTATAACAAGGTCAGTTTCACTGGAAAAAGAAACTCTACCTTACCTTTAAAGCAAAGTTGGCTAGCCAGACACCTAATAATGTTAACACTTAGCCATTACAAAGTAAACCAGTGAACAGAGATGAAAGAACTTCAATTTTAGCACAATCTAAAATGATGGGAGACTCGTGTACCTGTTAACAACGTTATTATATAGCAAATCACCCTAAGTGATAATAAAGTCCAACTGTCGAGGATTGTCAAGGATTGTCGGAGCCCAAACACTAGAGAAGAACCCTAAACCCGCTTACACCACCCCCACCCCAAACCCGTTTAAAAAATTGGTGAGGGCCCTGAACCTATCATTTTTTAACTTATTTTATTCAAGTGTTTTAATGACAAACTAACTAAGTAAGATGAATATATTTAACTAGAATATTTGTAATAATACCCTTAAACGGGACTGGTTCAGGGTTTTTACACACAAAACATGCCCTCCCCCAAACGTTTTTTATTTCAAGCCTGAACCGACCAGTTTATTTACTCCAAATTCCCCCGCATTAGGTGCGGGTTCTAGGTGGGTCCACACCAGAAATCGCTCCATTGAATTAGATAATATATTATTGACAAACATATTAATAATCTACCAAAAATTTACACAAACTAGTAAACAAATATTATTATATATTAATATAAAAACATACTCAACAACCAATTGGCAATCCAGGTTTTCAATTGGCTCACCCTCAACCTCCTATCACCACTAAAATCAATCGAGGATCTCAATTGGCTCACCCTCAACTTCATATCACCACTACAAATCATATGTACAAAACTAATGATATTGATCATAAATTAAGAATTATAATCACCTATTATCCGTATCATTACAGTTTTGTATCTTGAATGTCCGGGCTTCGATAAAATATTTCAAAATGAATGAAAAAGGATCACGTAAGCAGTAGCTCCCTGTCAAATACCCGTAAAAGACCAGGGATGGAACCAAATATGAAAAACAAATGGATTTTTTCACAAATGACCATAATCTATATGCTGGAACTATAACTCAAGAAATAAAGTTAAATATATTGTTCAATTTGAAATTTTCTAATACTAATTTGTGTACTATCATTCTTTTATATAATATTTTCACAATAAGAATATAATGAATGGTTGTATAAGAAAATGATTCACCAATACTACAATAATTTCGTTGTTTTTCTCTTTCCAAATTACAAAATACAAATACAATCAATATCATTTACAGAGGTAAATTCAAAAATAAAAAATAAACAACCCATTATCGTGGTTGATACATGCTCAACTAAGTAAAATCAACCTATAAGAGAAGAAAAAACAAATTACAATTGTCGCAAAACCTAATGTAACTTTTTATAAGAAATTAAATACAATAGATTAAGATTTAAAACAAAAACTTCACCTAATATCTTGAAAACAAATCAACAAACCAAATCTAAACATTAATAACAAAAGAAAATCAAAACTAAATATACCTAATTAGATCTTGAATTGAAAGGATCCATTGTTCAGATTGTAAGATTCAAACCAACCACAACTTTAATTTCAAAAACCTAATCGATTCTCATACTAATCTACTACAAAACTTAAATTCATAAACAAAGATAAACATTTGTAGATCTTAAATTACTTAACATAGATAAGAAGAACATGTGGGAATTAACATGGAGGCTGAGAGAGGAGAGAGAGTCTCTGGAGAGGAGAACCGTTGGAGGAGAATGATATGTCCGGGGGGAGGAGAACGACCAAGGAGCGGGAAGGAATGAAAGAATGAAAAAAAAATGAAGACTTGCTTGTTTGCCATTTTTCTTTTTATTTTTGGTTTTCTTAGCCTAATAGAAACAAGCCGTAGTAAAAATTGATACGGAGGGAATCCAAATGGGTTTTAGCTATCTCCTAAGGCATACCTTTTTAGACAACCGCTAATATGTTGTCCCTCTAGTATTATGTTTTGAGACGGTGACTAATATGCCATCCCTTTAGTACTATCTTTTGAGATGGGTAAAATTAGCAGTCTTAAAAAATATAGTTTTTAAAACCTGTAACTTTATCTGTCTCAAAAGGTGGGTTTTAGAAACTCAAATGTTATCCGTCTCAAAAAGTCCAGTCTCAAAAAAAGCTTTTTTTTGCAATGATAATACTAGTATAACAGTGACATAATGCCAGGGGTAAAGTAATAAAGGTAAATCTTATCTCATAACAGGGAACCAATCAACATCATATGCACCCATAAGGATATCCCCTATAGTACATCAAACCATGAGGACTCAAGCCCACAAATGCTGCAAATAAAATACAAGAATAATAAATTCTACCTTGCACAGGTTATTAATCCTTTACCAAAACATATTACATTACAAATTTCCATAATGTTAATTAATCGATACCAACATCAATTTCAAAGCTTATAACCAATAATTCATATAATCCTACATGGATAAAGAATCCTTAACCCCATTTCCAAAACTAACTCCAAAAAATATATGAATCAACTTTGATCTACACAGGTATGATGAATCGATCGAATTTCATCGATCGATCGATTGGTTGATCGATCGATGGTCTCATTGTTCATCAACTTCATAGTTATAGGATTGCAACCCCTAAATCTCCATTATCGTGTACCAAGCCCTCAAACCATGATGTAATTCAATAGCATATATATATATATATATATATATATATATATATATATATATATATATATATATATATATATTCCACTGAACCATATGTCTAAACGATTTACTCAATTCGGAAAAGGATTTAAAGGTTAATTTCTAATTTAAGTTAAGAAGCGTATATACTGGATAATCCAATTAACTTGATCCAATTGTCAATCAATTCAATCAAATAACATGGGGATTTTGAAGCTTAACCATAATATAATGGATTACTACTCTTCCTAGAACAACTTCCATTAAAATAAAAGTAGAATTCTTCCAAAATCAACTATATCATTACTTTTCTTATGTTAATTAATTAGTTTATTACTTAAGTAATTCTAACCTTTAATTCATATTTATATTTTATTTAATTCAGATTCACATGGATATGAATATAATAAACAACCCCAATTAAAATTAAATACTAATTAAACTTGTCGTAATCCCGATTCGTGAAGGAATGATTCCCAATCCCTCTCTATTCCTTATATTCTCTTAAAGTATCTTTTCTTAAGCGTTAAGAAGCCGTCCCAATTGTAATTTATGAAATAATAAAACCCAAATGACCACAGAAGACTTATGTTCCACCAAATTATGTTAAATCCCTACATAGGCCTCATCTAATCAAGTAAAAAACATCTTTAATAAGTCTAAAACCTCGTGCAAGTCTTATACTATCCCTCTGGGTCCAAAATCTTTATTTTTAGACTAAAGTAGACCTTATAATTACTATGAAACCAACCCACAATGCTTCCTAATACCGCTTACTAATCAATCTTAGATAGATTAGTAGCTTAGTCTGCACGAATTTAATTGCCCAAAATTTAATTAATTTATTAATTCGTTGTAACACGACATTATAGGAAACTACTACACAGTCATTATAACTCGACACCAATGGGACAATCCAAATAAGGAAATCCTTGGTCCCAAATCTATGATCGTTCCATAGTCACATTAAAATATGTATTTACTATTTTATTGTGTATTAAATTTGATTTCTTAACCAATCTGTATAACATATAAATATATCACAATAGCGAAATCACATGTCACCACATGAAGTCAAGATAAGATAATTTATAATTTATTTAATGCATAAAAATATGAGATATTACATTCTCTCCCCCCCCCCCCCCCCCCCCAAAAAAAAAAAGGAATTTCATCCTCAAGATTCAAAATTTATACTTGACTAGAATAATTCTCGATATCTTACTCACATATAATACTCTCTCTCCACGGTAGACTCAGCCTCATTATGGTGTTCCCATTGGACCCTAACTAACGGAATGACTTTCGATCATAGAGTTTGATCTCTCCGGTCCAGAATGCACTGTGGATTTTCTTCGTAGCTGGCTTCCTATTGTAAATCAATATTGTCATGGTAGATGTGTCGATATTTGTCTTCATATATTATAAATTTCCTCAATATGGACATATAAAATATGTCATGTACTTACTGAAGATGATCAATAAGGACAAATGACGTGCCACTTAGCCTATTATATCTAGAATCGTGATGGGATCCACGTATTAGGGAGACAACTTTCCCATTGATCCGAATCTAACCACACCATTCATCAGAGAGACTCTCAATAACACTTGATCTTTAACCCAAAACTCCATTTACGCTTTCTCTTGTCGGTATAACTCTTATTTCGGTATCATATTTTTTTCATTCGTTTTTGGATAAGTGTTACCTTATTTGAGATGTCCCATATAATTTCTAGTCCTAACATCGTGTGCTTTCTAGACTTTAACCAATAATTAGGCGAACGACGTGGTCATTTGTATAACGCCTTATAAATTGACATCCCGATAGTCTGTTGGTGAGTTTTATTGTGTCCCAACTTCCTTTGAAATCCATTACACAAGAGCGAAGCATGTCTTCTAAAATTTGGTTCACTCGTTCTGTCTGATTGAGCATGAAATGTCATTCTCATACTCAATTGCACCCCCATCGTGTCCTAAAAATTCTCCAGAATCGGGAAAAGAAAGTGTTGACCCTATTAAGCACTATATCTAGAGATACTTCATAAAGTCATATTATCATTGCCATAAATAGTCTGTCATACTATTTTGCAGTGAAAATTGTCCATACTAGAAGAAAATGGGCCACCTTGGTCATTTTATCAACAATAACCCATATAGAATCGTGTCCCCTCTATGATCTTGACAATCCAAATAAAGTCCATGGAGATGATTTCCTACTTCCACTGAGGAATCTCGAGTGGCTGGAAATATCCTATTGATCATTAGTGTGGGAGCCCATTTAATACGATCCATAGCCGACCAGCCCATATGGACTTAGACGCTGCCCGGACAAAATCATGATGTAATTTTTTTGATGGGATTTTTTGTTTTACAAGGTCACTTGTGGATATGGTCAAATCAAATACCAAGAATCATAGATGAGCTACTCAAGTTCCTTTTGACATATCCACATGTTACTTTGAGTTCCTCAAATAACTCAAACTCTATCATGATGTATCTATAAATTGTACACCCTGAGCCGAGTTAAGGGGATTGTAACCTGAGATTTCAAGAGACACTTAATAAATAATAACCTCTCCGTGGACATAGGCAAGTTGCTGAACTAGGTACAACATTGTTGTGTGTGTGATTTTCTTTCTTTCTTCCCTTCGTGTTCATTTTTGTGGATTCCTTTATTATGATATTTTATACATTCACAATTTGTGCTGTCTCTGGGAACTGATTTATATTCCTATGAAAACACTCATGAACGGAAAGCCCATAATGTATCACCACAGGAGTAACCTTCCCCAAGCCGATAATGTCCAAGAAGAACTAGTTCTTCCTAGATTCGTCAGTATATAAACCCTATGTTCAGACAGGATAGGCAACCTTCTTAAGAAAGACAAGGGCCACCTAGGTCTACCCATATTTCGAAGGTTATCGAAGCTCATGAAGCCAGGCTTTATGAACAAGAGGAAGATATATCCTTCCAGGCAGAAGAAAATGCTCACATACATAGGCTACTCAAAATATTGGAGAGAGACCTCCAAAGGGATACTGCAAAATGTCATACTAGGTTTCCTAGTCCTCAGGCGAGTAACACTCGCAGCTGAGGGAGGAGCTCCAGTCAAAAATATTAGATAACTGAGCGTGATGGGTCAGAGGGTGGATGATCAGAGCGTGTCCTGCAAGAAAGTTTCCACATAAGAAATGATCGACAGAACGAGGACACGAGGATTCTATTTTATAGGGATATGGGCGAACATCCAATGTATCGAGGAGCAAGTTCCACCAACGAGATAGCGAGGAAATCTCTCAACATTCATATGAAGTCCCTTTTTTCAAAGGTAATTGAGGAGGGAGAACCCCCCAAAATGGTGACTGTCCATAGGTTTAAGGTTTACAATGGGAAAATAGACCCTATAGACAATGTCAGGAAATATTGGCAACCAATGACCTTTTGGAGCCGCAATGACGCACTCATGTGGATGATTTTCCCTTCTAGACTACATGATATAACATATAAGTGGTTTCATAGGCTGTCTCACAGGTCAATAAGAATTTTTGCATCTCTGGAGGAGTCTTTTATGGTGAGATTCATAACCAGCATCTCCCATCCCAATCGGATGGATGCACTGCTCACGATAAAGAAGAAGTCACGGGAGAACCTCATAGATTACTCCAAAATATATTTATAAGTTTTCAACAAGATCTAGGATTTCTCGGAGTCGATTTTTGTAGCATCCTTCAAAATCAATTTGCCAACCACCCCTTTGCTTCCCCATCCCCTTACTAAGAAGAAGGATATCACCATCGATGATCTTATAGACCGTGTCGAGAAGTATGAGAACGTGGAAGATGTAGAGGCAAGAATGACTCAAAGAATGGAAACAAAGGCAATCCCTACAAGGCATTCTAGGGTGTTAACACTGTATTTAGGAACCCATTTACAAAATATTGAACAAAATCAAAGACGAGACATTTATTAAATGGACCAAAAAGATGGGTGGCAACCCGACCGAAAGAACAACGCGGTGAGATGTGCATCCCATAAGGAGGGAGGCCATATAATTGAGAAATACAAGGCTCTGAAGTGACATTTGGAAGAATTATCCCATACCGCTCACCTCAATGACTACATTGAGAAAAAGAATGACAAGATCGCAGCCAATGGAGACTAGAATCTGGATAACATCCTTGATAAAGATACATGGCATGATCTCGTAGTCATCAATGGGGCATAAGACCTCGAGAGGATACAAGGAAACGTCGTTCGAATGGAACTAAAGAAGGTAATTGCGATTATGGAGGCTTTTTAGATCTACCCATCCAAAACACAGGCTATTAAACATCGGCGACTAGAGGACGTTGACTACACCAAGGAAGTTTTTTATTAGAGCTACTTTCACAAATCAAGAGAAAAAAGAGTTAGTTACATTTCTCAAGAACAATCTAGATGTTTTTACTTGGGAACCATACGAATTACCAGGGATCAATCCCAGTGTAGCCTTCCACCACCTGAAGGTCGATTCATCGTTCAAACCAATCATTCAAATGGCTTGGAGAATATCCCCAAGAAGGCTAAGGACATAGAAGCAACTTATTAAAGGCTGGTCAAAAGGATGTTCAGCAAGCAGATTCCAAGCAAGAACAAGTTAGACCACCTTACAAACTTGGTGAGAACCTTTGAGATCCTCAGAAAATATTGGATGAATCTTAATGCAAGTAAGTGTTCATTCAGTGTCCAGTTAGGAGTGTTCTTAGGCTACATAGTCAGTAAAAAAGGAATTGAGGCCAATCTGGACCAAATTGACGCTATCACTAATGTACATCCTCCTCATATGTAGAGAGATGTTCGAAATCTTACTATAATGCTTGCTTCACTCAATCACTTCATATTCAAGTCGTCGGAATGATGTCGACCATTCTTTTAGTTGTGAAAAAAGAACAAGGGGCTCCCATGGAACGAAGATTGTTTATAAGCTCTGGAAGAGATCCAATCCTATATTAGAAATCCACCCCTGTTGGTGATTCCAAATGATGGAGATCCATTATTCCTTTACCTTACAGTTTCTAACCACAGAGTGAGCTTCACCCAGGTAAGCGAAAAACAAGGAAGTCAATATCTAGTTTACCCCCTTAAAGTCATTTTGAAAAATTCTAAACTCTTTGGATGAATCTCAAAGTGGTCGATGGAACTCAAAAGGTTAGTTATCCATTTCCAGCCCAGAACAGCGATTAAGGGACAAATCTTAACAAATTTCATTTTTGAGTTCACAGGAGATCAGGCAATAGACTAGTTGGACAATGAGCAGTCCAATCACACAAAAAGCACAATCCAAGAAATGGACCTTGTATGTTGATGGAGCCTCTAATTCTAAGGGTGAGTAGTAGGAATCATCTTCATCACTCCCTAAGACACTGTGATTGAGCAAGGAATCAAATTGGGATTTGAGGCCTCTAATAACGAAGCAATGTACGAAGAACTAATCATCGATTTACTAAATGCCAAACTAGTGGTGGCAAAGTGCCTCCACATATTCAGAAATTCCAAATTGGTCTCTAAACAGGTAAGTAAGGACCTTAATGCCAAAGATGATCGAATGGCATCTTATATCTCCATAGTAAGAGGTTTCATGGAAGACTTTGAAAAGGTGGAAATTTAACAGTTCCCCCGGGGGCAGAACAGTCACACTGATGCTTTAGCCGCCCTTAATTCAACAATCAACTTTGACCTTAAAAGGACTATCTAGATAGAGTTCCTTGCACAACTGAGTATCGAGCAGATAGTCATAGCTGAGCAAGTCTTCCAAATAGATAAGTCCCCTAGTTGGATCAATCATATCGTTAATTATCTATAGAGCAATGTACTACCAGATGAGAGGAGGTCTAGACATCAGTTTAGGGTCAAATTTTCTCGTTTTTACCTTACCCATGTAGGAAATCATTACAAGAAGTCATTTTCAGGACCCTACCTCCAGAGGGTTCACCCACAAGATGTTGAGAAGGTTCTTAGTGACCTCTATGAAGGCATTTGTGGGAGGCACGCAGGTAGTAGATCATTGGTCTTTTGAGTGATCAAGGAAGGATATTGGTGTCCTCATATTCAAAGGGACATAAGTGACTACATTCGAAAGTTAAAAATGTGTGAGAAGCACTCCCCCATGGTCCACTAGCCTACTAGTGCCCTAAAATCCTTGACTGGCACATGGACCTTCACCTAGTGGGGATTATAGATAGCGGGACCACTACCCACTGCATTTGTTATTCATAAGTACTTACTGGTTATAATGGACTACTTTACCACATGGGAAGGGGTAGTACCACTACCAAATATTCAAGACTCGGACATGATAAGGTTCATTTGGAGGAACATTATAACATGCTTTGGGGTACTAAGGTCTGTCATCATAAAAAATGGTACATAATTTGAAATTCGTTTATTTCAAGGATTCTATGATGATCATTGTATCAAGAACCAGTTAAGTTCTGTGGTGTAACCCCGAAGAAATGGGAAGGCAGAGACTTCTAACAAAATAATGTTCGATGGGCTGAGAAAATGATTGGAAAGAGACAAGTGTTCTTGGGTTAATGAACTCCCTCATGTTTTATGGACTTACCGTACCACCCCTAAGAATCCAACTCAAGAAATACCATTTGCACTCACTTACAAAATGGAAGCTATCATCCTTATGTAAGCAGGTCTCCCTACTATGAGAACCACTCTCGTCAACTAAGGCCTCAACAATGATACACTATGCACTGAGCTTGACCTAATATATGAGCAATGATATATGGAATTGATCAAGTTGGCCTCTTACCAACAACAACTGGCCAACTAATACAATAAAGGGATCAACTTGAGGAATTTACTGATAGGGGACAATGTCCATCCTCGATAGTGCTGTAAAACCATCGAATGACAAACTGGGACCAAATTGGGAAGGACCCTTTAGAGTAATCATACATGACCTTCAAGGAGCATATCACATGGAAATGCTGGAGGGTAGGGAGATACCAAGAGCATGGAATGCAACCAATCTCTAGAAGTTTTACTTTTAAATCTTCTTCATCTTTTCTAGCACAACATTTAGTTTATTTTTATTTTCAAACTTATACTGCTAAGATAGTATTCAATAAATGAATGCAATATTGGCCCCTTCACTTTCATATTTTTGCGTGATAATTTTGGGGGTGATAACTTTTTTTATCATGGACTTGTCATGATCATTGACCGTGACACGGTCGTTGACCGTGATAAGCTTTATCACGGTTAAGGATCGTGACAAAACCGTGGCAGTGTTTAAAAAATTGTCACGGTCAACGACCGTGACAATTCTGGGCAGAATTGAAAAAAAATCTACTGGGTAGCAATATATGTGTACCTGTTATAGCAACGTTTTACTTGTTCAAACATTATATATCCAGATAAAATAGAGATAGTGCAAATATACATTCAAAATAGAAATAATCTCGTACCTGTTCAAAACATTGGCATTCTCCACAAAGTACCTCAACTGTTCAACTCCATCGTTTGACCCCAATCCCGTAATTTTGATTGTCTTTAGGTGTGATCTCAAACAATCAGGTACATACCATTCCAACCATGATGTCTCGATTTGTTCACAACAAAATGAAAAACCCTAATATAAGAAGAAACAACATCACCATCAATTATCTCACATCTACAAACTATTTAGCTAGAAGTGATGTTATGAACCTTTGACGTACCTCAAAGATAATAACCTCTAGAAGAGGAAATTTTTGAGAAAATCCAGTACCAATTTCCAGTTCCAGTTCCACTATAAGAATCAGCCACTATAAGACACTGCACAAGAGTGTAGTGCCACCCAACAAGCAAATATTCATAAAAATCGAAATCGAAATCAAAATTGAAATTTAAATATTCATATAAATATAAATATAAATATAAATACATTACATGTAGTGCCACCCAAACAGCTAACTTAATCTCACATGGAACCTCCTTCCAACTAATGTGCCCCGGGCAATCGTGTCAAATATAATTCCCTTCATATCTGAACACTAAGAAATGCCATAATCCTATGGAGTTATGCTCTGTAAATTCCTTCCAACCGTTGTGTAGCCAAACAGCACCAGTTGAAGTTGTCAATTCCACTTTCCATATTTTCCCATGTTTTGCTAGAGGTTCCAATTGGTGGGGTATGGAAAGTGTAATTGACACCTTCAACTAGTGATGTTTGGCTATACAACGGTTGGAAGGAATTTGCAGAGCATCACTCCATAGGATTATGGCATTTCTTAGTGTTCGGATATAAAGGATAGACAAAGAGATTCGGTCTCCTCTCCACAAATAGGACACCCCAAATAACTATGTACTAATCACCTATTAAAGGTAAGAAGCGTATATTCATGGATTAGTATAAGCAAAACTAAAATTTCAAATTCAAATTCAAATTCAATTTATAATAGAAAATTCCTCCAAAAGTAACAACTTTAAGCCACTAAGAATATAATACAGAAATTATGCAGTCCCAAACTGCCCAAATGCATTGGAATATTTGGGTACAAATTGGAATATTTATTACTAATTGAAAAATTGTTTAAAATCTGGGTTATCATAAAAAATGGATTGATATTCGGTAGGAGCAGCCAAGTCATCCACACTACTATTTAGGCAATTTGGCGCGTGTTGGACAATGGACCACGAATCATTGTTTATATACTCCGAGTAAAACACTTGGTTAACCTTTTGAAATGAACAAACAAATGGCTCATCGCTTAAGTGGTTGTTACTCTTCAACTTGGAAAGTCAACCATGATCAAATTTGTGACATGATCAACTTTCAAAGCATTTTTATCCTCAACTCTTACTCAGTCACAGTAAAATGCAACCTCTTTGAAGCTTATATAATCCAATTCAAATATATTTCGGATTACACCATAGTAAGTCATTTCAGCTTCAACGAGGTTTTTATCTTTTGCGCTCGCTAGAAAGAAAGTAAGATCCTTGTATGAAATTCCCGAGTTCTGTATATTTTTACTTTCCTCGTACACTTTAGAGCCAAAAATGTAACCGTTCAATCGATACTTTTTGTACTCTTGTGCCACGAACAAGGGTCCAGTGGCTAGACGATCAAGCCTTGATGTCACATCACCCATCTTTAAGAGTTGATAATATAGATAAATTAATTATATTAGTTGTAAAATTTGAGTGTAATGTAACATTATATAATAGCCATTTTCATTATAATTACCTCTTGTGTCAACCACAACCTAAATTCGCTGTCTGATTGTACCATTGTTTTTCGTCTTTTATTGTTCTCACAGGCTTCATATTTTCTGCATATTACAAAATTAATCATGTATAAAATAAATCAAAATAATGTTAAACATTATAATAATCGAAACTTACTTTTTCCATTCTTCGACATCTTCATGTGTGTCAAATAGATAACGGGCTACTTGTTCATGTTGGAAACTCGTTAATTTCACTCGTTTTCCCATCACATGACCACCATCATCGACGAACTCATCAGTGTAATCAACGCTAATCGAGTCAGGCATATATTCCCGACTATATATTGATGACTCCATGGTTATGTATTCCTTTGCAATTGATCCTGCAATTGATTGCGTATTCTTGACGTAATCTTTAAAAACATTCATCAATCATTCAAATAGATACATCCACCGATAACAAACTAGACCACAAAAAAGTGCCTCCTCGCATAGGTGTACCAACAAGTGAACACTTATGTGAAAAAATGCTGGGGGAAAGTACTTCTCCAACACACAAATCACTTCTCTCACCGCCAATTTTGCGGCCATTGTGTGTTCTCGATTGACCACTGTAACACCCCGTATTTTTGGGTACATTTAATTTAATTAATTCGGAGATTTTAAATTACTTAGTGTGTTGTAATTTAATGAATTAATTAGAACAGAATAATATATAAATATTAATCTGGGATTAAATGGTTAATATTTAGGAAAAACTTATTTACTAAGCGAATAGTAATAATGTAATTATGTCGTCTAGAGTATTAATGACGAGGTATGTACTTATCGCATCCGAAAGTCGGTATAGACTGTATTAGGTGGGGGATAAGTATTTTTAGAAATTAACTCGGATGCAAATTCTGAGGGTACAGTTGAGTCCGGATGGGCCGAGATAGTCGGAAAAGTGTACCCGGGGTAGTAAACGGGTCACGGGACGTTTTTAGACATAGCCGGGCCCACTCGGGGACATTTGGGTCACTTGGGCTTGGCCCATTAGTCAAAAAACGGGATTTAGTAATTAATCTAATAAAAAGAAATAAGGGGGTGGCTGAACTTAATTAGAGAAAACAAATTAAGGGTTAGGAAACCTTAACAGCAGCCAAAGCCAAATTGGGGATCAAAGAGAGCCATCAAAGGTCATCTTCAACCTTGGGATTTAGCTTCAATTCAGACTCTACGAACCTTAAGGCAAGTGGATAACTTGCAATAGCATTAAATCTGTTTTCGATTCATATTCATGTGTAGTGATTATGTAGAAATCCGTTTTTGGGTGTTAATGGAATGAATATGGGATTTTGAAAACATCAATTCTGATTTACGAAACTTGGGTGATGATTCTTGTAAAATATGATAATGGTGAGTTATTGCATATCTGATAAAATGTTATCTGAATATTTGGAAACGAATTTGATGATGAAATTTGGGGTATAAATGGACCTAGGGTTTATGAGAAAACTTTCCCCAAATCTAGAAACTGGAGTAAATGGACGAATTATTTATGTTGATGAATATTTTGGAGATCCCGAATGAGTTTCCTAATATGTACAAATGCTAAAAGAGACTTAGTTTCAGTGTAGAAGGAAATTAAGGTTTGCAGATTTTCGCCCATGGCTGTCCGTCTTCGCGAAGAAGACGAGTACCTATTCGATCGATCGATCGACGCCATGAAGTCGATCGATCGACGGTCGGCAGACACGGACAGTTCGCCCAGTTTTATTTATATAGGATGAGATTTATATAAAAATTGTTATGTAATTAATTATTGTTGAGAAATTAATGCATGGGGTTACCTAATTAAATGTGAGTGAATTAATTAGGAGATGGGAGGAGAGATTTGGATGACACGTCAAAATTGGTTGAGTGACATCGAGGTAAATTATATTACGTAGTAATGGACTAGGAAATTTAGAGTCGGGATTTAGACTCGGGTGAGGTTAATTCGGGCTATGAGATTTAGTCCAATTAAATGGTGAGGGCAACATTAAAAGTAACTGAATTTATTAATGTGCTATTATTAATAATTCGAGTTGGGTAATAACCTCATAATAAAAATGGAATAGGCTTGTGTCACGGGTTAGTACACGGTGTAGCTGGAACATTTTTATGTATGTATATGTATATACGGTGTGTGATAGTATATATATATAGTGTATGCCTTAATATCAGTGGTTAGATATTATTATAATCTAGTGCTATAGGGGGAGGTTACGCGCAGTGGATGAATCCCCTAGCTTGAGGAGTAGGGCGAGTAGATTCCCAGGTCATGGCGTCCGTTATAGGGGGTGAGGGGCATCTCACTTTCCGGGAAGGAATATGACCGCCTCCAATCGTATACTAAACCAAGTTAGTGAGAGATTCTAACTTGGATAACTAGGATATGTGAATATACCTAGTGTACTAGCAGTTTAAAGAAATTATATCCGGGGAGTACTTTTACTCGGGTGGATATTAGTGGTTTATGTATTCCAGTGTGTGTGTGAATGCTGCAATATTCTAAGTATATAATAGGGTGATTATTATATACGGACTAAATAAATACAAGCATGTGTTGTTGTATATGTATAACGAGTGGAGTAGTTATATGAATAAAAAAAAAGGGGAAATGATTTAATTAAGTTGATGTTACTAATGACTTAAAAATCATAATCACATTTTACTCAGGTTAGAGTAGGGGAGGAGTATAAGGAGACTTTAATAATTATCTAGTCATGAGATAGATAACTAGGTGATAATTAAAGCGTTAGTGGTGCACATTAGAGGAGGGGCAAGGAAGTTCTCAAGAGAGTGCGACACTAACTAAAATATGAAGAGCATGCATATTTATTATTACTGCAAGTTAATCATTTTCTAAATGTTTTCAAATATTTTGGGTACTAACCCTTGCTATAAAATTTTTTAAAAACCTTTTAGGTGTCCAGCCACAGGGACGCCAGACCTGACTCGATTCCAGGAAGTCCGTTGCTGCAGCATATGTGGATGTTGCAGGACCTTTGATAGACGCCTCTTTCTTTCATTCATAATGTAGAGACTCATCATTATTTATTCGAGCATGTCGCTCACTTTCCATTTATTTGT
This sequence comes from Sambucus nigra, assembly GCA_949130495.1. NCBI lineage: Eukaryota > Viridiplantae > Streptophyta > Magnoliopsida > Dipsacales > Adoxaceae > Sambucus > Sambucus nigra. Next base: position 1,126,116 of record CASBWL010000200.1, on the reverse strand, counting down.
TTCTTAGATTGTTGGGATTCTATTCTTGTCTTTATGGGATTTATTATTTGGACCGATGGTTTATTCGGTTAATTATTTTTACTTGTGGAATGATTAGTTCAATTATTTGTGATGGTTATATTGCATTATTTTCCGCATGGGTTTTAGTTTAATTAATGAAAGATAAAAATTGGCACCAGTCTATTTTTTTTCACTTAGGTGGTTAGTAATTTAATAAAACGACAGTGATGCTAAGAATGGACCAAATGAGAAACCTGTTCTAAGTTGATTTAGGACTGATCACCCGGGATTAATTAGACGGGGTGTCACAGATGGTATCAGAGCATCAGGTTCTAGTGTCCTTAGGATCTGTGCGGCTTTCTACGTTTCAGCGTAGCGTTCGGTTGTTATAGAGCCCTATTATTAGGACTGTTGATTATATTTTCCGCTTGTGTGGTATCGTATTCCTGCTATTAATTTTTGTATAAATTGTGTACTTATACAATTCAATCTATTTCAGATGCCGCCAAAGAGACAGAGAGCGGAGAGGGCTGAGGCTAGAGATGAGGTGAGGGAGGCTCGACAGGAGCCACAGGTACCGCCACCACCACCACCGCCCGAGTTGATTTCTACCACTCAGGTGGCACTGATAGTGGCCCAAGCGGTCGAGACAGCGATGCGAGCTATGGCAGCTCATTTTCCACAGCCCCAGGCACCGCCTCCATTGGCTCCAGCAATTCAGGCTCCAGTGGGGCCACCATCTTGGCAGCGAGTGAGGGAGACCTTTCAGAAGGGTCACCCACCTGAGTTTCGAGGTAGCACCAATGTGGTTGAGGCTTGTGACTGGAAGAAGAACATTCAGCGCCATCTGCGCATGTTAGAGGGTACAGAGGTGCAGAAACAGATGCTGGCTACCTTTCGTTTGTCAGGGGCAGCCTTACAGTGGTGGGGGTCCGTAACCACCGCTGAGGAGCGGGATTTGATGCCGATTTCTGAATTCTGGGTGCAGTTTGACTGCAAGTACTTCCCTCCAGCAGTAGAGTCTGAGATGAGGAAGAAATTCAGCGAGTTGGTACAGGGTAACAGGTCAGTGGAAGAATATGAGGAGGAGTTCACCCGTTTGGCAAACTTTGTGCCAAACGAGTTGAGCGATGAGGAGCGGAAGAAGTCCAAGTTCATGGATGGTCTGGCTTGGAGAATTAGGCAGCACTTGATTGGAAACCCGACATTGGTGACCTATACAGATGTCGTTAATGCCGCACTTATACATTGTCAGGATCATCGTTTCCACACTAAGGGGAACAAGAAGGCAGGTGAGCCGAGCCAGCAGGGCAAGGCGGTCACTAGTAGTGAGACGAGTGGCACACAGCAGCAGGTCATCATTCAGCAAGGGAATCAGGCTAAGAAGTTTAAGCCTGGTGGTTTCCGACCGGGAGGACAGGGGTTCAGACAGGGGCAACCAGGCCCTAATCAGCAACAGCAGGTTCCTCAGGGCCGTCAGGGCCAAGGAAACAATGGGGGAGGCCAACCGGGCCAGCAACGTCAGGGCCAGCAGGGCCAACGGCAGGGTGACGACCAGAAACGCTGTTTCTCCTGTGGCCAACCAGGACACTTCAAGAGGGAATGCCCGCAGAGGGGCAGAGGCCAGCAGCAGGGTGCCCAGCAAGGGCAACAGGGTCAGATGCCACCAGCAGCACCAGTACCACCCGCCCCACAGCAGCAGGGGCAGATGCACTACGGGCGTGTGTATAATGTTCGGGATGTTCCCAATCCTCCAGCACAGCAGGCGCTACCCGCGATCGAGGGTATGTTCTCTATCCATGGCACTATGGGTCGGGTATTGTTTGATACGGGGGCCACTCATTGCTTTATAGCTACACATTTCGCGAAGGCTTTAGGGTTGTTAGCCACCGCAGAGAGCACTGTTACGTGTGTCGACTCACCTTTGGGAAACGGGTCGCTTATATTCTTTATATGTCGGAGAGTAGGAGTGGAGATTGGCAGTTTAGTTTTACCTGCAGACATGTTGGTATTAGATATGCATGTTCATGACGTGATCATCGGTATGGATTGGCTCGCTGACTATAGAGCCATGATTGATTGCTTCGGTGGAAGCCTGATCTTCACCATTCCGGGACAGGAGATGTTTGTTGTGACGATGCCTCGCCCATCGGGAGGCTCGACCACTCATCTTTATTACATTGAGGAGGAAACCGCACAGGAAGTGGTGACTCCTTTAGACTCTATTCCTATGGTGAGGGACTTTGAGGATGTGTTCCAGGAGATACCAGGATTACCACCCAGCAGAGAAATCGAATTTGTTATCGACTTGACACCGAGGACGAGGCCGATTGCTCGGGCACCTTACCGAATGGCCCCTTCAGAAATGCGGGAATTGAGGGAGCATATTCAGTAATTACTGGGTCAGGGTTTTATTCGGCGGAGTACATTGCCGTGGGGTGCGCTGGTGTTGTTTGTGAAGAAGCGAGATGGGTCACTCCGATTGTGCTTGGATTATAGGGAGCTGAACAAGGTGACGATACGGAATAAGTATCCGTTGCCTCGGATTGATGATTTATTTGACCAACTGAGAGGGGCGTCTTACTTCTCCAAAGTCGACTTGAGGTCAGGGTATCATCAACTGCGTATCCGAGAAGAGGATGTTCCTAAGACCGCTTTCTTGTCGCGGTATGGATCGTATGAGTTCAGGGTGATGCCCTTAGGGCTCACTAATGCACCAGCAGTGTTCATGGACCTCATGAATAGGGTTTTCAGGGAGTACCTAGATCAGTTTGTCATCGTGTTCATTGATGACATCCTAATCTACTCGCGTACCGAGGAGGAGCACGCAGAGCATCTGCGCCTGGTTTTACAGACACTGAGGGATCATCAGCTCTATGCCAAATTCGGGAAGTGTGGATTCTGGCTACGGGAGGTACAGTTCCTTGGTCACGTCGTGTCAGATCAGGGTATTGCATTGGATCCGGATAAGGTGTCGGCGGTGAGGGAGTGGGGACAGCCCACGACACCGACCGAGGTGCGCAGTTTTCTGGGATTGGTCGGTTACTACAGACGATTCATTAAAGGATTCTCTAAGATTACAGGACCTTTGACGAATCTGACTCGGAAAGGGGTGCCTTTCAAGTGGGATGATGGTTGTCAATTAGCGTTCGATGAGCTAAAGGACAAGTTGACATCTGCACCAGTGCTGGCATTGCCAAAGGGAGGGCTAGAGTATCGGGTTTACACAGACGCATCCTTACGGGGTCTTGGGGGTGTGCTCCAGCAGGAGGAAAGGGCTATAGCTTATGCTTCCAGGAAGCTAAAGCCCCACGAGAGGAATTACCCCACTCACGACCTAGAGTTGGCAGCGGTCGTTTTTGCTTTGAGGATATGGAGGCATTATCTTCTAGGAGAGCAGTTTACTCTATTCACGGATCACAAGTCACTTCAGTATCTCTTCACACAGAAGGATCTGAATATGAGACAAAGGCGGTGGCTAGAATTCGTGAAGGACTACCAGTTTGATATCCAGTATCATCCTGGTAAAGCCAATGTAGTAGCAGACGCATTGAGCAGAAGACCGACTGGGGAAATATCGGAGGTATGGAAAGCGAAGTGGAGAGAGCTTCAATTTGAGGACGACGTAGCAAAGGCTTGCATGTTGGCTTTGTCCATCACACCCGAGATCATTATGCGGGTTGTGAAGGCTCAGGCAGAGGATCAGATTTGCCGGGATAGGGTGGGCCAGTTGTTAGCTGAGGGAGCAGAGGGTTACTCGATTAGCTCAGAAGGAGGCCTACGTTTTAATGGGAGGTTAATGGTACCAGAGGATGAGGACTTGAAGCACGCAGTTATGACAGAATCCCATGGTTCGAAATTTGCAGTACATCCCGGTGGGGATAAAATGTACCAATATATGAGGAGGCAGTATTGGTGGGCAGGGATGAAACGGGACATAGCGGAGTTTGTTTCGAAGTGTGCCACGTGTCAGCTTGTGAAAGTTGACCACCAGAGGCCATCAGGGATGCTACAGCCGTTAGAAATTCCCGTGTGGAAGTGGGAGAGCATCTCCATGGACTTCATAACAGGGTTACCGGTATCGCAGAAGGGTCACGACTCCATATGGGTTATTGTGGATCGGTTGACTAAGGTAGCCCACTTTTTGCCGGTACGCACAGACTTTGAGACGATGCGTTATGCACAGCTATTCATAGCAGAGATTGTTAAGCTGCATGGAGTGCCGATAAATATCGTATCCGACCGAGACAAAATCTTTGTTGCCCACTTTTGGCAGAGCTTTCAGGAGGCAATGGTCACGGAGTTACGCTTGAGTACAGCGTATCACCCACAGACTGACAGACAGACTGAGAGAGTTAATCAGATGCTGGAGGACATGCTCAGAATGTGCATTTTGGACTTCGGGGAAGGATGGGAGAAATATCTTCCTTTGGTAGACTTTGCGTATAACAACTCTTACCAATTCATAATTGGGATGGCACCGTTTGAGGCACTATACGGGAGACCTTGTCGTTCACCCGCTTGTTGGTTAGAGGTGGGGGACAACAAACTCTTGGGGCCGGAGATTGTCCAGGAGACATCTGCCAAGATAGAGTTGATTCGAGGAAGGATTCGAATAGCTCAGGACAGGCAGAAGAGTTATGCTGATGCTTCTCGAAGACATTTGGAGCTAGAAGTTGGGGACCAGGTTTTAGTCCGGGTATCCCCTATAAAAGGGGTGATGAGGTTCGGAAAGAAGGGTAAGTTAGCACCGCGATACGTAGAACCTTTCCCTATTATTGAGAGGGTGGGACCGGTGGCGTATAAGCTTGGATTACCAGATCATCTTCAGCGGATACACGATGTATTCCATGTGACATCGCTGAAGAAATATCGAAGGATCGAGAGAGCCTTTTGGCATATTCCACTCGAAGAGATCGACTTACAGCCAAACATCTCGTATGAGGAGAGGCCGGTAGAAATTATGGATCATAGTGAGCGGAAATTACGATCCAAGGTTGTTCCATTGGTTAGAGTACAGTGGGGTCATCACAATGTTGACGAGTCTACCTGGGAGCGAGAGGAGGATATGCGGGAACAATATCCAGAACTTTTCAACGCAGGTACGATCTAATTTCGGGGACGAAATTCCTTTATAGGGGGGGGGGGAGTATGTAACACCCCGTATTTTTGGGTACATTTAATTTAATTAATTCGGAGATTTTAAATTACTTAGTGTGTTGTAATTTAATGAATTAATTAGAACAGAATAATATATAAATATTAATCTGGGATTAAATGGTTAATATTTAGGAAAAACTTATTTACTAAGCGAATAGTAATAATGTAATTATGTCGTCTAGAGTATTAATGACGAGGTATGTACTTATCGCATCCGAAAGTCGGTATAGACTGTATTAGGTGGGGGATAAGTATTTTTAGAAATTAACTCGGATGCAAATTCTGAGGGTACAGTTGAGTCCGGATGGGCCGAGATAGTCGGAAAAGTGTACCCGGGGGTAGTAAACGGGTCACGGGACGTTTTTAGACATAGCCGGGCCCACTCGGGGACATTTGGGTCACTTGGGCTTGGCCCATTAGTCAAAAAACGGGATTAAGTAATTAATATAATAAAAAGAAATAAGGGGGTGGCTGAACTTATTTTGAGAAAACAAATTAAGGGTTAGGAAACCCTAACAGCAGCCAAAGCCAAATTGGGGATCAAGGAGAGCCATCAAAGGTCATCTTCAACCTTGGGATTTAGCTCCAATTCAGACTCTACGAACCTTAAGGCAAGTGGATAACTTGCAATAGCATTAAATCTGTTTTCGATTCATATTCATGTGTAGTGATTATGTAGAGATCCGTTTTTGGGTGTTAATGGAATGAATATGGGATTTTGAAAACAACAATTCTGATTTACGAAACTTGGGTGATGATTCTTGTAAAATATGATAATGGTGAGTTATTGCATATCTGATAAAATGTTATCTGCATATTTGGAAACAAATTTGATGATGAAATTTGAGGTATAAATGGACCTAGGGTTTATGAGAAAACTTTCCCCAAATCTAGAAACTGGAGTAAATGGACGAATTATTTATGTTGATGAATATTTTGGAGATCCCTAATGAGTTTCCTAATATGTACAAATGCTAAAAGAGACTTAGTTTCAGTGTAGAAGGAAATTAGGGTTTGCAGATTTTCGCCCATGGCTGTCCGTCTTCGCGAAGAAGACGAGTACCTATTTGATCGATCGATCGACGCCATGAAGTCGATCGATCGACGGTCGGCAGACACGGACAGTTCGCCCAGTTTTATTTATATAGGATGAGATTTATATAAAAATTGTTATGTAATTAATTATTGTTGAGAAATTAATGCATGGGGTTACCTAATTAAATGTGAGTGAATTAATTAGGAGATGGGAGGAGAGATTTGGATGACACGTCAAAATTGGTTGAGTGACATCGAGGTAAATTATATTACGTAGTAATGGACTAGGAAATTTAGAGTCGGGATTTAGACTCGGGTGAGGTTAATTCGGGCTATGAGATTTAGTCCAATTAAATGGTGAGGGAAACATTAAAAGTAACTGAATTTATTAATGTGCTATTATTAATAATTCGAGTTGGGTAATAACCTCATAATAAAAATGGAATAGGCTTGTGTCACGGGTTAGTACACGGTGTAGCTGGAACATTTTTATGTATGTATATGTATATACGGTGTGTGATAGTATATATATATAGTGTATGCCTTAATATCAGTGGTTAGATATTATTATACTCTAGTGCTATAGGGGGAGGTTACGCGCAGTGGATGAATCACCTAGCTTGAGGAGTAGGGCGAGTAGATTCCCAGGTCATGGCGTCCTTTACAGGGGGTGAGGGGCATCTCACTTTCCGGGAAGGAATATGACCGCCTCCAATCGTATACTAAACCAAGTTAGTGAGAGATTCTAACTTGGATAACTAGGATATGTGAATATACCTAGTGTACTAGCAGTTTAGAGAAATTATATCCGGGGAGTACTTTTACTCGGGTGGATATTAGTGGTTTATGTATTCCAGTGTGTGTGTGAATGCTGCAATATTCTAAGTATATAATAGGGTGATTATTATATACGGACTAAATAAATACAAGCATGTGTTGTTGTATATGTATAACGAGTGGAGTAGTTATATGAATAAAAAAAAGGGGAAATGATTTAATTAAGTTGATGTTACTAATGACTTAAAAATCATAATGACATTTTACTCAGGTTAGAGTAGGGGAGGAGTATAAGGAGACTTTAATAATTATCTAGTCATGAGATAGATAACTAGGTGATAATTAAAGCGTTAGTGGTGCACATTAGAGGAGGGGCAAGGAAGTTCTCAAGAGAGTGCGACACTAACTAAAATATGAAGAGCATGCATATTTATTATTACTGCAAGTTAATCATTTGCTAAATGTTTTCAAATATTTTTGGTACTAACCCTTGCTATAAAATTTTTTAAAAACCTTTTAGGTGTCTAGCCACAGGGACGCCAGACCTGACTCAATTCCAGGAAGTCCGTTGCTGCAGCATATGTGGATGTTGCGGGACCTTTGATAGACGCCTCTTTCTTTCATTCATAATGTAGAGACTCATTATTATTTATTTGAGCATGTCGCTCACTTTCCATTTATTTGTTTCTTAGATTGTTGGGATTCTATTCTTGTCTTTATGGGATTTATTATTTGGACCGATGGTTTATTCGGTTAATTATTTTTACTTGTGGAATGATTAGTTCAATTATCTGTGATGGTTATATTGCTTTATTTTCCGCATGGGTTTTAGTTTAATTAATGAAAGATAAAAATTGGCACCAGTCTATTTTTTTTCACTTAGGTGGTTAGTAATTTAATAAAACGACAGTGATGCTAAGAATGGACCAAATGAGAAACCTGTTCTAACTTGATTTAGGACTGATCACCCGGGATTAATTAGGCGGGGTGTCACAACTACCTTCTCACACAAGAGTGAGAAGGTAATACTAATTTGCGTAATAGCCCTCCACAAATCCTTGTTCTTAGAGAAACAGTGCTTAAATAATAGATAAATAAATTTCATGATCACATGCCAATCGTGGCACTTACACTTATTTAAATCATGAGTAGCATAATTCAAAATCCTTTGCAAGTTGGAAAAAAAGTAGATGGGGCCTTCAAATTATATATTGTGTCTAAAAGAACCTTCTTTTCCCCACTCATCAAAGTAAACGAACCAGGGGGAATTATTGTCCTTCCCCGACTATCTTCTTTATGTCATAGTTGTGGCTTAAGTTTCAATGATTTAAGGTCTTTTCGTTCATTTTCTCCATCCTTCGAATGACTCCCCCCAAGGTAAGTTCCCAAACTATGTTCAAAGAATTTATTCTCTTCATGCATCACATCCAATACATGGCGCACTGAGTTATTCTTTCAATAAGGTAAGTCAAATAAAATTGACCTCCTAAACCATGCCTTTCTTGTCTCAATTTCATTCCCAGTTGGGGTCTTCTTATGCTTGACATTCTTAAATTTGGGATTCTTACCTAGCAAATTAGGGTCAAATTCAGAAGAATTACTTTTAATTTCTGAACCCGATAGTTATCTCGGCGATAGCCTATGTTTAACCCCGCCCAATAAAAAATTAGAACCTTTCTCAAATTTGAAACTATGAGTCGGGGGTAAAAACCTCATGTGGCAATGGTATACATTTTTTGAGCTGAAGGATAGACGAACAAATTCAGTCTCCTTTCCATAAATAGTACACCCCAAATAACCATGTACTACACAACCGGATAATGTCCCATAAGCTGGAAAATCATGAATTGCCCACATCAGCATAGCTTTCAGCGTAAACTCTTCTTTTCTAAAAGAGTCAAATGATTTCACACCCTCTTACCACAACTCATTTAATTCTTCTACCAAAGGATTCAGGTAGACGTCGATGTTATCACTTGGTGCCTTTGGCCCAGGTATCGACAAAGCCATCATTAAAAATTTAGGTCTCATACACTGTGAATGAGGGAGGTTGAGTGGGGCTAGGAACACTAGCCATACGCTCTGATTGGTGCTTAGATTTCCAAATGGATTGAAACCATCTGTTGATATAGACAAACAAATGTTGCGTTGTTCTCGAGAAAAATCGGGATACTCATAATTCATCCTACTCCAGGCAGTAGAATTAATAGTACGACACATGATATTGCCCCGACTTCTGGCCTAGCATACACACAAGCATGAGTCGATTTATACTTCATTCACAAACCTTTCAAACTGTTATTCATAAAAGGATAGTTATTTGGAAGTGTATTCTCCTTGGGTAATAAGCCCTTCACCCATTTCAGAATTCTTGTCACGCTATTGCCAGACAAACCGTATTGCGTCTTCAAACTGTGCCAACCAACCATGGCAAGTAAAGTTGTTTGATCTTTCTCACAACCAGAGTATAACTGTTGGGTTGCCTTAAATTTTAAACTTTTGTAGTGATCACCAAGTTTTATCGTGATATCTTTCATTCGCAATTGAACCTTTTACATCATCAGTAACCTCATTCTCTTCAGCTTCATAAACTACGTATGCATCATCAACTAAACCCTCTAACATATGATGATCTACGTCGTACCCTTCTACATCTATCCTACTTGTTGAAGGTTGGTCGGGGACAAAAGAAACTTTCAATTCACCGTGAAGACTCCAAAATCGATAACTATCTTGCATACCCAATCTTAACAAATGTAGTTCAAATGTTTTCCACTCAAATACCTTACCATTCTTACACCTAGAACACGGACATGGAAACTCTTCATCATTATGACATCTCTTTGCATATTTCACAAATTCGTTAGCACCTCTGCGAAATACATCCCCCATTCTATTTGTCTCACCCATCCAGTCATTGTATTTCGGATATCCCATCACAACTACCATAACTAATCACCTATTATAGGTAGGAAGCATATATTCATGGATTAGTATTAACAAAACTTAGATTTATAGTATGTTTCATTTAATAATGTGTTATTTATATTCAAATTTAGTTTGTAATAGAAATTTCTCTTTCCTCAATCTCCTCTAAAGGGTGAGTGGTCCTATCCCATTCAAGACCCCATTTTTTTGTAATATACTTAACAGCTCATGCACATTGTTATGATTTGAAAAAAATTCGACAGCATATCCCGTTAGTTCTCCAAGTACACGATGTAAATTGGCAAGTGTGAGTGTTATTTCAACTGATCAATTGAAATAACAGTCACACTTGTGAATCTAGTATGTACCCAGACAACATTAGGATACGACAGTAGAACTTTCTCCAAAAGCAACAACTTTAAGCCACTAAGAATATTATACAGAAATTATGCAGTCCCAAACTGTCCAAATAGGACAATTCAAGAGATCTCATTACAGGGGTAATGACTCTCGAACGGGTCTAAGGGCTATTGAATGCGTACGCATAAGAACTAGAATGTTAGTATCTATGCACACTATATGTAATTTCAAGTATGTTTCATTTAATTATCATACTATATATATTGTTCGATATACAAAGTAATTTTCAAAAAAAGTTAAAAATTTTCACCCCCATAAGGTGAATAATCTAGTGGTCATGCCACTTTTAAAACTAACCAACCCAACATCAATCCACTATATTCCAACAACAATGTCAACAACAAATGTGTATCTCGTACTCCTTCTAATTCATCTACTCAATTAATTCATTTCATCAATTAAACTAACAATTAAAGTATACAATTATTAATTTACTAACTTACAATGAGGGGCAATCCTACTTTCATATGAAATGGGCACTAATTATTAATTTACTTTCATATAAAACTATACAATTAAAGCTATACAATTTATTAATTAAAGCTATACAAGTTTTTAGATTGTCCCACCACACACACCCCACCCCCTCCCCCACCACCACCACCACCCCACCCCTGCCCCCTCCCCGACACACACCTGCACACACACACACACACACACACACACACACACACACACACCTGCACACATACACACACACACACATGCACACACACACACACACACATACCTCACCCCCTGCCACCTCACCCCCACCACACACACACCTGCACATACACACACCACCACCCCCTTCCCCCACCCATCCCCCATGTCCCTCCCCTCCCCCCATGACACACACACACGTACACGCACAGACACATGCACACACAACCCACCCCACCCCCTGCCCCCTCCCCCCACCACACACCACCACACACATATATACAGACACATAAACACACATATAAAAATGAAAGAGAAAGAGAGGAAAAAAACATACCTTAGAGACAGAGAGCTCGAAATCTCTTAGAGAGAGAAAGAGAGGGAAAACAAAAATTGGTGGAAAAAAAAGAAAGCGTGGGGTTTTGTTACTGAACAAATTGTCACGGACGTGTCACGGTCCTTGATCGTGACAATATTACAAGTATTTGTCACGGTCATTGACCGTGACAAGTACGTGACAACTGCACTTGTCACGGACTTGTCACGATCAATGGCCGTGACAAGTCTTCGTCATGGCCTTATCACGGTCAATGACCGTGATAGAAAAATAAGTGTTTTTTTTATCATGGTCAATGACCGTGACATGGCTGGCCGGCTAAAGGGTTCACATTTAGCCTTTTTGGTGTAGTGAAATGATATCTCCTTCGTACATGGCTAAATTCATGAGATTACGGCAAGTTATTGAAGTCATTTTCAAAAAAGATAACTTAACGTGTCGAGCAGGGTTCGTAGAGATTATAGGAAGTCAATAAACTTGTTTCAATTACTAAATCCCTTAGGTTCTTGTTGAAAACACAAGGGACCTTATGGGTTGCATTGGCGATCGCAAAAGCCCTACTGAGGATCCTTAGGCAACAAAGCTAACTTATGTTGGTCACCAACTTTGTTGGTTACAAAAAAAACCTTCTTGGCCAGATGTCCCAGCTGCTAGGTGCATTCTCTCCACCATCCTACTTAAGTCTAAGGAAGTGTGACGACACAACCTAAGAATTAAAGTATATTTAATGACACTTTCAAGGCATATTGGACTAGGAAATGTTTAAACACAAAACAATGTATGACCAACACTATCTTTCAATACCATTTAGTCAGCTAGGAAGCTCAAAATGATAAAACCATAAACAAAAAAGTGTTTGATTAAGTCTTACATAGTGAACTAATATAAATGTTTAGTCAGCACATGCTTAAAACATCAAAAAATAGTAAATAACATTGTTTCATTAAGTTAAATGGAAAGTTATATTTAAAATAAAACTAGAATATACAAAATATTTACAATGGAATAGGATGGTGAGCAAGGTGTTCTACAACACATGCTCTCTGAACATCATCTGCGTAGGGCACAAGATTTTCTTTTTCATCTTCTAAGTTATGCTCCAGAAGTTGAGGAGGAATATCATCTATTAGGATCCGCTGCTCATGCCTCGAAAGGGATTGTGGTAATAAGCTGGGCAATCAATCTGATATTTATACCAAATGTCAGATGTTACACTCCACTCAATTAAATACATGGTGATCATTCCTTTATTAAATTAAAATAGAGTATCCAGTTGGTTCATTCTTAGCATCACTGTCGAAGACTTTTATTTACTAACCACCTAGTCTTTAAAAAGATGATGTTAAAATTTTTTCATTAACATAAAGCTAATTGATAAATAATATCATATTCCACCATTTAAGTATCAAACGCACAATGAATAATGACAGAGTAATAATTTAATTTGAATCATACAATCCAGTCTAAAATATCCATATAATATTCGAAAATAAAATTAACTCCACAGTCTATTACATCATAATGGAACTCAACATCTCTAAATAACAATAGGACAACATGTCCGACTTGAAAGAAAGTTCATAATGAAGAACTGAATCAATACTGAGGCACCAAATAGCAATAACTTGCAACTTCCACCACAGATGCAACACGCTAAAAGATAGAATCTGATAAGCATTTTGTCCTTATTATTGGGAACCTAAAATGGTTTACAAAAAGAATAGAGATTTGGAGAAAAATGGTTCAGAGATCGAGTAAAACAGTTTTAAAAATTTACCATGTGTTTAAATACAAAATTTGCAAATACTATATTCATGTTAGGTGCACGTGCTCTCACTTGAGATGCTCACCTCTCATTTAATATGCCCACCTAACGTATATCTTTAATCCTTCCTGACAATACTACCCCGACTAACTATTCCAATCCATGTATATTTATATACCAAATAACTAATTGTTCTCATCCGTATCACCCATATAATATGTTAGAAAATAATTTATATCAAATAGTTAAACTTAAATTTCTCATTTTATATTTAATCTTTCACGCACTAAGATTATGATACATATCACCATTTTCTAATTTACTAAATAGACACAGTAGCATAAATCACAAGTATATATATATATATATATATATATATATATACACTACTACTACTACTACTACTACTACTACTACTACTACTACTACTACTACTACTACTACTACACCACTAGGCTGAGACCTGCGATGCATGCATACTCTGCTATCATGTTCCAGTACCTAAGCTACTAAATAAAGAACAATTGGTTCAGTTTCTCACTCGAACCATGAATACAAAAGACACATATTGGAGGCGATCATACTTCCAAGCCTATGGGATACGCACATACCTATGCGCCCATATGCACGTCAACACTAGCATTCTCATAAATTACCCATACCTAGGTTCTTTGTTCGGAGATACAAGTTAAAAATCCCCTCGAAGGCTCATCATGATATGACTGTCCCGACACAGGAACCTCCCGTTATAACAAGCAACGTAGGTATGTTATACACATAGTAATTCAAACAAATAGGTATTTACACAACCTATAAAATCAATAGGGATACACACGTCCTATTTCATAAGTCTTATACATAGTATATTTTTCTCCCGAATATCCTATATATTATTAAAATTCAATCATACCTCTAATCGTGTTTGTATATGAATTTTCACACAAGTTTAATGGACCTAGTTACCCCTTCATAATTTTTTTTTCGAAATTTATTCTCGTCATTACTATTGGTCATAAACATAGTTTCACTCATAACTGCGTCACCCATCTCGAATTTTCATTCATTTATTAGTTAGGGATATTTTATTAATTATCCCAATATTTATTCTACTCATTTTATGCTCCACTTTAGGCCTAATATCGTTCTTACAGAATAACAATCACAAATAATCAATCTAGGCACCCTCCAATGGAATATTAACTAAAAATATCATTTCATAAAATTTACCTCGTGAATCTGTGCAGATTTTTAAAATGCACTTTTGAGCCATTTCAGAGTCGTTTTGGAAAAAACGTATCAGAGAACGAAATGCAGAAAACGGTATTTTTATGAGGCATCCCAAACATAATAGCCAATTTCCTCATCAAAATGGCTCAAAACGGTTTCGAAATTGGCGATTTAATTTACCCAATTTCATAGACTTCTTCGATTTTAAGAAATAATTCTACAATTCAATTATAGACATTAAAACCCAGATTTCTTCGTGAAGATTCAATTTAATTTCGTGGGTTTCATACTACCTACATGTAAGATCTTATTCTATATCAATTTCACCCAAGATAATGATATATGTCTTCCAAAGTTCATTCAAATCACATGAATTTCATAATTAATTTAACCTACTTTAACATGGATATTATATATGCTATAAATTTGTAAGATTAAACACTTGACTTTTAATGTAGGTCTAATCTGTTGAAGAAGAAATATATGGTTGTAGTCCCCTTTCTTCGATTTACACCTTGATGATGATACTCCATGTATGTTCTTGCAAAAATTCTTCAAATCTTACCTTAGACTATTGAAATTCCTTCTCAAGTCTCTTCACTGTCTCTCCAACTCTTTGTATAACTCTCCTAACCTTTGGTTTATGAAAATAACTATTTTCTAAGTCCAAACCTTTCATTTTGTAAGTTTAATCCTATTTTTTCCTTTTCATATACCATTAAAAAGTCCAAAAATTACCTAAATACGTCACAATTAATCTAAAGAGTCCTCGAGACCCAAACAGAACCCCCGGGTACTCAAGTTTGATGATTTTGACCCTTCCGGACACACTAGCATACTCAAAATGACCACATGATTTACAAAAAATGAAATTACATTTTATTTTTCAATTTAAGTCCCAACCGGGCTGACACATGCATCCTAACCTAATTTATCATAGCTGCCCATTTTCCACTCACGACAAGTTTAATCTTCACACATCATTATTATAACTCAATCACTAAGTAATATTGAATATAAAAAATTATAAGGACATTTTTGTCCATTGTCAATATGCAAGTCGTATGCCGTTACACCGTTAAAGAAATTCAAGATCGCATCTACATCAACAGATCTTAATATCAAAGCATCTTCAATATGATAATCTCTGCGAGAATGAACTTGGTAAAGTTTTGTTTTTAAGTCCCTTAAAGTTTCATACTTTGTATTGGAAAACTTTTATAAAATGATTTTATTAAAAAAAATGAGTTATGTTTTGTAAAAAAAAAGAATTTTTTTACTGGTAACCCGGACCGATCTGGTCATTTTGAAAACGAACAGATCCGGCATCAAAATCGGACCGATCCGATTTGCACCAAAACCAGTATACCTCGGATCGAAGCCGAACCAATGAAGTGATTTTAAAAACGAACCAATCCAATAACCGGACCGATCCGGCATCAAAATCGGATCGATTCGGATTTGATAATCACGAATTGATCTGTTGAGATTTTTTCACCGACTCAAATTTCCTATATATATACCTATTTTGGTGGTGTATTTTTCAAGTATTTGAGAAAACGTTTTTAAGAGTTCAAACACAATAAGACTTCGTTTTTGGATGTGCCCAACATCTTTTTAATTCACACACAAAAATCTCAATTACTTGTGTGAATCTTTTGGAACGCTAGAACATAAGCTTTGCTATTGTTCAACCTTTGTGGGGAGATCTTCACAATCGAGAGATGCATGTTATTGCTGAGGGAGTCTCTACAAAGTGTTATGGTTGTAGGTCATTGAGGAGAGATGTGATTCTTCCTTTGTTGTTTGGGCTGCGAGTCCTTGGAGGGTACTGTGTGTATTCTCTTCCTGAGTTCAAGACTGTGTGTCTTTATGGGTTGGCTGCACGTTAATCCATTGCAGATTTCTCTATTTAATTGTAAGTTGAGATTTATGTATTCATAGTGAAATAAAGGTTTTACCCGAAATGGGGTTTTTCTTGAAATTTCTGTCTCAGCATATTTACTGTGTTGCACGCTTTAATTTTTGATGGGTTGATTTAGATGTATGTTTAGGGGCTGTATTTATTTATTTAGAAGTAGACAATAATTAAATCAGGGTTACTTGGAAACTTTCGAATTTAATTTAAATCAAATATCACACGTCATTTTTTCAAAAACCATTCATCCTGATCTTGTTAATTAATATTTATTTTAATCTGGATTAATTTCCAATTTAAATTTTGCATTATTTAAATTAATCCCAAATTTAAAAAATCATTAAAAATTATGGGGTATTACGTACTTCCCCCCTAATAACAAAATTTTCTCCCGAAATTTAGAAATAAAGTATACCTGATAAAATAATTTTGGATATCGATGACGCAACTCAAGCTCGTGGTCGTAAATATACTCGTTAGCATTATGATGCCCCATAATTTACTCGGGGAAATATTTTGTTATTTTCCTCTATTCATACACTAATGGCACCATTTCAATCAATGGTCTGTTCACTACAAACCATGGTTAGCAACAAGTTCATTTAAGCCCTTATGTACCTTTGTATTCCTTTATGCTTAAGGTCTCACTTATATAATGGCACGCAAGACCATTGTGAATTTGATAAAAATATCTTAAAACATGTGTCTATATTCTAATGTCTCTATTATCACTATGTTAGAAAAAACCTCACTTCGATAGGTATCAATTTCCTTATTGTCGTACCACGCCATCTCTCCTCGCGAAATACACTCTCATCAATCCCAGACTACTCATGTTAGGACTCAAAATTTATTTTCCACCAAAGTACTCTCACTACATTTTGATTTCTACGAAATGAAATGGAGTGGGTCACTCCTTATCAGCGACCCATGAATCACATCGGATCCACGAAACAAATGAGTTCTCTTTTTACAACTATCCAAAGGGAGGCGGGAATTTTTTGCAAAATCACTAAGTAGTTAATATTCTACTAATCACATACCGTCCTAACAGTTGTAGTTAGTATTTCTAATTACTCTAAAAGTACAAAACATGCATCCTCGCACTTTTCCACATTTTATATCACCCCTTCCGAATATACATCATCTTATGATTGACATGACTATCTTAAGGAAAAATCCCATTCTTATCGCCTACTGACACTTTCAATCCAAGGTGGGACTCAAAGGTCTCGTTCTAATTTACATCAAAATTGGGCGGTACTTTGTATCGGTTTATTTTCTCTCATTCAATACCATGTTGGGCACACTGCCTAGTAATATAACACACCTCTATACAATAATTTTTATTTTGGCCCTAAACAATTTACTTCGTAACCCAAAGCAAATCCTGTCCACTTTATGATCTTAATAATCTAATAAGGAATTTTATTAATTTTCGTAGCTAGTCCATTCATGGAAACATCAATCAGTCACATCATTATAGTCAGTAGTATTAAACCATCATGGAGACTTTACTATGTCTCTCTCAACCCAAAATTTACTCACTCACCATCTCACGTCATGTGGAACATCTTACTCCACTTATTCTGAGATAGATAAAAATTTTAGCACGTGCGTGGTCTCCAAACTTGCGTATTTCCTAAGCCCTTTTTCCATTTATTATAATTGTACCAACTTATCTATGCATGAACTACTCTATGCATTGGAATCAATGTATTTGGACTCAACATCCAACTCACCTCAGTTGTGGGAGTTTTCTTGGGACATGCACATAGTCAGACTATCTCCTATCCTCAAACGACGTTTAGCCTCTCTTAGATTTCCACCAGTTTTTCTGATTATCCCACCGACACATTTATATCATCTTTCTAAGCCTTCTTCTAATAGACGATACCGAAAAGAAAATTAGTCAGGGTGACCATATAGCCTATATCATATGCACCATTATGCAATCGTCTTTAACTTTCGTAGGTATCATACTTATCTCAAATCCGCCCCTGCCTTTTCAACGTGGCTATGCCGCAAAACTAACTTCAATTACCCCACAAATATAATTTGGTTCTCCTCGAGATGACCCCACCTATCAACTGGTGGTAAACAATTATCTCATACTCCCTATATAAAACTACTCGAATCTACTGACCTTACATAATAGATTAGCTCTCAATTCAAGTTTTCATCTACATGCATGTATAATACCTAAAGTGATAAATTTGTACTCTAATGACCAATAAATCTCTCGACTCTCGACATTCTATAGGATTCATGCGTGGGATGTCTCGCAAGCAAAATCCAAACAAACAACCCTCCCGATACACTACTACCTATCCTTGTTGGTCATTAAGATCCGTAGGTCTAGTGTACATACTCAGAGTATCCAAATCTTATCCCCAAACACACAAGTATAACCGTTCACTCCCACATTACTAAAGGAGTTTATACAACACATCGCTATTATTATCATTAGTCTTTTCCATACTAAGTCAATAATGAGATAAATTTCCGCACTCGACAGCAAACTTAATATACCCCAACTCATATCAGTGCAGTTCCTACACACTGGAATTAGATAAAATAAAATAACTATAACCTCTGCACTCTCATGCACAATGTAGTATAAATGTGATTTCATTCTCTTTCAGGTGACATATTGCTAAACAACACAATCATGCCCTGGAATAGTGAACACGATAGCCTTGTTGTAATATCCCACCATCGCTCAACCCGTTGCTAACCATCCAAAACCAAGATAACACCATACTCGAATATTATTTCTCAAAACGAGTAAATTCACTAAAACATAACTTCTAAATGATTATACTCCCTTTCTTAAATATGTGACCAATGATCCCCACTACTAAATGGTAAAATACGTGGACACAATAGTAATACTAACAATACGCCCACTAAAACCTTTTCACTCTGAATTTAGTGTTAATGAACTACTGTGACTCACTCGTGTCACACAAATATACCCCATTTACCATAGGATAAACAACACACTTTTAATTGACAATAACACTGGCAGTACAAATACTTTCTGGACACAACACTCTTGTCCAAATTGATTCATAAACTTTTACAACTATTGCCCATGTTGGGCATCCTGCTCCTGCCCACTAACTTGCTATAGATAAGGTCGACACATGTGACCCTACCCTACACACATAGGATACTTCTTTGTATAACCCCTCTATCTTTGGACCTATTACCCGGATTGGATTTTTCCTTCTCTCACACCTGGTAGTCTTGGTCCCAACTGCTACCCTTGTTGTGCCTTTGCCTTTGTTGTCATGGGAATGCTATGTTTTTCCAAGTGGACCTAATTAAATCCACCATTCTCAGTAAAAATTTCCATTAATATACATAAGTTAAATGAGTCCCCTGTTGGGTATCACTCTATGACGTATCAATATTATTAATTACTATTAATCTTGTCATTTTTGGGTTGTGCTCTCCAGCTCTCCTGGCTCCTTTATAATGAAAGCATTGATATAAACATTAAAATTATGACATTGTCTTCATGTGTATACATTGTCCAAGACTTAATTTCCATAATTATTGGCGACTCTTATTCATGAGTTCATTATTACACTTAAGAACTTTACTTTCCATTACCTACCTCCCCGATTATGAAGTTCTCTTGTGTGGATAATTTTGTCATCGCAGTTATCCTCTGTTCATATCTCATGTGAAAAGTCTAGAAACTTCCTTAACACCTTTATTTGAATAGAAAATGAAAGAACTTGTGGTTAAACCTCACCCCACATTTCTCAATTTATTCCTTATCTACATCCTTATGTGGTAACTATCTCCTAATATAGCAATACTTCTCTAATGAGAAAATTTTAATCCAACCTTAAAGATGAAGTGTCACATCACCTCACCATACGAAACTATTTTTGGATTATCTCCTTCCATTGGTCGATCACACTTCTTTTGTCCCCGTATCCATATAATCATACATAATATTCCTCATACATTTCCTCTCACAAACTCTGGCTTGGGGACTAATTAACACATATTACCGTATTACCCTTAACTTCCGTATTATCGATTTACATATTCAAATCATTTCAAAATGTTCAAAAGAAAATTAATTTTTTATGAGTGGCTCCTAAAAACAATTTCTACTTTCCCCCACCCCTTTGTCAGCTACTTTCCCACCCCTTTATGAGTGGTGTGTGGGAAAACTACCTCACTCTAATGATTTGCTTTACGTCATATTTCTGAACCATAATCATCGTGACTTGTATCTCATTTATTAGTTTCTAGAATACTTTATAGCTTCTAACCTCCTGCAGTCCTTCTAACGGCCTTCGATGGTCGCCCTATGTTGTTCGACATACAAAACTCAACCGAATTCGCATAAAATTCGTATCAGTTATATTGAATAGCAGGATAACGTAAACGTACATATGAAGATGAATACAACAATCATGTAATAGGTCTCTATATCAAAGAATGTAACAGTGAAATGTAGTAAAGCCATACGGATCCTAAGGACACTAGAACCTGATGCTCTGATACCATCTGTGACACCCCGCTTAATTTAATACCGGTGATCAATCCTTTATTAAATTAAAACAAAATATCCAATTGGTTCATTCTTAGCATCACTATCGAAGACTTTTATTTACTAACCACCTAGTATTTAAAAAGCTCATGTTTATTTTTTTTAATTAACATAAAATCAATTGACAAAAATCACATTCCACCATTTAAGTATCAAACGAACAATGAATAATGACATAGTAATAATTATATTTGAATCATACAATCCAGTGAAAAAATATCCATACAATATTTCAAAATAAAATTAACTCCATAGTTTATTACATCATAAATGGGACCCAACATCTCTAAATAACAATAGGAGAACATGTCCGACTGGAAAGAAAGTTCGTAATAAAGAACTGAATCAATACCGAGGCATCTAATATCAATAACCTGCAACTTCCACTGCAGCTACAGCATGCTAAAAGATAGAATCTGCTAAGCATGTTGTTTTTGTGATTGGGCACCTAAAATGGTTTACAAAAAGAATAGAGTTTTGGAGACAAACAGGTCAGAGCTCGAGTATAACAGTTTGAAATTTTTTGCAAGTGTTTAAATGAAAAATTTGTAAATACTATATTCATGTTAGGTGCACGTGCTCTCACTTGAGATACTCACCTTTTATTTAATGTGCACACCTAACGTATCTATCCAATCCTTCCTAACTATATACCCCGACTAACTACTCCAATTCAAGTGTATTTCTATACCAAATAACTGATTGTTCTCACCCATATCACCCATATAATACTTTACCAATTAATTTATATCAAATAGTTAAACTTAAATTTCTCATCTTATATTTAATCTTTCACGTACTAAGATTTGATAGATGTCAACATTTTCTCATTTGCTAAATACACACAATAGCATAAATCACAAGTGTGTGTGTGTGTGTGTGTCTATATATATATATATATATACAACACCCCTAGGCTGAGACGTGCAGTGCATGCATACTCTGTTGTCGTGTCCTAGTACCTCACGTACTAAATAAAGGATAATTGGTTCAATTTCTCACTCGAACCATAAATACAAAACACATATATTAGAGGCAAACCTAGTTCCAAGCCTATGGGATACGCACATTCCTATACACACATATCACCATCAACACTATCGTTCTCACAGATAGCCCGTACCTAGGTTCTATGATCTAAGATACAAGTCAAAAATCCCCTTGAAGGCTCATCAAGATATGACTGTCCCGACACAGGAACCTCCCGTGATAGCAAGAAGTGTACGTATGTCGTACACATAATAATTCAAAAAAATATGTATTCACACAACCCATAAAATCAACTGGGATACACACGTCCCATATCACAAGTCTTATACATAAAATATTTATCTCCCAAATATCCTACATATTATTAAATTTCAATTATACCTCTCATCGTGTTTATATGAATTTTCACACAACTCTAAGGTCCCTTGTTACCCCTTCATTAATTTTTTTTCCAAAAGTTATTCAAGTCATTACTACTGGTCATAAACATAGTTTCACTCATCACTACATCACTCTTCTCGAATTTTCATTCATTTATCAGTTACAAATATTTTATCAATTATCCAAATATTTATTCATCTCACTTTATGTAAACCTAACCTCCACTTTAGGCCTAATATTCTTCTTATAGAAAAACATTCACAATCAATCAATATAGGCAACCTCCTATGAGAATAACAACTAAAAATATCATTTCTTAAAATTTACACCGCGAATCTACGCTAATTTTTAAAATGCACTTTTGAGGCATTTAGGAGTCGTTTTGGAAAGAATGTATCAGCGAATGAAATGCAGAAAATGGGATTTCCTACTAGGCAATGCGAACAAAATATCCAAACCAAAATGGCTCAAAACAGTTTTGAAATTGACGATTTAATTTACCCAATTTCACAGACTTCTTCGATTTCAAGAAATAATTCTACAATTCAATTATAGACATTAAAACCAAGATTTCTTCATGAAGATTCAATTTAATTTCTTGGGTTTCATACTACCTACATGTAATATTTTATTCTATATCAATTTCACCCAAGATAATGATATATGTCTTCCAAAGTTCATTCAAATCACATGAATTTCATAATTAATTCAACGTACTCTAACATGGATATTATATGCGCTATAAATTTGCAAGATTAAACACTTGCATTTTAATGTAGGTATGATCCATTGAAGAAGAAATATATTGTTGTAGTCCCCTCTCTTTGATTTACACTTTGATGATGATACTCCATGTATGGTCTTGCAAAACTTATTTAAATATTCCGTTAGACTATTCAAATTCCTTCTTAATTCTCTTCATTGTATCTCTAACTTTTTGTATAACTCTTCTAAGTTTTTGTTTTCTGAAAATGACTCTTTTCTAAGTCCAAACCTTTTCCTTTTATAAGTTTAATCTCATTTTTGCCTTTTCATATACCATTAAAAAGTCCAGAAGTTACCTAAATAAGTCCCAATTAATTTTAAAAGTCCTCGAGAGCCGAACATAGCCCTCGGGTACTCAAGTTTGACTATTTTAATCCTTACGGACACACTGGTGCACTCAAAATGACCACATGATTTAGAAAAATGAAATTATATTTTATTTTCCGATTTAAGTCTCGACACGACTGATATGCTCGCCTCGACTAAATTTATCATAACTTTCGAATTTTTCACTCACGATAAGTTTGATCTTCTCACATCATTATTATTACTCAAGCACTAAGTAATATTCAATATAATTAAACATTAATCCTTATCTCCCTAGTTAATCTTTTTTTAATCCAGATTAATCTCCAACTAAAATTTTCCCATTACTTAAATTAATCCCATATTTAAAAAATCATTAAAAATTACGGGGTATTACATCAGACTCCTTTGACATTTTTAGTTCCCTAATGGCACTAAGCCACCCTCGGGAAAAGGCAGGGTACTCTTCCTCCTTTAGGCTCGTTGGGGCATAAGTCTGACCTTGGTCATAACCATCTTCCTAGACATGTCGAGGACCCCTTCGGAATAAGTTCCTTAGCCTTATCACACCTCTTTGAAGTCCGACAGCAATTACGTATGCCTATCAAGCATCTCCTTTGAGCTTAGAGACCTTTATTTCCAAAGATTGGGTTTAAGCTCGAACCAACCCTAAATGATGAAGACGATCCTCGCAGTACTAAAGAAGACCCTAATGAAGCATCTTTTTTTAGCCGAGCAATCTCCTTTTTCCGATCATCGTTCTCCTTTTGGATCAGCTTGCTCACTTGATTTACCTCACTAGCATCCATAATTTTGGACTTCAAATCATTTAATTCCTTTTAGAATCAGGTCCCAACCACTTCCATCTCTTGGAGATTGACTTTGAGCTTAGCGACCAATTCTGATTGGCCCTTGTACTACTGATTTCTTGCCCTCGAGGATTGGTAGATTTTTATAAAGGCATTACGAACCTTCAAATTGATATCCAAACCAAGGATCTATCCCAGTGGGAAGTTTATAGGGATATATTCATCTATATCAATTCTCTATAATCATCAAAACGAGTAAAAGTCAGTAAGTACAAACAAAGGCACAAATGGATACAAAACAACAACATTTCTTGTAAGGACATGATTTTATAAATGCCAGAGTTAAAATCTAGAAATTTTTTTGTTTATCCTAGATTCAAAACGTCAACACGATTAATCCGAATCCACTCATCCATCATCTTTATACGTGTACCATGTAACGTGCAACATGCTCTTCAAACCGTTCCCACTACTCCACTCACGATTATGGTAAAATAATTTATTTAGAGTGTTTATTATTTGCATAAATTTTGGGAAATTTTTATAAAATATTTATAAAGGTCTGAAACATTTTTCTTTCAAAAAATGAACTTTTCTAAGTGTGGTAGCGAAGGGAAAAAATCTCGCTGACGTCATTCAAGCAATATTGGCTAGTTATTCATGCGACATAGCCATCTCATGTGAAGTCATTCTAGAGACATGGCCTAATGTTTGAGAGACGTGTTGCCTCAATTTTTATATTTAAAGCATTTCCCATTCTACACGTTTACCAAGTCTTTTGGCATTGAAATTTTTGCAAATATTTTGCCCAGAAACAAACTTCATTTTTTCAAGGACTAATGCCTTTTTTATTCATAAAACCTGCCCAAAAATTTGTGTGAATCTTTAAACCCTAAATACAATTTTTTTGCTCATCTTGGGGTAATCTTGTGGAGAATAAGGGTGTTTATCCACTGATGAAATTAGAGTTCTTGCGAGACCTCTTGCTGACAATTGTTGACGATGACAAACCGATACCTGCGGGTATTCGTGCGTCAAAGCTGTATTTTGTTGTGATTGTAAGTCGTTACATATTATAGTGAAATAAATGGTTTTTACACTTTGGGGGATTTTTCCTCATATTGTGATTGAATTTGCATGCTTGGTTTGATTTATTTAGTTTGTCACAATTTGTTTGCAAGAGTTAGGATTTTTAGGATTAACAATTGAAATCTAGTTAAAAAAGTTAATCATTGATTGTTGGCGCACTCTCAAATTGGTATCAGAGCATATTACACAATTATACCGTGTAATTGTTTTCGCAAAATTTCTCTAGATATCAATTTTGTTCCAAGAATTGATTTTTGAAAAAGCACAATTTCAATGGAAAACTTGTATAATCGAGTGCCAATTTTTGATGGGTCAAATTATGCATATTGGAAAGCCAGTATGAGATCCCACTTAAAAGCCATTGATGAATGTGTTTGGGTTATGTGTGAAAGAGGGTGGACGCCTCCCACTATCACTGTAGATAACGTAACTACTTTAAAATCTGTGGCTACTTGGACTGAGGATGAATTTAAATGGAGCACATACAACTCACGTGGGCTTAGTGCTATTTCTAGAAATGTCACTCCCGACGAGTTTCGACTCATCATGACGTGTATCAAGTCTAAAGAATCCTGGGATATTCTTCAACTTACCTATGAAGGCACTAATGCTATTAAAGGATCAAAATTATAAAATTTAACTACACAATTTGAGACAATCACCATGGCTGAATATGAGTGTTTTGATGAATTCTATGCACGCTTATCTGATATTGTTAACACTAGTTTCAATTTGGGTGAACACATTCATGATGCTAGAGTAATTAAAAAGATTTTGATATCATTGCCTAAGCATTTTATCCCTAAAGTCACTATGCTAAATTCATTAGGAAATTTGAGTAGTCTGAAATTAGAATAATTGGTAGGAGACCTCCAGATTTATGAAACTGACATGTTTCCTAATACAATAAAATCAAAAGATAAAATGGTGGCACTTAAAGCCCAGGATAGGAAGAGTGAGGGGTCAGCAAGAAAGAGAGGTGAGTCATATATAAAATAGAGGAAGAGTTGTCTGATTTTGAGTCTAATTTTGACTTAGATGATTTGGCCTTATTTGGAAACAATTTCAAGAAATTTCTCAAATTAATGAAAAATGGCAATCTCTAAGATAAAAAAAAATAATTTTGAGAAAAATAAGTTTGAAAAGAAAAATGAAAAGGATCAAAAGGACGCACTTAAGAAAGACGAGGAGAGATTTTATGAGTTTGATGGTAGAGGTCGTAAGGCATTTGAGTGTCCTACTAGGTTGCGACATCAAGGCAAAGGCAAAGATGCTCTTAATGCCTCCCTTAGTGACGACAACGAGGTCGAGTCGGTTGATTCAGGAGACAAGTCACCGCATGAATATAGCTCCATCGTATTTATGGCTAGTCATGTGAGTACTGACATTGCACCTCATGACGATGAGGATGCTACTTCATAGGGACACCTCGACAGTGGAAGCGATATGAGTGAGGGGGAGTATTTTTCAAGTGAGAGCGAGAGTGATTTATAATGCACGTACGCTGATTTATATGTTATTTATTTTAAAACTAAAAAGTGTAACAAAGCGTTAACACTTACGATAGTTTCCTTGAGAGAGGGAGAAAGACTGTTTATGTTGAGAGAGAGAGACTTTGTGTATAGAGAATGATTCAGCTTGGTGAGAGAGAGATGTTTAGAAAAAGAGAAAGAGGACTTGACCAAGCAAGTGTCTAGTCTTACGAGTGAGCGCCAGTTCTCTATAGACACTTAAAAGAACCTTGTAGTGCTTGTAGCCCAACTTACTCATGACCTTGAGATAGCCAAGGAGGACAAGGTATAAATTGAGGACAAATCTGGAAAGATGGGAAAGATGCTCCTTGCCCTTGCATTAGGTTTGGGTGAAAGATAGGGAATTGGTTTTTATGGTGCCTCCACATCCCATGTGACACCGAAACTAGTTCCTGAGTTCATTATGAATCCATATGGCCATCACCAAAAACCCTACAGAGGAATTCGGCTAAGAAAAGAAAACCAAGGTCGGCCAAACACTGTGTACTTCTTTACCTACTGCAAAAGAAAGGGACACCTTAGTGAGTTTTTCTAGAGTTTGGGTCGGACACTACGTACATTTGATCCACCACGTGCCACTAGAAATTTTTTTAGTCTTAGATAGCAGGTTCAGTTTCTAGTCGCCACTTCTCATAGTCTAATAAAAGAGTTCCAATGGATTTCTATATCGTCAGCGGGCACTTCTAATATCCCGACTAGATCTAACAATGACAAGGGCAAATATAAGGTTACCTCATCTTGGGTGCCTAAACTCGACACAAAATCCCTTGTTGTTCATGTTGCTTTTGAATAACATAACACTTCTCAGTGGTATTTCGATAGTTGGTGCTCTAGGTAAGCACATGACAGGTGATGTCTCATTTTTTACCTACCTAGAGGATTGCAATGAAGATAAAGTCACATTTACAGATGGGAGCAAATCTATCATAGTAGGACAAGGTACAATAGAGATACCATGATTTCCTGAGCTAGAGGATATTTTGTATGTCAAAGGTTTGAAAGTAAACCTTCTCATCATTATCGAGTTGTGCGATGATGACTTTACAGTAAAGTTTAACCAGAATGAGTGAAATGTTTATGATCAAGCTGGTAAACTTCTATTGCAAGGGGCGAGGACATAAGATAATTGATATGTGATTGTCCTCAACTCCTCATTTTTCTGCAACAGCTCCATGATCGCTCATATGTATCTGTGGCATCAATGTTTATGTCACGTGACTTATAGACTTTTGGAGAACTTAGCTAAAAGGGACCCAATACATGGCTTACCAGCACTTGGAAAGTTGACTTCCACGATTTGTGGACCCTGTCAGCTGGGAAAGCAAGTCCGTAGTCCTCATAGGAAGTTGAATTCCATTATCACTTCACGAGTGCTTGAGTTCATACAATTGAATTTTATGGGTCCTACTCGTACTGAGAGTTGGGTGGTAAGAGGTATATCTTCGTGATGGTAGATGATTTCTCTCCTTACTCGATTGTAGGTTTTTTGAGAGAGAAATACGATGCTGTGGAATTTCTTACGACTAAGTGCCGTGTGCTGCAAAATCAACACGGAGTCACTATCAATAGAATAGATAGTGACAATGGCATTGAGTTTAAAGAAGCTAAAGTATATCTTTACCATAATAGCATCGGGATCAAACATGAATTTTTGGCCATGAAAAATCCTCAGCAAAATTGGATTATTGAGAGAAAAAATTGGACGATTTAGGAGATGGCTAGATCTATGCTTCTAGGTTGTAAAGTTTCTAGGAGATTTTGGGTAGAGGTGGTGTCTACCGCATGCCACACGGTGAATAAGGTTTACCTTCGTCCACACAGCCCTACAAATTATGGACTGGAAAGAATCCCAACCATTCATATTTTCGCGTCTTTGGGAGTAAATGATACATCCTACAGGATAGAGAACAACTAGGAAAGTTCAACTCCCGGGGTGATGAGGGAGTATTATTAGGATATTCATCGACTAATAGAGCATATTAGGTTTTTAACCTGAGTAGCTCTAAGGTAATGGAGTCAACAAACGTCATCGTACAAGATGACAAACCATCAGCGTTTGTTGATTCTAACCTCTTGTGTGAGGATGACACATTTCCTACTGACGACCCCATTGTGCCTCCCACACCCAGAGTGGATCCTATTCATGAGTTAGGACACTCCTTCTTGGGTTTGCAAGAGTCATGATCCTACTACTATTCTAGGAGATCCCACCCTAGGGGTCAAGACTCGTGCTTAGATAGAGAAAGTTACTAGCCATGTTTACTACACATCCAAAGTCGAGCCCAAGAATTATAAAGAATCACTCAAAGACGAACACTAGATATATGCTATTCAGTATGAATTTCTTTAGTTTAGAAAGAATGATGTCTAGGAACTAGTCTCCTAACCTAGTGAGACAAATGTGATAGGTACCACGTGGATCTTCAAGAATAAGGTGGATGAGACTGGTAGTATTATTCAAAATAAGTCTAGGTTGGTCGCTCAAGGCTACACACATATTGAGGGTGTTGACTTTGATGAGACATTTTCTCCTGTTACAAGGATTGAGTTCTTTCCCTTACTACTCTCCATCACATATCATATGCGCTTCAAGTTATATCAGATGGATGTTAAGAGTACCTTTCTAAATGGCATTCTATAGGAGGAGGTTTACGTGGAATAACCAAAAGGGTTTTAAAACCCTATACTTCCTGATCTCGTCTAATATTTGAGGAAAACCTTGTACTGTTTGAAGCAAGCACCCCGTGCTTGGTACGAGAGGCTTATTTCCTATCTCCTAGCTCATGGCTTCAATAGAGGGGGAGTTTATATGACGCTGTTTGTCAGGAGAGATAACAGAGATATTTTGGTTGCCAAGGTTTATCTGGATGACATAGTCTTTTAATCCACATGCTCCCAATATTCTCACCACTTTGATGAGGAGATGAAGAATGAGTTTGAGATGAGCATGGCATGTTAGCTTACTTTATTCCTTAGTCCACAAGTTCGTCATCTAAAGGATGGGATGTTCATCTCCCAATCTAAGTATGTTAGAGACGTTGTGAAGAAATTTGGTTTATATTCTGCTAAGCAAGCACGTACACCAATGGGTAACTAAAAGAAGCTTAGCAAGGACACTTCTGGCAATGACGTAGAGAAAACCTTATATCCGAGTATGATAGGTAGTCTTTTTTACTTGACTTCCAGTCATCCCGACATAGCCTTTAGTGTTGGAGTCTGTGCATAATATTAGGCGTCCCCAAAAGAGTCACACTTACTCACTCATAAACATATTATTCGATACATGAGTGGGACTCTTTCCATTAGTATTTAGTATTCCTCTGATACCCATGACCATTTATCCTCCTATTCGGATGTCGACTGGGTCGGGGATGTAGATGGATGTAAGGTCACTTCTAGTGGGTGTTTCTTCTTTCGTTCTTCTCTTATCTCTTGGTTGAGCAAGAAATAAAACTCCATCTTTTTGTGCACTGCAGAGTTAGAGTACATAGTCATCGGGAGTTATTGCATGTCACTTTTGTGGATGAAGTAGATGTTGGAGGACTATAGGATACCACATGACACCATGACTATTTCATATGATAACATGAGCCCGATACACATATCTCGTAATCCAGTCCAGAATTCGTGCACAAAGAGCATTAGTATACGTGAGCACTTTATATGTGTTCTTGTAGAAGAAAAGGTTGTATCCTTGAGTTTTGTATCTACTGGCCTTTAATTAGCCGATATTTTCACGAAACCTTCATATGCCCTTAGATGCGAGTCTTAGGAAGTCTTTAGGAATTGGCCCAGTTGACTGAGGAGTGGTCACCATGTCTAGAGTAGGTTGGATTTTTCATGTTCATATCATATGATTCCTATCTCTGCATGGTATTATTTGTACCATTATTTTTTTTGTTTTTATTTTAATTTTTTTCTAAATTGAAAAATCCAAAAAGATTTTATTTTTGAAATTTTTTAGAAAAAGTAAAAAAGATTTCCTTTTTATATAATTTTTTTTTAAAAACACAGAAAGATTTTTGTATTTTGTTTACACTGTTTATGGATGAACATTTAAGATAACCATAGTCACAACTTCATTCCATATTCCATGTGACTGTTTGATAGTGATTTGAGATGCTACATCATTTCATCCATGTTTTTTACATTATTTTGAGTCTTTGAGATGTGATTAGTGATATCTTCTACATGTTTGTCTCCTTATCTCCTTTATTGCACTCATGCACGGTATTATTTGAGTATTGTACTTGTCTATCAAATAATGGCTTGAGTGTTTCCATCTCAATTTTGTCTATACAATTACCAAAATGCGATAAACTTGACAAGATAGTAGTGTATGTAAAGACCGTTTATCGTGAGGATTTAATTCTAACAAAATATGATGAGTGAATCACAGGAAAGGGCTGCGAGAGTTCAAAATTAATTCGTCGTGAAAGCCCCCATTTGAAAAGAGACAAAAAAAAATTAAATGGCAATCAAAAGAAAAATATGCCAAATCAAATGGGCCAGTAGGTTTTAGTTTCATCACCTCAAAAGAAAAATATAATGTACAATTATTTATGTGATAGTTTGGATGGAAAGAAATGAAAAATGGGTTTCCATGTCCTTGAGAGTCTTGACAAAACATTACAACGTTTTGGAAGTTATTGGTGTGGAAATCACTTTGAGCTTTGATTTGTTGATTTGATTGAGTAAATTTCTTTTAATTCCACAATTTTTACACCTAAGGAAAGATGTTAAGTTCATTTATTAGGAATATCACCTAAAGAAAGATTTTAAGTTCATTCATTAGGAATATCCAACATTCATTGTGCACATATGTTACGGTTGTACGTATTGATTTTTTTGCCGAATTTGTTCCCATCCCTACGTTTCCACTATCACCGACTTGGTCATTTTGGTGTTCTTTAATGGTCTGATTCTTTGTTATTTATTTTGTGAGACAAATATTGAAAAATTCAAAAAGAGAATGTTTGATTACCTTGTGACATTCTCCATTTGATTTTTATTTATGTTCTTCATATTTTTCTATCTGGGGACATCATAAAAATGGGGAGAAAAAGTTATGGTGGAGAATTTTTGTTATAGTGATTTGCTTCAGCATTAGTTGATTCTTACTTGTGCTCGAATTAATTGATACTTAATCTTTCTTATCATTATATTTCAAACTGTTATGCGTCATGGGTATATCTTTTTTTGTCTTATATGTGTAGGTATCAAAATTGAGGATCATTTTTTCACACCGTGATGATGACAAAGAAAGATTAAAGAGTTGGAGATTTCAAGATGTTGAAATTTTTTGAAGACATGTCATTTAGTATTTCCACTTTTGGGGTTTAATGGGGATATTAAATTGTATGCCATTTGGTTTTAATTTGGGTAAAAGAATTTAAATTTTTTATGTATGTACCGACATAGACATATGGGTTGATTTACAAGGGCATGATTTTATAAATGTTCAAGTTAGAATCTAGGAATTTTCTATTTGTCCTAGATCACAATTTTATGTCTGATACCGCTATATTCGGCATGTCAACACGATCATCCATGGAGGACTTGATCCGAATCCACACATCAATCATCCTCATCCATGCATCACGCAACATGCAACGCGCTCTTCAAACTATTCCCACTACTCCACTAACGATTATGGTAAATTAATTTATTTGAAGTGCTTATTATTTACATAAATATTTGAGAAATTTTTATAAAATATTTTTAAAGGTTTGAAACGTTTTTCCTTTGAAATAATAAATTTTTCTAAAAGTAGAGGTGAAGGGAAAAAACCTCACTGACGTCATTCGGGCGAGATTGTCTAGTTGGTCACGCGACATAACCATCTTGCGTGAAGTCGTTCGAGCGATATGGCCTAATGTTCGAGCGACACATGTACTTCATTTGGTCGACGTGTCGCCTCGATTTTTGTATTTAAAGTAGTGCCCATTCTACACATTTTCCAATTCTTTTGGCACTGATGTTTCTACAAATATTCTGCCCATAAACAAACATCATTTTTTTCAAGGTCTAATGCCTTTTTGATTCAAAAAATGTTCCCAAACTTTTGTGTGAATCATTAAACCCTAAATACAATTGTTCTACTCATCTTGGAGTAATCTTGTCGAGAGAAGGGTCTTTATCTAGCGCTGAAATTAAAGTTCTTACAGGACCTTATGCTGACAAACGACGTTGACTCCGACGAATCGATGACTGCGGGTATTAATGCGTGTGATTGTAAGTCGTTACATATTATAGTGAAATAAATGATTTTTCCCCTTTGGGGGATTTTTCCCCATATTGTGATTGAATTTACATTCTTATTTTCATTTATTTAGTCTGTCACAATTTGTTTGCAAGCGTTAGGATTTTTGGGATTGAAATTGGAATTTAATTAAATAAGTTAATCATTAATTGTTGGATCACTCTTATTTCTTAGTTCACTTCCAAAAAGGGGGTGGCCTAGGCCAATACAACAAATTCCAAGGGAAAGTTACAATATTCCCACAGGAAAAGCAAAAAGTAAAAACTTATACAATGAGTGAAGTCAAACTCTTAGTCTACAAGTATTCTCCTATCACTTGTTGTTCTTCCACCACATCCATTCCCTTATCAACAGCTCTAGAGATTTGGCCAAATTCAACCGCACTCGCACTAGGGATAATCTCTATGCCAGCATGCCAACCACCTTCTCCATCTCCTTCTTTTTTATATGTATTAGGTCCAGGGGAGTGGAGGTTTAATAGATCGAATTCAGCAGGGGTTCTAGTTGGCTTTAGGTCTTGGTTTCAACCCTTTTTAAAGGGAACTTTGAAGCCATAATCCAGTTGCCCCTCTACATAATAATCATCTTTGTTGAATCCTTCACCGTAGATGGCATCCTTCTCTTGGTAATATCACCCTCCATCTTAGCGACCTTGGCTGATAAGCTCTGATTCTCCTTGATGAGCTTGTCCTTCACAGCAACTACCTTCTTCTCGAAACCATTGAGCTTATCATTGGCCTGGGACATCTTCTGTTATCATGATCCCACGCTTGGAGAACTTTAGAAAAGGCTTCCTTCTCAGCCTTCAGAGCATCTTTCAGCCCCTGCTCCTTTTTGGACTCATCAGCATGATCCCTCAGAAGAAAGAGGAAATGTTTAAGCATAAAGGCTTACTAGGGCCATCCTTTGAGCTATTTTCAGGGAAAGTTGGGATGAACCCAACCTTGAAGAGCACTCACAGTCAGTAGAGAGCACTTCCCTCTTCATAAATTTAGGGTCAAGGTGGGGCATCTCCCACGCTAATCCCCTCGACATTAGCAATGAGAGTCAACATTCTCTTGGCCTCTATCCTCTCTTATTCGCTTTTTTCTCCACTTCCATCTCTCTCTCCCTCTCTCCTTCTCCCCCATCTTTTCCCTCTTATCTACCTCTTTCTCCTTTTCGTTCCCCTTGGCAAATGGGATATAACTAGTAGCCCCGGCGGACTCAGAACCAAATGTCTTTATAGACTTCAACCTATCAGACATGATGGTTTGATCTTCATCATCATCAATAGGAAACCTCAACTTCCTCCTCTTTAATTATGGGGACATATCTTCTTCTTTTTCTTCTTCTTCTTCTTCCTCCCATTTTTCCTCTTCTCCCCCTATTCCCTTTCTCTCTTTTTCCTCCTCCTCATAACTTTCTTTCTTCGCCTCTATCACTATGAAATTGGAGGGGCCTACCTCAGAAGCTTTTAAAGTTCAACCAAACGAGTAATAATGCTAGTTCCTCTATTCCTGTACTCCAACAGAAAGATCAATGACCTCAGATGCTCACCGTATGCCAACCTTTCTCTAATGCTCCAAGCCTTCACAAGATCCTCAACATCAACCTCACTAATACCAGGTGCCTGATTTTTGGCATGAGCAACAAAAATAAGGGACGGAGATTAAATTTCAAAGAAACTGAGAATACCCAACGAAAAAGACTATGAGCTGAAGTAAAGCATTATCGAGTAAACACAATTTACCTACGAGTTTTACCAATCATTCTAGGAGGGACCAACTCAAACTTTTCTTGAATTGTTAACTTTACGAAAACCAATTTAATTTCCAAAGTCAATTAAAAGTCCAAATTATTATCTCTGTTAAATCTAGGTGATTTATAAAATAATAATCTATAAAGTTTTAGGCGGGTTTCTATTTATTAAAACCTACTTTCATGTGTGAGGTGACATGCGAAAAATGTAAAGCACGCGGTATTTTTTTAACGCCGCAAAAACCCTTCCCTGGGAAAAAGCAAAAACTCTACTAGGAGTCAACCTAATATACATCCACTCAAACCAAACGAAATAGGAATGGTTATACAAACATGCAACAAGACTCAAATCAAGATAAATCAGAACAATCTATTACCTATCTCGACCAAGCTTCTCTCTACTCTAGTTTCTCTTTCGCAATTATCCTCACTATGCAACTCTTATTCACTTTGCTCTCTTCACGTCTCATCCTCCCCTTTAGCTTCCTTAGTGTAGATTGACTCAGTGCCTCTTGTGTCCTAGTTCTTAGTGAAGTATTTGTGTGTTGTGTGCTATCCTAGATGGCACACACACACACACACATAATGATACAATAGAATGCAATGCAATAATTTTCTTTCTCCTAAATATCAACAACAACTCTGATGTTCTATTCTCTTGTTTAAATCAACGTTTCTTGATTTAACAAAATGTTCAGAAAACTTCACTTTTCTCTTTTCTTAAAAATTTGAACAGTTATATTTGATCTAATATATACATATCCATAAGTGTCTAAGTGAATAAGTGTTGTGTAGTGAGTGATTTCTAAGTGATATGCACATGAAAAATCCTAAAATCACTTGAAAGATCAAGCAATCATACACACATAAATAATAAGACTTCAAATATATTCAATAAAATCACAAAGTCAAATATACCCAACTTATTTTTCAGAAAACTAATATTAGATTAATTCAGGTTTTTAATTTAATATCCTAGTCAAGACTATAATTACAAATATTTCAGATTAATCCAAAATCGTCTGAAACAGTCAACAAAATAATGTTCAGTCCATATATTAATTCTTCTCAAATTAGTCATCAATAAGTCTTATGTTTAACTTCTAAACCACAAACAAGATATATATGAATATTAACAAAAAAAATTTCTACAAAATATGTTTTAAAACAAAATTTTTAAAAACATACAAGAACTTACAATCAAGATTCAAATAGAATATTCACACACAAAATTAATTTCGTGAATCGACTGTGTTGTGTACAAATACCTAGAATATTAGATCCAAAGTCTGATCTAAATAAAACACACAAAGATGAGAGAAATCAATTATAAATTATATGTACCCTTGAACAATCGTAAGTACATATTTAAAATGAGAGATGTCCAATCTTCATTTGAGTTTTGAATAGAAATCAACACTTGAAGATGACACAAATTATTCTGATTTATACTCTATCTCTCACTAAACATTTTGACAGAGTATGTACACAAAATTTAATTTCTCCGACTCTTAAAAATTAGATCCAAAGGTCTATTTATAGAGTGCAAAAGTGTGTGCTAATTGGTGTAAAACAGATTCACATGGATTGAAAAGAATACACGCACAACCATTGATTAAAAATAATCCTATGGTGTAACAAGAAACATGAAGTATTGATCTAAGTAATAGACATGTGTTGTCTTAACTGTGACCAACTCTCAACAAACTTAAACAGATCACAAATGTTATCGTCAGAACCAAAGAGAACGACGTCGTTTTATAATAGAAATCCAATTAGTTTTAAACAAATGTAATTCAGTTTGATTTTTAATTAAAACCGATGATATGAATAAAGGATGATCAAATCAGGAACATCAAAACCATAATCACGCGCCAACCATATATATATATATATATATATATATATATATATTGTAAAAACATTAAATGGTCAAATCAAAATCAAATAAGGCAACAGTGAGGTCAATTCGCATTTTGTGCGCATTTGGGTACACACCAACATATAAAAGATCTCAAATGTTACTGTTGGAACCAAAGATAACGATGTCGTTTTATAATACAAATCAAATTAGTTTTAAACAAATGTAATTCAGTTTGATTTTTAATTAAAACAAATGATATGAATAAAGGACGATCAAATTGGGAACATCAAAACCATAACCACACGCCAACGAGATATATCTATCTATATATATATATATATATATATATATATATATATATATATATATTGTAAAAGCATCAAATGGTCAAATCAAAATCAGATAAGGCAACAGTGAGGTCAATTCGCATTTTGTGCGCATTTGGGTACACACCAACATATAAAAGATCACAAATGTTACCGTTGGAACCAAAGATAACGATGTCGTTTTATAATACAAATCGAATTAATTTTAAACAAATGTAATTCAGTTTGATTTTTAATTAAAACCAATGATATGAATAAACGACGATCAAATTGGGAACATCAAAACCATAACCACACGCCAACCAGATATATATATATATATATATATATATATTGTAAAAGCATTAAATGGTCAAATCAAAATCAGATAAGGCAACAGTGAGGTCAATTCGCATTTTGTTCCCATTTGGGTACACATCAACATATAAAAGATATATATTACCAAATCTAATACAGTTATAGGTATATTATACCCAAGACGGCATCGTTAAAAAAAATGAAACCAAAATCGTGGGCCAACAGATGTCTAAGGCCCACAGTTTAAGGAAATAGACGGCTAAGGCTATCACTAGGGACCTGCTACAACTAATGGTCAAATCATTAATAGCTAAGGCTATAACTATGAAATGCTATGGGTCACACATATGTTAACATACATATAATAACATATATACAAATATGAGACAACATACATAAAACATATATATGCATTCAAAAAAATATGCTACGCACAACAGTTATACTAGCTACGGAACAAAACAAAGCTTAATAGGTGTATAAGATATGTACATGCATGCATACAAACAAACGAACATAATATATATATATATATATATATATATATATATATATATATATATATATATATATATATATATATATATATATATATATATATTACACACACATGCATATGTTCACACTATAACAAAAAATTATTTTTAACTTCAAAAATTAATTTTGCAAATTTTATTCTCTTAAAAATATTTAATGTCAAAATTTTATTTTCACAAAAATATTTATTCTTATAGAAAACATTAAAATTTTGACTCAATTTTTTTTTATTATGACTAAACCCAACACTATCGTAAGATATGATAAACGAAATGCAAATGCAATGTTGTGTCGTGTCCTACATGACAAAATACCTATGAGCCATATTGTGTATAGAGATTACCTCTTCTGGAATGCCGAACTGAGTCGAGAGCTCATTTGATGTAGATGACCATAGAGATCTTGGCTTAGGTAAGCGAGACACAATCCTAATTACACAAATATTTTGTCAAAGGTCAAGTTCAACTATATGAAGGTCTATATAGCTAAAGCACGGAAAGAAAATCCTAGGTGTGCTCTATATAGGTACCTTCAGAAACGGGGGAGAAAGAACATGAAGTCAACAGGAAATAATGAAAAGAAAATAAGTGACGTATTTCGACCTCTCCATAATAAAAAAATCACGGGCTTCATAGTCTCTCACCCCTAGAAGCGGGAGGGCCTTGCCGGTTCCTAGCAATGAACCCATGTTCCCAATAATCTTTATGAGAGTATCAAAGATTTACCACCAAAACTCACTTAGCCTTTCTGGTTTTTAAATACAACAGACCTTCCTTAGTCTGCGACAACATGTAGCTTCCGCATATCTCAATAAGACCTAATTTTGTTCCATATAGGGTATTTATTCTATGGACTCCGTTTGTTATTTTCCAAATATTGGGGGAACACTATTTGGGTATATTATCAAAATATTTAAAGAATCTATGAAATAACTTGTTTGGGGGAAACGTTAAACCCCCTAAGTTATATGGAGGGTGTGAATCGAGTGCCCCCTTCAATGTCATGAACATTTTGAGGAAGAAGGGAATAGTCGATGATCACCCAATCAGGAATATTATACTGGTGCCTACATTCATCTACTAACTTATTATCTAACATCTCCATGATTTCATAAATAAGATAATGAAAACCTAGCTATAGTAACAAGCTAATACAAAGAAGGATAACTGAAAAGATGAAGACTACAACTTACAAGTAATGGTGAAGCTTTGGGAAAGAATGGAAGTATAAAGACTCTGAATTTTGAAGAAAAAGATGAGAATAGAAGGTTAGAGACGAAAAACATGTAGGAATAACCAAGATCAATGAATAGGTAGTTGATTGTGCACATAGATCGATCTTCGGAACCTTTAATGATGCACTACGTTTTCCTAAAAAGACTTTTGAATTTCAATCTCCCTTTAGGACAAGTGTACCCCTTTTAAACGCTAATAATTACAAATATTCCATGCCAATTTTTTATAATATTTCAAGCCTCAGGACTTCGACTCAGTTCAAATCTATTGGCCCACAACTATTAGCCCAAAGATTTTAGGGGTAATTATGGGAGCCCATTTAATACAATCCATGAAAGTAGTCGACCAACCCGAATGGAATTACACGCTGCCCAACCCAAATAATGACTTAATTTCCATACAAGTATTTTAGTTTTACAAGGACACTTACGGATATGGTCAAATCAAATACCAAGAATCTCAAATGAGCTATTCAGGTGCTGTAATACCCCGTAATTTTGATAACTTTTAAAAATGGATTTATTTGGAATTAATTAAATAATTTGAAATTAATCCGGATTTCAATATTACTTGAGTATATAGTAATATAAAATATATTTCGAAAATTACTTAGTGAATCAAAGTAATATGTGGTTATGACTTTACTTATGATTAATTTTAGAAGTTGTCACGAATAGTTAATACGGCAATTTCAATGAATAGGTCAGACGTGTGTGAAAGTAGTATGTGTGGGAAGAGCCAAGTGCCAAAAGACACCACCACCAACCATCATTGGAAGTTAATCAGAGAAGGGAAGAATCACCAGTGGACACACATCCCCAAAGGATCATATCTTCAGTAGAGGCAAGTGATTTAATATTTGCGATCTAGTTAGTATAATGTCCATGTTTGGATAGTTAGGAATGATCAAAGGTTACATGTTTTGAAGATAAACTAGTTAGATGTAAATTCATTTATGAAAAGAATAAATCTGTAGGATTAATCTCATGTTGTTGGTAGATATTAATCCACAAAATAAACATCACATGTTGCAGAAATTCTGAGAGTTATAGGATTGTTCCTGAAATATCATATGTTTAGTTTTCTGGGAAAATATGAAATATATACTTTTTAATCCAAACTCTTGATGATTCTAGGTTGTTTAGATCAGTAGGAATCATTTGCATATGTTGCTATATCATGTGGTATGGATTATAATATATTTGGGACGTTAAAATAGAGGTTTTATTGGTTAAAAGATGTGTAACCCGTAGAATAAAAGTTGCAAAAATTTGGGATGATATCTGGGTGATTGATCGATCGACCCATGAATCTCAATCGATTGACTAATCGATTGATCGACCTAAGACCTTCGATCGATCGACCTCCTCAGAAAAGGTGCACTTGTTCCTTTTTAATTCTTGATTTAATCCCAAAAATTTTGGGAATCTTTAGTGATTATTATTTGAACATAATGGGACTTATGGAAGGGCGGTAGGCCATAGGTAAGACCCGGACTAATATTATCATGTTTGGGATTTAGTTGGAGAGAATTATGATAATTAATCGAATGAATTACGGTTGATAGATTAATGTTTTAGGCTTTGATTCATTTATATGAAGATTAAGGATAGGTTCAATAGGGAGAGGATCATTTGAATCACCTGGACTAACTTAAGTCCATATGTGAGATTAATCCTAAGCGAAGGAATATTTGGTTATGAGAGAATAGATTATATCGAATATAATTCTAAGACAAGTTTAATTCGCAATAATTCGAGGTGTATGATGACAGGGACCAGTAGGGTATAAGTGTGTTTCTTACTGGATATATATCAACGGAAAACTTATTTAATATTCGAGTAATGAGATAGGCTCAGGAATAATAAATTGAGGGGTAAAGTCATAATATTTAAATACGTAGAATTTAGATATAGATATTACTACATATGGGAATTATCTTATGGTTATGTGAATACCTTGTTGATATTATATATCGGTGGATGTATACCTATATTATAGTTTATTGTGTGTATGATATACCTACGCTACTTGCTATTAGGGTGGAGGTTTCGGGTTGTGGATGGTCTTATCTTGTGCGCCCATTTGGGAGGATTTTAGATTCGTACCCTGAGCATAGGACCTTGGATACGTGTTATTGGTGAGATTGATAGTTTCGACAGTTGAATGGGAACGTAGGTTTGTGCGTGACTCATTTGGCTGGGGAGTATACT
The DNA here is from genome assembly GCA_949130495.1 of Sambucus nigra. Classification (NCBI taxonomy): domain Eukaryota; kingdom Viridiplantae; phylum Streptophyta; class Magnoliopsida; order Dipsacales; family Adoxaceae; genus Sambucus; species Sambucus nigra. The sequence goes on along the minus strand of CASBWL010000200.1, from coordinate 1,084,979 downwards.
CACCTCCAACATATATGTGTTACATTATTTATGATTCGGGGAAGACACCGAAACCATTTGTCCTTTAAACAATGAGAATTATGACTGGACATGATAGCAGAGTATGCATGCACCGCAGCTGTGACTGGGAGGTGCTATATTAGTATATATTGTAGGGTGAATATATATATATATATATATATATATATATATATATATATATACACACTATAATTCAACCTACTGTGTGATATTGTAGTTGATGGTGAATAAAAGAAATTGAATTTAATTAAGTAAAAGAATACTTAATCCTAAGGCTTTAAAAAGTCAAATTCATATTAAAGAGAAAATGATGTGAATAATTATATTATGTATGGTATTGGGACATACGAGGTTATTATATGGGATAGAATCATGTTGTGGAAACTAGTTAGAAGGTTTGACACCCCGCCTAATAAAATACCGGACGATCACTCATGTACCAAATTAAAACAGGAGTCGCATATGGTTCAGTCTTAGCATCTTTGTCGAAAACCAAATTAATTACTAATAACCTATTAGGCTGGCGTCAATTTTTTTTTTAAATCTTGTAAACAAATTAATCAATTAAAACATTCACACAGTTTACGTATAAATGAAAATGAGATGAAATAAAAAATAATCGAACACACGGTTTAACAATATACAACCAAATCGAATCCACATAAAATAGCGGTAAAAGAATAAATAAATGAAGTTGGGTTACGAGCCCGAATATTTATACAATACCTCCTCTCTAGATTACAAGGATATAAGCGTATACAGTAAACATGCATGCATCCACAGCTGATGCAGCAGACGTCTGACTCGAAAGAATCGTCATCCAGACATCCCTATGTCTGGACACCTATATATATATATATATATATATAGATAAAATAAGGAGTAGAATTTGGATACTATTAAATAAGATCATAAGCTAATTAGTGGTCAAGATTAAAACACCAATGTAAGAAATGGAGGGTTGAGATCATTTGCCCAATTTTCTCTCTTAGGGTAACTTTGCCAAACCTAGTCGTCATTCTCATTCTCTCCTAAACTCAAGACCTCAACCCCAAACCCTACACTCCCACTCATTCTCTCCCTCTCACTAATCGACCTCCACCTCCACTGCCGCTCCTCCTCCAATACGCTGCCGCACCCCCTCATTCTCACATCACCCTTCCCCCCTAAAACCCCATGCTTATGCCCCACCCTCCTCGCTCCTCGCTGTCGCATCTACTCCACATTACTATCCTCACCACCAACTCCATTTAAAAGTTAGTCTCCCTCACAACTAACATCATCTGTCGATTGATATATTTAGGGTTTCGTTCAGTTTTTTAAAGGTAGTATCCCTCACAACTAACATCATCTGTCGATTGATATATTTAGGATTTCGTTTAGTTTTTTTTAGATCTGTTTATGTGTATGTTTATATTTTGGGGTTTTGTTATTTATTTTTTTTGCAGGTTTCATGATTATACTTCAACACCCTAAACAGGTATACTTCATTAACTACAAGTTCTTTTTTATTATTTAGATCTGAAATATGTATGTTTTTCCTTTAGAGGTTGGATAAATGTTATTTTTTTGTTAGATTTGGTACAGTTAGAGGTTGGATCAATCTTCATTTAGTGGTTGAATCTGAAAATATGTATGGTTTGATTTGTAGATATGGGGCTGATGACTTTAGATTGTATTGTTGGATGTCACGCGCTATTTAGATTTTATGTTATATTGTTTTCTTTCTCATTATGCAAGATTGAGATAGGGGTATTAAAAATTGTCTGATTGATATGCATCCTTAACTGTCAATAACATTTTGTTTCAACAATATAGCAATATTACCAAATTGAACGCTCCAATTGCTTAATTTATTGTTAACACCATACCTTGAGCAAAGATTGAATAAGCGAATGTTCTGTTTTATTTTATTTATTTATTTAATCACGATATACCTTGAGCAAATACCTTGAGCAAAGATTGAATAGGCGTATGTTCTCAAGTTTAATCTCATCATTTCATTTATTTTAAATGCATATATTTGTCTGATCTATAATAATATTTTGCTCTGTTACATGTATCTTGTTGTTTTGGCTCTCGGTTGTGTACTATGTGAGCCTTATATCATTATTTGGTATTTTTTCTTATTTTAAATTTTTATCTACTTTGGTCAATATAGGTGGACAGTGCTTACAAACATGGAATACTTCTGGAAGTGGTACACGTTCTCACTGATCGGAACCTCGGCAATACTATGGCCTCTATTTCTTCGGATTGAGGATGTTTCATGGTTGGTAATTAAGATTTGATTTACATTGTCTATTATATTTTTTTTCTTCATTTCTGTTTTTTTCATGACCAGTCTTCACCACTTTTCTGAGTTTGTTTCATTGGTTTTTTTTGTTATTGTACATGAATGCCTCGGTGAGGTTCTCAGTCTCATAAGTGCACTACACATCTCTATGTTTGTTTTGTTGTTCTACCTGAATGACTAACAAATGGTGGGACACACATTTAAATAGGCATGTGAGGCAAATCTTAAAAGGGAATAAAATGAAATAGCCTTCCCTCCCCACCATTTCCCACCTGCTCAAGATATGTGCTATTGATAGAAAACTCATTGACAGGCTCCTCAAGCACTCATCTCTCCCAACCATTACCCACTTGCATTGGGAGGCTGCTCAAGAAGATATGTGTTATTGTTGGACTTGTAATGGAAAACATCGTTGCTCAAGCTTTTTTACTAGTTATTTCATTCCATATGTAGTATATCTTGAAAGAAATCTGGGAATCCGTATCAAACATATCTTTACATATAGTTGTTTCATTTAGCTTGAACCATAGTTAAAAATCGATATAGCCTCCATTTTTATGGCATTTTCTTTTTTTCTTTTTTGTATTTAGAGTACATTGATCCATGGAGTTGTATATAGATCGACAATAGTTGGTAAAATAGTTGTTTAAACAAAGTCGATTTTCATTTCCTATATGAGGAAACAAATTTTTTTTTGTTACAAAATAGTTATTAAGTTCAAATAAGTAGCAGTCCTTTCTTTTTTGCTTTGATTACTTTACAAACTAAAAATGAGTTTTTTTTTATACTTCGCATGACAATTGACAGTGCTCTCCGTTTTTATTTTAAATGGTTATGAAGACCATTATTGTCCTTATAATAACCGATGCATAACTCCCTTCTTGAGCATACTGATGTTGCAGTTCTTCTCGACATTGAGTGTATTTATGGAAGTAGAGACTCTTTCTATGATAAACTTCATTTATAATCTTACGTATTCCTCAGTTTCAATGTTAATATTTGGACCTGTTTGTTTATTGTGAATGACTCAAAACTATATAAAGTTTTCTTACATCTATATTTGATATGTTTGTCTAATACTTATTCCTTTTGGTTTATAAATGGTAGTCAACAGCAGCTTGCACGTTCCTCGGTTTACCTCTAATGTAGCTATAAAAGATAATATCATATTGTCAATACTGACAATATGTGCTTATATCAAACATTTTAACATGTAATTTAGCATGTGGTTTTCTTTGAAGTTGATATTTCTTCATACTATGGAGATTCTCATGGGTTGGAAATATACATTTTATGTATTTTCTTTGTCTAACTTCATTTTTTCTTTTCATGTCTAGGGATTTTCTTGGTGGTCCGTTGGTTTATTATGGCAGAAATGTTGTATTGAATCATTATTCATCAAAAGGTAACATTTGGGTTTTGAAGTTATGGATGTCAAGTTTAGGGTTTTCAAGTTAGGAGTTTTATTTCCCTTTACTTTTTTGTTACATACTAACATTTTTATGGTCTGTTGGTTTGATGTAGTCGCATACTATTAATTTTTTATTACATATTTTTGTTTAAATCCTGTTTCCCCTATTTTGATATTATATTGATTACCCTCTTATATTAGTAATGTTATTTGGTTTCATTATTATGGCAATATCTCCTTTCTAATCTTCTCAAATATAATGGTAATGATCAAGTGTACCTTTGGTTATCTATTTTTATAAATTGAATGTTTATAGCATTCAAGTTTGTGTAATTTTTATTTTAGGGGATTTCATTTGAAGCTACTTAATCCATCCGCATCAATGATCGAGTTTATATGTTTGATAAGTAATTTTTTTTAAACTCAATTTTGAAACTACTGTTGTAAGCATCTCAATTAATCTCTCTCTATACATATATAAACAGGATAGTTTCATTTTTTTCTTTGGGCAACTTTTTTTGTTTTGGTGTTGGATTTGTTGTGCAGTTGCTTTGTGAGTTTGGATTTTTTTTGTGATTTTTGGATTTAGTCTTCGATCATATTTTTTGTTAATATAATCTTTAATCTATGAGTTTATTTCTTTTCCTATTCATATGAGCCATTTTCAGTCCCCCTAACATTAATGACCAGCAAGAACGAGTCATAATCATTCATATTTAACATGTTGTGTTAAATAGTTTCTTGGGTATATTCAATATTGTACAGATTAGCATCCGAATACATGATGTACTCAGGCTCTGTTTCAGCTCACGTACACCATTTGAGGTGGAAAATGTAAATTGTTCTTTGTCATCATCAGATGTGCTGAGAAACTGTATTCTTACGCTTTCTGTATGTATGTTAAGAATCAACTCCTAATAACTTCTAGAGTATAGGTTTACACCTTGCTTTGGGCTTCTAAAAAAAGAAAAATCATGATGAATGAATTATTGTGTTTGAGCTTTCTCTTTGTATTTTTGTTTTGTTTTATTTGAGAGTTTCAATTCAAAGAAAACTCTTGAAGTTGATTCAAGTATAATGTGTGTACTTTTATGTCTTCTCTGTTTTGAACTCGGTGGGACACGTTGATCACCCATGGAGCTCAGGTTATCAAGGATTTCACTACAAGTTGATTTCTTTAGATTTTTGTTTTGTTCAAGACGTCTCTTCATCTAGGAGTCACCACAACATGAGAGAAATCAGATTTCAGGTATTCTTTGTTATTTCTTCATTTATACAATCTCTTCATAAATTGGGTTCCATTACCATATCTGTTTTTTCAGAAATCAGGAATACCGTAAGCGTAAGAACAACTCTGTTACCATCTATCTATATTACTAGGTCTTTAGAAATAAAAATTACCACTTATCTAATCTCTTCAATAATCAGGTATACTTTGTTGCCATCTATATATGTTTTTTCAAAGGTTGGGTAACGTTGATGTATTTCTATGTTTGAAAAAATGCCTCATTCATAATTTGTTAAGTTTTCTTAGAAAATAGTTGTATATAAAAAGATTGTAAATAGTCTATGATTTAATTTCTTCGAAAAAAGTTGTTCATCATTTGAGAAATTGTATAATGTGTTTATTGTTTGATAGTCTCTTTTTTCGGGCATCTTTGTGCTCATACATTCTGTTATGCTATTTTTGTGCGGTTACGGGTTTTAAAATATGTTCTTTTTTTATATGGATCTGTTTTAAGTTTCTATCTTAGTATAATATACATTTTCACATATAGAGCTGTAGGGTATATCATTTAAATTGTTATTAATGTGTTTATAAGCTGTTTGAGTTTTGATCTTTGAGTTGTTTGAGTTTTGAATTGTCATTTATGTTGTTTGAGCTTTTTTTTCTCCTTGAAACAACCAACTGTTTTGAACTGTTCTTCTATGGAAGGTTATTTATATTTGGTATCAATGTTCTTTTCTATATAACTTACTGAAAGTTGGGGAAAAAGTCTTAAATATGCAACTGTATAGTTGTTATTGTAGCTAGCTATTATTGTATGTCTCTGAAAGATCAAATATAACATCTGAAGCAAATCTTACACTAGGTCCATTTGTCCAACCGGAGTTTATTTTGTTCTTCTTGGTTTTATTTCTACAATCTGCACAGTTGTTAGATTAAGTTAGTTTGAGTATCCCGTTACGATTTGTGATGGTTCGGTTCTGTTCGGTGTTATTTTTACACTCTGCACAGTTGTTAGCCTAATTTGCACGGTTCTGCTCATTATTTACCTTATGGAGTTTGAGTATAAACTATTTGATAGGTCACGTTTTTATGTTGCTGCTTATGCACGGAAACTCAAGGCCTATGAACGGTGTGCAGATAATAGGAAAGTTCTCTCGGCTGAACCCTATAGTTGGAGGTATGAGGTATAATCTCACATGACATCCAATTTTGTACAACTGTTCTATAGTTAGATATCGGATGCAAATGAATTCCCTTCACTTAGATGATTGACGTATTACAGGGTAAGATGATGGAATTGTTCTATACATGGCAAGTTGAGTCTGATAAGTGGGTAACAAGATAACACCATTTATGGATGAAAAGCTACAGAACGAGGCTGCAAAAGCATACTCATTTCAAGTAGCTCCTCCTTGCAGGTAAAATACTCTCTATATACATGTAGAGATGTAGAATTAGTAACCTGCTAGCTGCAATGTAGTATTTGATTATTAAAGCGTGTTTTGTAATTGTGTTCATCATATGTTTTGATACATTTTACATGTTGACAAAAATAGGTGAAAATGTTGAGCTTAATGCTATGCACACAGCCCTTATGTATTTGTTGCGAAAAGATGCAAGTTTAACACCCCCCCCCCCTCACACACACAACCACACACTTCTCACCACCAATAAAAGAAAAACATTCAATGAAAATGGTTCAAAATGTGCCATAGCAAACCTAGGAAAAAATTCCAAAAAAATTTAGGCAATCAAACACACGAGAAAGTTAGAAAAGTTTGAAAATTTCCATGTAATATTCACAATCAAACTCACCCTAGATAGAAATGTGAAAGTTATAAATTACCCCCTAAAGGTTGAAGGGGAAAAATTAGACAAAATGTTTAAATAGAACTGTTTGGACATTATATATTATCACAGCACATAATTCAATAAAGAACAAATAAAATTACGTTCACACCAGTGCTAAAAAAAATATATTTCATTCCACTTGAAAACAAAACATACTATAGGAAAAGCACTAACATATTTCATTCCCTTTATTGCTTTAATTATTTCAGTTAGTAAAGAATTAATACCAATGTATTTTAGATTTAATGTTCAGTGGATATATTTTTCTATTATGTTCTTTGATGTGTGTATGGACTATTTTATGTACAATTGCAAGGCTAATGGGTTTTATTTTGGGCTTTTTTTATAGGTTTTATTTACAACGGGATGGATTTCATAACCCAATAGAGACAACTTTACAACTCGGTATTTTTTTATACATCTCCGTTCTCTATTATGTTGCGTAAAGTATATATTTTTCATACACACCCTATGAGTTTTAAATCTGGAAAAACACACGTCTTTTAAATATTTATTTGTGAAGCAGGGGACATTAGGCAAAACAATGAGAATTGACAATAAATTTAGAAACAGTGAAGCAGGGGACATTGACCTTCCTGGAATGCTAAAAATGTAAATTTTTTATGTAAAAGTTCTGAATATAACACAGTGAAATAGGGGACACTTTCTGTTTATTTTTTTTGTTGTTTTGATGTGAATTTCATTATATTAAGTTGGTGAATTTCATTAAATTTGGCAGTGAGGCAGGGGACACTTTCTTAACTGAGTTATCACAATTTGGCAATGCCTTTTCACCTTAAATTTAATGACCAAAATGATTTTTAGACCATGGAAATTCATTTTGTAAGTTGATACTCTCTCACACAGCCACCCACACATACACACTACTAAGATGCATTTTTTTTTAATTTACTTTTTGAATCATAGGTGGATAAGGTGATTAATGATTGTTGAAGTTTTTGTATTCATTCTCCAATCCTTATTATGGATTGAGAGTAATATTGTGGTGTAAAACTTTGATAAGTCTCATCTAAGTTGATGCCCTCACTAAATTTGCAAAGAACAAGTAGTGGCAGATAGTTCGAAGTTGAATTTTACCTTCATCTTCTAACTCACTGACATGGTATCGAGGAACCCTAATGTAACATGTCAATTGACAAACATATTTTTTCCACTCAATTTTCTTTATTCAATATCCTTTTCATTCAATATTACTAATTTTTTTTCTTTAACTTTGCTATTAAGACGCTAAAAACCATAGTTTGTAGAGGAACAATATGGAATGAATGAGGTTGATGAAGATGGAATTGGAAGAAACAGAGAAGGTTGGGCTTGCGTCGGCAGAGGTTGACGAAGATGGGAAAGAAATTAACTCTCATATCCATCAGTATACTTGAACTCCCATCTTATAAACGATATGATATATTTTCATTTACGCCCTCCATCCTAGACTAATAGTCCTGCATCCCTTTTTAGTTCGTCCCAAACTAGGTGTGATTACAAAGCTACCCATATGAACAATATTCACGAGAGAACAATGATACAAGCATGTGTTGCATTCAAATTTATTCATCATATTTAGTTTGGTATATATGTAAATTAAATTTTTTCATTCAAATAGGGAATCAATTTGTAAGAGAGGAGTATATCTCTATACTTAGTTAGCTTCTAAGTGTTTTAAGTCGTAAAATGAAAATTATTTAAGCTAAATAGTTTCCATGCCCTGTATGTTTACAACAGAGCTATTGTTTTGTATACTTCAACCACCCTCCTAACTTGAGATGCTTTGGTTGTTTCACAATTTTTTACTTTGTGACATCTGGGCATTGGTGACTCAACAACAACGAAAGATATTTGACAAAACCTATCTATACACAACAGTGAAAGATATTTGGTTGGGGGATCATGTGTTAAAAAATTTGTTTTTATATTATTTTTCTTATTGAATTTGCGGCTAAGCAGTATGTGCCTATGAGAATATGAATACAATTTTGCCTTACTAATGGATAATAAAACTTTTGATTCCAGTTATTTTGTAATTGTACCATAAAGGACGTAAGTGCAGCACGTGGGTGCATTGCATTGGCAAATTTTTGTCCAGTTTCCTCCATTTACAGTAAGGAAGGTATGTAGCAACACTTATTTCTTTTTTGTTTCCTTCATTTCTTTGTTCCAAGTAACATTTTTCTCTTTTCTTTAACGAATTATTTTTCTTCAATTTTAACTTGGGGGTTAAAATTACTAATTTGAACCACCTTCTCATACTCCTAATTTTAACCGGGTGGTATTGGAGTAATGCTTAGGTTGGTGGAACATGTAGACTTTTTTAAGAGCTACATTTGGTTGGGAGAGCACATGTTAAAAAATAAAATGGATGGTAGTTTACTAAATCAGGTGTATTCCCCATACAATTGGTTTTTAAGTGAGTATGCCTAAAAATATATTTGGATAAATGTGGAGAATTGAATGAAATCAAAACTCCCATGTGAGGATCCCGCTAACTTGCTGAGTTATGTAGACAATGAGGATATGTTCTATTCAGTCTGTTTAGTTTGGTTATGTAGGCAATGAGGATATGTTCTGTTATGTGGACAATGAAATTAAGACTCCCATGTCAAGATATGTTATGTTCAGTTCAATTTATGTTCAGTTCACACAATGATTCCATACATAGTGGGGTATTTCGCAAATAACTGGGAGAGAAACAAACCAAATAAAATACAATACTTTAAATAACGTTTTTCAACCAAATACAACTGGGAGACTAGCATCCTTACCAAATAAAGTAAATTCAACCGAACAAACTCCATAATTACTTTTGTTCATTTAAAACTTCTTATTGAACACCGATTCAAATATAACAGGGACATTCAACATTATATTTTATTTTGATTCAAACTTCAACTAAATATATTTCAAGTTCTAATTTCCCAATGTTGGTTCTGAAGAAGAACCTATAAAATACAATTGGGACATGGTTCAATATTATATTTTATGTTGATTCAAAATTCTTACTGAATACTTTTCAAGTTGCAATTTCCCAATGTTGGTTTTTAAGAAAAAACTATAAAAATATAATCTAATATATATAAATCGTGCGAGTATGAGTTCTTTATCATATTTTAAAATGATTGGATGGTTGTTATCTCCTTTAGAGGATCACTATACCTATTTATTTACATATTAAGAAAGACTTTAGGGTTATGAAAATACATGAATTAGTCAAGCGAGGAGAGTAAATTTTCATTGGAAGAAATGCTTACCATGAACTGTGAACAACGAAAGAAAGCACAAATGAGTTGGTTTTAGCTGAAAAGTAATGAGAGTTGAAAATTTTTAGGAGTGGAGTTTTGAGAGTGAGCGACGTTTTTGGAGTTGTGCGTTAGATCGTGTCAGGGTAATCATTCTAAAATTTGGGCGGCCATATTAAAATCTGAATGAGAATTAGAGATTTCGTAGAGTGATTCAGAGAATGTATCCTAGGAATGCAATAATATTTGTTTTTAGATGTCTAGCTATATTACTTTTGTAAACTATATGCTCACTTTTTTATATTTACTACGACTCTAGGATGACTTTTATGTATTTGTTTTTGTATAGTCTGCTAGGCCTTTCTTTTACCTTACATAATCCGTACGAATTTTTGTAAGTACAAACTGGCAATTTAGTTTGTGTCTTTTGGTTTTATACATTGTAAAGAACTATGACATAATTCTAAAGTGGACCAATCATGTCTTTTGGTTTCCAGTATACTAACTCATCCACATCCCTTTGTGTTAATATTTTCGATTATTTGATTATTTTTTCGTTCACTTTGTGCAGTGTCCCAGTTGTGATACTACTTTCTATACTTGATGTTGTCTCACAGCGAATACTCTCTCGGACTCTTGGAAGAAATTGTTCATCACAAATTTAATTTATATTAAACTAGATGTTCATTTGATATTTTTTTCATAATGCAATAATTGTGATAGTATTGTTTTTGTTGGATTTTTTTTTTCTTTAACAGGGTGGATAGTCCTATAAACAAAGGAAATTATATCCAAAATTTTAAAAATATTTACATTTTTTTGTTGTAATTTCTTTATGACTTCAATTTGTATTTAATGGCTATGATGTTTATGCGAGGCCCAATACGAACTATTAGTATTGTTGTGGATTATTTCTATTTCTTAACAAGGTGGATAGTCCTATAAATAAAGTAATTTCTACCCAAATTTTATAAATTGTTTTTACATTTGTATTGTAATAAAAATTGACTTACATTCTTTATACATTTAAAAGTTTTGAAAATTTTCGTCGTGCCTTCAGGCACGGGCATTCCCCTAGTATATATATATAGCAAAAGAGAGGAAAAATAGATATACGGGTCAGAGCTCGATTTGTGAAAATATTTAGGAAGTGCATAAATACTTTAGTAATGAAAAATATGTTTTTATCTCATATTTAAATTGGTATCGCACTCCCATGGGATACCCCTCACATATCTTCTAATAGTGAACACCAAACGCATATCTCCTACATAACGTAGTTAAGCTACCCTTCCTAACTAATCCGTTTCATCAAAACTCTCAAAATCCTAATTAACCCGAGTACTAGGGGCTAAAATTTTCCCCAGTCTCAACACTCTGCCATGTTTGTGCGTGGGGTGTCTCGCGAAGAGAAATCCAAACAAGGAACCCCCCCGATAAACTACTACTTGGCAATGTCGATCATCGAGATTCATTAGGCCCTCAGTACCTAACGTGTATGTGTGTGTATATATATATATATACCAATATAAATACATATACATAACATACTCATATTTATTTTTCATTCTCACTTTTATATACATGTCACATTTTAAGTCCGATAAAATCTCCCGGAATGAGAATTCATTTTATATTCAATTTATATCTTTACTCTAGTAGAGATATAATATCTTGTTCTCATACACAAGTAATGTACTATACACACAAGTACAATAACCATCCCAACGAGGTATAACTCGAGGATGCGGTCTCTATTCCATCATCTACTAGGGCATCGCTCACGTATCATCCTGGGTACCAACGATCGAAATCTCAAACCGCCTTGGTAAAAACCAAATCACAACGTATGGGAAGTGGTCATAGTTCCTCCCCAAAAGTGGGACAAAACATTCCCACCACGTCTCACCCCTAATAAAAATCACACAACATAAAAATGGACGCTATGACGTGTGGGGACTATACGCTCCCTGCTCCACATGCTAGGGGCCTCACCCATATCGTGCAACTTCCCATGATAGAAAAAAGGGGGTATGCTTCACATAAATATATATACCATTCACACATAGATATATATACATATTCATATCACTTTATATATATTTTGTAATCACATCGTATATATAATTCACATCATTCCTCAAATATATATATGGCCACAATTGTCAATCACACATAACGATGACTAATAACCTTAGATTCGATCCTAATCACATTCTAGTATTTTCTCGATTATAATCGGCCCATATTTATTCTAACCGCATAAATATATCCATACACACTTACCGAACAATTTTCTCGAATGTCCCTTATCCCAAAACATTAATTAAATCCATACCCCGGATCGTACTCTAAATTATTTTGAGGTTTACTTATCCTCAAACCATCATCTAGGAGTCCTAACATCCCATTTATAATCTCCTATAATAATCTCCAAAACCATAATTTAAGTATCCCTAAACTTAAAAGGAGAAAACCTCAAAAATCTTCCAGGACCGAATCGATTCGGCCGAATTGATTTGAAATGGTTCTACTTTCAATTTGTCTCTTAGCGAATCGATTCGGCTTGTCCGAAAAGATTCGGCTGGTCCGAAATCCCCAAATCTTCTTAGGTTTTATATATATCCCCAAATCCCAAAACTCAATCCAATCTCCATACAAATTATAACTCGAATTTATTTATACGAATCAAAAGTTTTTATATCTCCTCAAGTCATTTAGAGGCCCTAATACTTTATTTGGGAACCTCTAATATTTATCTCCAAATAATTCTAGCCTTAATTTCTGACTAACGATTTCGATCTCAAACAAGCTTCCGTAGACAAATCATTATAAATCCCAAAAAGATCAGAAAAATATGCGGTCAGTGCCCACGCGACCGTATCGAAAAGATCTACAATTTTTATTTTTTGACAAAGAGTAGAATCAATTCGCTTCCTAGATGAATCGATTCGTAAGTGACGCTGGTCACTACGCCTTCTTCTCCAAAAATCCAAACCTCCATTTTTCTCCATTTTTGTTGTTTCTAATCTCATCCAATAACTCCATAAACATATCATCTATGTTTTACAACTAACACATCAATTAATTTGGGTTATTAAACCATTTCTCTTAGATTTAAACCCTAAAACCATAAAAACCCCAACTTTTCATTTAAACCCATTTCAATCAATTTCTTCACTCCATTTACATGGATTTAACAGTAGAAATCATTAAGAATTTACATTACATCAATATGTAAACTCATATTCCAATTTTCCCAAACTTATTTTAAGGGTTCTAACCCAAAATCATATTGTTCACCAACTATAATATGAGGTTTATGCATAAAATGAAATAAAGCAAGTGCACACTTGCCTGGAGGATGAAATCCGGCGACCACGAGTCGAAACCGACAGAATTTGGCCGGAATCCCTTTTTCTCCTTCCTCTTTCTCTCTTTTCTTCCTTTTATCTCTTTCTTTTTTCTTTCTCCTACTCTCTTTTGTCTTATAAAGAGAGAAAATAAGGGTTTATTCCTTATAAACCCAAAAATGTCTCGTTTAATCAATTTCAAGTCCCTACGGATCCAAAATTTCTCGAAACTCAATTGCTTCCCCCGAATACTCTATTCTGACTATATCGGCCATTCTGAGACCAACTGCACAATCGAAATATCCATCTGAGGTACTTGATTGCAATTCATTATTTCAACGCAACACAACTTAATGCGGTATTCCCATTTAAAATATTTACTTTTTTCGCTTTACCTAGCTGCGACAAGTAATAAAATACTCTGACGCATTTACTTAATCCCAAGAGTAAATATAATACACATCGAAAATCATTTAATCCTTAAAATCTCCAAAAATTACTTTTCACGATAATTCTTAAATTGACAAATTACACTTAATCATTAAATTTAATTTTCCATAAAAGTGTGGGGTATTACATACTTCCCCCCTTACAACGGAATTTCTCCCTCGAAATTTTGATACAACCGTTACTACCAACACTAACCTAGGATCGTGAATCATTCCAGATCCAAATGCCTCAAAGTGTAATGGTACTAACCCGATGGCTCTTAATTATACACTCATTCAACATTCACCTCTATTAAAGTTTATACTATATTATACTGCTACCTCTTATTGCCTTATACAATAATTGCATTATCGCGTACCTCTTACGACATTCCATTCAACACACTCCAAATCAATTATGACTGCCTCACGGCATAATCTTCAACTTTATATACTTCGCCCCTTCTATTTTAGGCAGTATATAAAACCAACTTATTAGGGTTCCCACACACCTTATAACCCATGATTCTCTATATAACTATTGTAAACGTCAGACGCATACCCTCTCTCTAAACAATGGGCCTTATTTCATCGGTGTAATACTCACACATGGGTTTTCCTAACCCGCAAAATTCAATTCTTCCAATACTTGGAAATTCAATCCTTCTCAAGGCTAACCACCAATCTTTCTATATCAGCGCCACCAACGCTACTGGCCTGACTTTCTAAAATTCTAAGATCAAAGCATTTCCTACTTACGTAAAATAGTACTATCCTAAATTTTATACCTACTGCCTAAGACCTCTCTCAACTTCTGACATTTGCTCAGTTTCATGTGTGGGACCTCTCGCAAAGTGATATCCAAACAAGGAACCCTCCTATTACACTACTCCCTCGCGTCGTCGGTCATCGAGATATAATGGTCTAAGGCACGCCAATGGGATGTCGTAAATCTTACCTCGCTAATTTATTAACATATCTCTACTACTCTATTTTCTATCTTGGAAGAATGGAAAACTTAACTAATCAAGGCACCTACTCTTTCCAAATAGATTATGAACATCATACCTTAAAGAATCTTACCTCCAAAATATGCCTTTCCATCAAGGCCTGGTTATAAGCCTCTCATCGATTTCCTTTACCTTACCTCACCCACATACTTGCGGTGCGAGAACAATTTTAGTGCTTTTCCATAGCATTTATATCTCTATAAACATACAATCATCAAACAAATCTCGATCTATAGTGTTTTTCTCTACACTATGTGACTTATCATCAAAACCAACATCCTTTCATTTTATAACATCTCTCCACTCCCGACGTTGTTAAGGTTCGTGCGTGGAGCGTCTCGCAAGAGAAATCCAAATAAGGAACCCCTCCTATACACTACTACTTAACTTTGTCGGTCAGGGAGGTCCGTTAGTTCAAAATATACCAATAGAAAAATATTATTCCATTTATCGATAAAAATGGGATCTGAACTCCTATTCCATTCTAGGAAACATACCGCATAGCGCTTCTACTAACACTAAGTCCTTAGTGCAAACAACAATCAACTTAAACCCATAGCTCAATAATAAATCTTGTATACCTTAAATCATATCTATAAGGTCGCCACACACTCAAGCATGATAATGAAACATATACTCACTGAAGTTTCATCTACCCATAGTAATAAAGGCGAACTCAACCTGTATCCAGGTGAGATATCGCAACCACAACATGTTCCATTCTGGAACCGCAAAAATGATAGTCTTTCCATCCTTAGCCAGTTATCGCTCCGATAACACAATAATATTATTGTTACAATAGTAGTATACTCGTATAACACATATAGAACGAGTAGAACAAACCATATACAAATTCAAATTAGAACTCCTCTACCGCGGAAATACGCACACACACACACACACACACGAATCTAAGACTAACAAAATATTATGACCCAAATCTAGTCACACGGAATATACCTCTTGCATTCAAGGTAAAGCTCATACTAATAACCTCGCTAATCTCCCTCACTGCTCCAAATGGTTCTCAGACATATTACACTTGCGTTAACCAAGCTCAAGATTACTCTAATCAATGCGCCATTCGAGTTCCTTACTCTTGTCCTTTAATTCCTACCGGGCAAGGACTAACTATGTGGTTCTATGTTCCACATTGAAACTTTCCCCATCTCAGGACACCCTGACCATATTGAGGTTATCAGTATCTTAGACTCTATAGACTTGATCCTGAAAATAGCCTTCATAGTACCCTTGACTTCTTCATCAAATGAAACTCCACTACTAGCCTCAACAACCTTGTTTCAATAAATTTCCCCTAGTGGATGTCTACCAATGGGGTTACACGAACACAAATACTCCATAAGTGTTAGGAACACTTTCTAGTGAGCCTATCATTCTTCTGAAGGACTCTCTATGTATTGTACCTACCTTAATTCAGTACAAGGTTCACTTTTCCTTATCATTCTTTATTCACTTTCGGTCTCTGACCAATCCTTATGTGAATAATTCAAAACTGCATTCTCTTTAATCCTGATAAACCAAAGAAACTAACGATTATATCCATCCGTAAGATCCCTCCATTTTAAGTATTGCTTCTACGAGTGAAAAAATTTCCTCAAATTTTCACGTATGGGTATTTTCATACCCCACTTTAAGTTAAAGCTTCTGAGCCTTCTACGTCCACTGAATAATGCTACATTTACTCCGCACAACTCACTTCAACGTATGGTTCTTATCAAAGACCTCATTCCCAATTTACTTCACTGGGTAATCCAACTTTAGCACCTCTCTCTACAACGGTGATACTGGAATCATTATAACTACTATACTTTAGTAGTCATTGCAGCAATCCTAAATAATAACACAAAAAGGGGAGTACCTGTACTATGGTCCCCAATCCCAACTATAACTTATAACTCTAACTAAGTCCCACCTCTTGTTGCCCTCATTGCGGCCTTCCTATGGTCATCCTTCATCGATCAATGCCCTAGTCTCGAATGAGTGCGCACAATATTTACTAAAATCTCAAGTAATGGCAACAGAACGAAATCTCACAAGAAGAATCAATGATTTTAATCCTAAGGCTCTATATCAAATTGAGAGCAACGCTGAAAGCGTAGTACGTCCGCACAAATTCCAAAGGACACTAGAACCTGATGCTCTGATGCCATCTGTGACACCTCGCCTAATAAAATACCGGGCGATCACTCCTGTACCAAATTAAAATAGGAGTCGCATATGGTTCATTCTTAGCATCACCATTGAAAATCAAATTAATTACTAATAACCTATTAGGTTAGCGTCAATTTTTTTTATTTAACTAATCTTGTAAACAAATTAATCAATTAAAACATTCACACAGTTTACGTATAAATGAAACTGAGATGAAATAAAAAAATAATCGAACACTCGGTTTAACAATATACAACCAAATCAAATCCGCATAAAAAGGCGGTAAAAGACTAAATAAATGCAGTTGGATTGTCATCCCGAATGCTTATACAGTACCTCCTATATAGATTACAAGGATAGAAGCGTCTATAGTAAACCTGCATGCATCAACAGCTGCTGCAACAGACGTTTGACTCGAAGGAATCGTCATCCAGGAGTCCCTGTGTCTGGACACCTATATATATATATATATATATATATATATATATATATAGCAAAAAAGAGGAAAAATAGATATACGGGTCAGAGACCGATTTGTGAAGTTATTTAGCAAGTACATAAATACATTATTAATGAAAAATATGTTTTTATCTCATATTTAAATTGGTCTCGAACTCCCATGAGATACCCCTCACCTCTCTTCTAATAGTTCACACCTAACGCATATCTTCTACATAACCTAGTTAAGCTACCTATCCTAACTAATCCATTTCATCAAAACTCTCAAAATTCTAATTAACCCGAGTACTAAGGGCTAAACTTCTCCCCAATCTAAACACTGTTCCATGTTCGTGCGTGGGGTGTCTCGCGAAGAGAAATCCAAACAAGGAACCCCCCGATACTCTACTACTTGGAAATGTCGATCATCGAGATCCATTAGATCCTCAGTACCTAATGTGTGTGTGTATATTTATATATATACACACACACACACATATATATATATATATATATATATATATATATATATATATATATATATATATATATATATATATATATATATATATATATATATATATATACATACATAACATACTCATCTTTATTTTTCATGCTCACTTTTATATACATATTTCATTTTAAGTTCGGTAAAATCTCTCGGAATGAGAATTCATTTCATATTCAATTTATCTCTTTACTCTAGTAGAGATATAATATCTTGTTCTCATACACAAGTAATGTACTATACACATAAGTACAATAACCATCCCAACGAGCAATAACTCGAGGATGCGCTCCCTATGCTGTCATCAACCACGGAATTGCTCATGTATCATCCTGGGTACCAACGGTCGGAATCTCACACCGCCTTAATAAAAATCAAATCACAACATATGGGAAGCAGTCAGATTTCCTCCCCGAAAGTGAGATGAAACATACCCACCACATCTCACCCCTAATAAAAATCACACAATATAAAAATGGACAATATGACCTGGGGACTATGCGCTCCGTGCTCCTTAAGCCAGGGACCTAACCCACATCGCGCAAGTTCCCATGATAGCAAAGAGGGGGTGTGTTTCACATAAATATATATA
The DNA here is from genome assembly GCA_949130495.1 of Sambucus nigra. NCBI lineage: Eukaryota > Viridiplantae > Streptophyta > Magnoliopsida > Dipsacales > Adoxaceae > Sambucus > Sambucus nigra. The sequence continues at coordinate 1,066,414 of CASBWL010000200.1, read as the reverse complement.
CCATTCACACATAGATATATATACATATTCATATCATTTTATATATATACTATAATCACATCATATATATAATTGATATCATTCCTCAAATATATATATGGCCATAATTGTCAATCTCACATAAGGATGACCAATAGCCCCAAATTTCATCCTAATCACATTCTAGGATTTTCTCGATTATAATCGGCCCATATTTATTCTAACCGCATAAATATATCCATACATGCTTGCCGAATAATTTTATCGAATGTCTCTTGTCCCAAAACATTAATTAAATCCATACGTCGGATCATACTCTAAATACACATGAGGTTTACTTATCCTCAAACCATCACCTAGGAGTCCTAACATCCCATTTATAATCTCCTATAATAATCTCCAAAACCATAATTTAAGTCTCCCTAAACTTAAAAGAGAAAACCTTAAAAATCTGCCAGGACCGAATAGATTCGGCCTATCCGAATCGATTCGCTGGCCACCGAATCGATTCTTCCTATACGAATTGATTCGAAATGGTTCTACTTTCAAATTTCCTCTTACCGAATCGATTTGTCTTGTCCAAATTGATTCAGCTGGTCCGAAATCCCCAAATCTACTTAAGTTTTATATATATCCCAAAAACCAAAAACTGAATCCAATCTCCATTTAAATTATAACTCAGATTTGTTTCTACGAATCCAAAGTTTTTATATCTCCTCAAGTCCTTTACAGGTCCTAACACTTTATTTGTGAACCCCTAATATTTATCTCCAAATAATTCTAGCCTGATGTTTTGACTAACGATTTCGATCTCGAGCAGCCTTCCGTAGATAAATCATTATAAACACCAAAAAGATCAGAAAAATACGCGGTTAGCGCCCATGCGGCCGTATCGAAAAGATCTATAATTTTTATTTTTTGAGCAAGAGCCGAATCGATTCCTTCCTAGCCGAATTGATTCGTAAGTGACGCTGGTCACTATTTACCTTCTTCTCCAAAAATCCAAACCTCCATTTTTCTCCATTTTGTTGCTTCTAATCTCATCCAACAACTCCATAAACATATAGTATATGTTTTACAACTAACACGTCAATTAATTTGCGGTATTAAATCATTTCTCTTAGATTTAAACCCTAAAACCATAAAAACCCAACTTATCATTTTAACCTATTTCAATCCATTTCTTCACTCCATTTACATAGATTTAACACTATAAATCATTAAGAGTTTACATTACATCAATATGTAAACTCATATTATTAATTTTCCCAAATTTATTTTAAGGATTCTAACCCAAAATCATATAGTTTACTAACTATAATATGATATTTATGCATAAAATGAAATAAAGCAAGTACACACTTGCTTGGAGGATGAAATCCGGCGACCACGAGTCGAAATCGGCAAAATTTGGTCGGAATCCCTTTTTCTCCTTCCTCTTTCTCTCTTTTCTTCCTTTTATCTCTTTCTTTTTCTTTCTCCTTCTCTCTTTTGTCTTATAAAGAGAGAAAATAAGGGTTTATTCCTCATGAACCCAAAAATGACTTTTTTACTCAATTTCCAGTCTGTACGGGTCCAAAAATTTACGAAACTCAATTGCTTCCTCTAGATACTCTATTCTGACTATCTCGGCCATTTTGAGACCAACCGCGCAATCGGAATTTCCATCGGAGGTACTTGACCGCAATTCACTATTTTAACCCAACACAACTTAATGCGGTATTCCCATTTAAAATATTTCCTTTTGTCGCTTTACCCAGCTGTGACAAGCAATAAAATACTCCGACACATTTACTTAATCCAAAGATTAAATGTAATACACATAAAAAATCATTTAATCCTTCAAAACTCGAAAAATTACTATTCATAATAATTCTTAGTTCCCAAATTACGCTAAATTATTAAATTTAATTTTCCATAAAAAGTGTGGGGCATTACAGAAGGAATCCTTAATTAGGAAGTTACTTGAATACGTTAGACATTCACTCTAGATGAGATGTGAGAATATCAAGTGAGAGCCTGGAATCTAACATGTACATAATAAATGCTTAATTGCACTTGTTAAACACTTGCTATTTAACAATCGGGCTCTGACTCGTTTCTTTCCATATTCTCTTCTCTACTATATCTATATTAATAGGTGTCAAGCATCAGGGACGTGCAACTTAGGGTATGGATGTTTGATCATGAGTTGTTGTTCCTAGAGATACAGACTTGTTTAAATTCTTCATTTCTTTGATTCCTATATCTGTAGTACTTTCCTTATTTAGGGCATGTTTCCCAGGATTCTAGTTATTACATTTACCTTTTTAGTTATTGTATTGGGTTTATGTTGGTACTATCATTTTAGTTTGTTGGATTGGTGTTTGATATTTTAAATTGGGAAGTTTATCCAGTTACATTTAATCTGGTTTTCATTATTCAGTTATGATATGAGACTTCTCTATTGTTGTTCAGTGTTGTGTTAATGGTTTTGAATTGTTATAAATTGGAAAATGTTTTTAACACTTAACTGAATTGAGTATTGGATGTGTTATTTTAAAAATATAAATGTTTTCGACAGTGATGTTGAGAATGAACCAACTGTATATTATGTTTTAATTTAATAAAGGAGTAGCTACCCAGTATTTAATTAGGCGGGCTATTACAGGTACCTCTTGGCATATCCTCGTGTTACTTTGAGTTCCTTAAACAACCTAAAATCTATCATGATGTATCTATAAATTGTACACCCTGACTCGGGGCAAGGGGATTGTAACCTGAGATTTCGAGAGACACTTAATAAATAGTAACCTCTCCGTGGACATAAGAAAATTACCGAACCACATATATCGTTGTTGTGTCTGTGATTTTTCTTTACTTTCTTCCATTTGTGTTTTTTTTCGTGTATTCCTTTATTATGATCGTTTTTTCTCTCACAATTGGTACTCCACCTTTACTAGATCAAAGATGGTGCAGCTAAACACGAACTCAGGAATGTCCCTCCTCATCCTAGAACACCGGTATGATCTCTATATATCTTTATACATATTATCCCCTACATGATAACTACACATTGTGTGTCATGGGCCCCATCTAACACCTCTTTATTCACCTATGGATCCTCTAGCAATAATAGTCGTCCCTATAACCGTAATCCTCCATCTGACCCATTAATAAGAAAGAACTCCACTTACTATAAGTTCATTCTTCTTTTATTGACAAAAAAAATCTAAATTGTGCCCGAAGAACTCATAATATAATAGTGGGGGTAACTGTCAAAACATCTAAAAAATCATTTACTAGATCCATCTAACTCGTGGTCTTCCATTGTGCTGAAAAAATTTCGTAATTTATCTTTATACTCTTCCCATAATGTTGCTAAAATAATAGTTGATTTATTGCTCAATGCATCCGCTACAACATTTTCTTTGTTTAGATGGTACTCAATGCAAAAGTTGTAGTCCTTCACAAAGTAAGTACATTTCCATTGCATCATGTTCAAATCCCTCAGTGTGAGCATGTATTGAAGACTCTTGTGATCCGAAAATAAATTGAACCTCTCACCCACTAAATACTGTCACCAGAAATGGAGACCAAAAACTACTCCCATCAACTCCAAGTCACGGGTCAGATAATTACCTTCATTTGGCTTAAGATTATGAGAATAATAAGCAATGGGTATGTCATTCTGGATTAAGACTCCTCTGAAATCTAGAAGCAATGCATCAGTGTATAGTATATACTCTATGCTACCCTTAGGTATGGCAAGAAAATGTGTAGTGGTGAGCTTTCCTTAAGCTCCTCGAATGCTCAGTGACATTCAGTCCTTCACACAAACTGTACTCCCTTTTAGGTGAGATGAGTAAGGGATCCAATGATCTTTGAAAACCCCTAGATGGACCTCCTATAGTACCCTTCCAGGACCATGAAGCCCTTAACCTTTGTTGGTGTCGTGGGCTGTCCCCACTCCATCACGACAGTAACCTTGCTAAGATGCATTGAAGTTCCACCCTCAGATACTTCCATTCCCAAAAAGTGTACCTTTCGGAGCAAAAATACGCATTTAGAAAACTTGGTGTACATTTCGTTCTCCCAAATGATTGCAAAACCATCCTTAAATGATGCACATTCCTAAAAAGTGTACCTTTCGGAGCAAAAATACGCATTTAGAAAACTTGGTGTACGTTTCGTTCTCCCAAACGATTGCAAAACCATCCTTAAATAATGCACATTCTCCTCTTATGAACCCGAATAAAAAAGAATATCCTTAATGAATACAATGACAAACTAACCCAAGTACGGATAAAACAATCAATTTATCATATCCATGAAAACTATGGGAGCATTGGTCATACCAAATGGCATGATCCAAAACTTATATGATCTATAGAGTGCAAGGACACCTGTTTTTGGAATGACTTCCTCCCGAATTCGTAGTTGATGATAATCTGAGTGTAAGTCAATTGTGAAAAGGAATGATGCTCCCCCAACTGATCGAACATGCCATTGATATGAAGTAATACATATTGATCATATCGTGACCTTATTCAGCTCTCTATAATTCACATACAATCTGAGTCGCCCATCTTTCTTCTTTACGAATAATTCAGTAGCTCGCCACAAAAATGTGCACCTTTGTATGAACCCCTGACTCAATAACTGTAGGATTTGTTCCTATAACTCCCCCATATTTAAAGAAGCCTATGACACCCCGCTCAAAATAATAGTGGGTGGACAACCCTATACTATAATTAATCAGGAATCTCATGTGGGTCATTCTCAGCATCTACTGACGATGCTAAAATAAACATAGCTAACTAGCCAATACAATAAAAAACGGGTGCTAATTTTTTTAAAACATACAATGCAATAACCAACCAATAACATAATAACTACTGAACATGATAATATACACACACATGCTAAAATAGAAGGCAATGGTTCTCTAGTACCATAAATATACAAAAGGAAATACCCGAGTATTCTGTCGGGTCACAAACCACACACCAATCTAAGAAAAGAAATATAAAAGTACTACACGCACAACTCTTGGGTGTAAACTCGATATATAAACTGAATCCTAAACTAGATTTACAAATGGCAAGAAACGGCTATAACAAAATCCCACAACAGTCCGCAACTGCTACTGCTCCACGAATACTGGGTAGAAAATCATCACAGGTGTCCTTGCGGAGTAACACCTAAAATAATACAATAAATGTATAGCAGGAGAAAAATATAAACGGGTCAGAGCCCGAGGTGTGAAAACATTTTAGCAAGTGCATTGAAATGGATAATAATTATAAATGCACTATAACATGATTAAAGTGGATTCGCAATCCAACTCACCCCTCAACCAAAGCGCGAACCTAAACCTATGCACATGGTCCTCAAATAACTAGCCAACACTTTCTAGGGTCAATTCAATCTAACATACGCCCAAATTCACACTCGCGTAAACCTTAATCCATAACAAATCCATTAAATTACTATTCTAACTTACCCCACGTATGCATATAAAATTATATTAACATATAAATATACATATACATAACTCTTACTAGAACTTATCGGATTCTAATTATTAACTTAAAAAAGTTATTAGCATCTAAATGCTAAAGACTAAACTTCTCCCAACTCTCAACATTACACTTTATTTCGTGCTTGGGACGTCTCGCAAAGAAAAATCCAAACAAGGAACCCCCCGAAACACTACTCCTTGACAACGTTGATCGTCGAGATCCATTACGCCCTCAATGCATGACGCATATAACATTAACTACTTATTTAAAATATTTCACCAGTTTATTCTCAAAAAGCATTGTTTTACTATAACATATAAATCTGAGTACTAAGGACTAAACTTCTCCACACTCCCAACATTGCACTGCGTTCCGTGAGTGGGATGTCTCGAGAAGAGAAATCCAAACAAGGAACCCCCCTGATACACTAATCCTTGCCAATGTTCGTCGTTGAGATCCATTCTGCCCTCGGTACCTAACCCATAACTTCAACTATTTATGAGGAGAAATAATCTATACACACATAAATAAGATATTGCTCCGAACCTTTTAGGGTATATAACATTACTCTATTTACAAAGAACAATCATTCAATCCCAATAAGTAAGTACACATAACACGCTTAGCGTATAAGTAAATATCCAAAACCCAATCACATATGGATATAAAATACTTCATAATGCTATCATATTCCAGGAATTACTCACTTTATCTCGGGTTACCATTTATTGGATTATTGTCACACCGCCATGGTAATAAAAACAAATCAAATGTATAGGAAGCGGTCATAGTTCCGAACCTGAAAGTGAGAACGAATCATACCCAAGACTTCTCACCTAGAATAAAATCACACAATAAATAAAGGACGACCATGACCTGGGGAATATACGCACCCTGCTCCTCAAGCCAGGGGCCTCAACCACATCGCGCAACTTCCCATGATAGCAGTGGAGGGTATATATATATATATCCTTCACACTAGATATATATACAATCACATCATATAAATGCAAACCATTGCACAAGGTATTTACATCAAGCCATATAGGTATACATGCTCTCTTACGTCCGTATGTGTGAAAGAAGTGAATTCATTTATAAGTATGACTCTCATTATTTTAACCATTGCTAACTTGCATACCTTCCCACTTATCTCATACTACGACCCCTCAATTGAAACTTTTTCATCCATCACACCTATTAATATGAATAATCTCCCAATTCAATAACCATCAAGGATACCATGTTTATCCGAATGCACACCGATCAACAATAATTATCCCCCAATAAGAAATATCGATGCTAGTAGGATTCCCCACTAAGTCGATACGATAACTAAAATCCGTACTCTCTCAAAATATACCAATATGACCCCAACATTTCAATATAAGGGAAACTCCCTAAAAATCTCCAAAACATGCTTCTCACAGCATATATATAAGGGTTCAAAATCGATAAACCCAAGCAGAATGGATCGAAAATCACTCTAGAAAAACCTCGCAAAAACACCAATGTTTTCTAATCGATTCGGCACAGTCCGAATCGATTCGGCCCACAAAGCGAATCGATTCGCCCCTAAGGCCAATCGATTCGGTCCAAAGGACCTGTAAGTATGCCCTAGGCCAAATCAATTTGGCTTTGGGTTCGAATCGATTCGTTCACTCAGACCTGTAAACCTGCAACATTCGAATTGATTCGGAAAGGGGGCCGAATCAGTTCGGCCTGTTCAGAAGCTATGAAAATGGCTATTTTCTCCAAAAACCAAAATTTTCAAAAATCATATACATATCATCTTATCTCCATTTCTCTTCAACCCAAACATATATCTAACATTAAAACTCATTATATTTGTACCCAACCAATTATAAAACCCTAAATCCATATACCCACACCTCAAATACAAGATTTACCCAAAATTTAGGTTTTTACATTTTTAACCCAAAATCCATAAATTTATCGCCAAATAATGAGGTAAATGATACACAAGAATTATTTAGCAAATTTAATCACTTACCTTAAAGTTGTAGAGGTTAAATCTTCCTCTAAATCGCGGATTGGCAGGAATCCCCAAGCTTTTCTTCTTTCTCCTATTCATTTCCTCTTCTCTCTCTCTCTCTAGGGATTTCTCTCCATCTCACAAATGAGATTGTTATCTCCCGTAGGATTTTTAAACCTTATACCCTACATTAAATGACTCAATTACTCCAATTCGAGTCAAACGAACATAAAATATTCTGGAACCCAAAATAATACCCAAGTACAGTCATTTTGACTATCTCGACCCATTCGAGATCAACTGCACACTCAGAATCGTCATTCGAAATACTTTCTAACATCCTCAAATTTTGACCTCAATTGCCAAATTTAGAATTCTCCAATTTAAATAAGTACTATTTCTCCCAAAAATAATTAAGTTATTAGTCCAAAAATCACGGGGTATTACAGACTTCCCCCCTTACAAGCATTTCGTCCTTGAAATTAAATTAATCCTAGTACTCTAAACCTCAACTAGCTCCTAAGACACCTACTCTCAATACCACTATATCTATTCCTCCCACTTCTCACGGCGAATCAATTAATTATAACTAAATCAGTTAACCAGGGAGCCCATACACCTTGTACCCGAATCAATAAAAAAAAATTAAAATAAAAAAAAATTATTTTAAAAATAGTGTATGTCTTTCATCATCCAAATCACAAGACAATCTATTCTCCTAAAAGATATCCTCTAAGAGCCTCAATTGCTCACTCCTCCCTTCGGGGTCATCCCATACATAACAAGGTTATTACAACTAACCACACATTAAAATATTACTGGCAATACTCCCAATGCCCCTCAAGGCATAACCTAACCACAAAGGGAAAAAAATGATTTACATATTACCTCTCTAGTCCGACTACATTGCTTCATCGATGGGTTCCTGCTCAAAGTCCTCCGGCCCAAACTAGACTATGATCTGTTGTAGAGGATGTACATCCGAAACCTCCTCAAAAAGTTACCTTTTGCCTCTTTCGAGATAATCTCTCTTCCTATGTCCTATTTATTTACAAAAGCAACATCTACCAGAAAATCCTCCCTGCCCATATTGTGGAACAAAACGTTGTTGCGACCATCGATAATCCTGCTTATACCATCTTGTTTCACTGGCATTCTCTTCTCCAGACTTACTTGATGAACCCGAGTCTCTAAATTTCTTACCTCTTGCGAACGAAGACGATATTCCTGACACTGTAACAATGTTGCATTCACTACCTATATAGAAGTGAATAATACTGGGTTCCCTAACAAATGTTGCCGAAATCGCCATTCTAAACCTCCTACGAACTTCGCTATTAATTTATCTTTTGTATTTACCTCATCGAGTACTAAATTCGCCAATGTAATAAATTCTTCTTCGTACTCGACCACCATTTTATCACCTTGAAACACATCCAGCAATCTCCTCCTCATTTCCGTCTAGATCACGGAAGGAAAGTACTTTCGATCAAAGCGTTCCCAAAAATCTGCTATGATGTGGTGATTGACTCCCACCATTGGAGAGCTGCTCCCGTTAATTTAAAGGTGGCATGAAATTGCTTATGTACCTCACTACATTCAACCATTCAAAAGTGCCTTTGCATACCCTTCTTCCAACAACTTACAACTATCGCATCAGCTTCCTCCTAAAAATTATGTAGGATGTCCCTTTTGAAAAGCTTCCCGTTCTCTTTCCCATGTAGATGGCCATGTGTGGGCTTGGGGTGCTTGAGCTGCAGGTTGATGTGCTATTGCAGAAATTGTAGTAGTTACTTCTTGTGCCATAACATTAGCAACTTCGGATGTGGTCATAGTCCCTCGAGGCATTTGGGGTTCCATATTCTCAGCCCCTCTGTTTGCCCTTCCTATACGACATATCCTTAGTGTCATCTGAAAGAAAAACAACTGTAATAGAACACCATTCAAATGATTACTCATCGCAGAGGATAGTATTGATGTATATAACACAACAGTCCTAATAATAGGGCTTTACATCAGGAATGCTTACATAAGAACGCAAAAAACCCGCACAGATCCTAATGACACTAAAAGCTGATGCTCTGATACTACATGTGACATCCCTCTCTAAATAATAACGGGTGGCCATGCCTATACTATCATTAATTAGGAATCTCAAGTGGATCATTCTCAGCATCTACTGACGATACTAAAATAAACATAACTAACTACCCAATAGTATAAAAAGCGGGTGCCAATTTTTTTTTTAAACCTATACAATGCATTGACCAACCAATAACATAATAACTACTGATCATGGCAATATGCACACACATGCTAAGATAGAAGGGAATGGTTCTCTAGTACTAGAAATATACAAAAGAAAATACTCGAATATGCTGTCGGGTTAGAGACAATACAACAATCAAAGAAAAAAAATATAAAAGTACTACAACCACAGTGCTTGGGTGTAAACCCAATATAAAAACTGAATCCTAAACTAGATTTACAAAAGATAAGAAATGTCTATAACAAAATTCCGCAATAGTCCGCAACTGCTATAGCTCCACGAATACTGGGTAGAAAAGCATCACTGGCGTCCTTGGAAAACAAACACCTAAAATAATACAACATATGTGTAGGAGGAGAAAAATATAAAGGGGTCAGATCCCGAGGTGTTAAAACATTTTAGCAAGTGCATTAAAATGCATAATAATTATAAATGCACTATAACATGAATAAAGTGGAGTCGCACTCCAACTCACCCCTCAACTAAGGCGCGCACCTAAATGTATGAACATGGTCCTCAAATAACTACCCAACACTTTCTAGGGGCAATTCAATCTAACATTTGCCCAAATTCACACTCGCGTAAACCTTCATCCATACCAAATCCATAAACTTTCTATTCTAACTTACCCCATGTATGCATCTAAAATTATAGTAACATATAAATATACATATACATAACTCTTACTAGAATTTATTGGATTCTAATTATTAACTTACAAAAGTTATTAGCATCTAAATTCTAAGGACTAAACTTCTCCCAACTCTCAACATTGCACTGCGTTTCGAGTGTGGGACGTCTCGCAAAGAAAAATCAAAATTAGGGACCCCCCCCGATACACTACTCCTTAACAATGTTGATCGTCAAGATCCATTATGTCCTCGATGCATGACGCATATAACATTAACTACTTATTTAAAATATTTCTCCAGTTTATTCTCATAAAGCATTTTTTCACTATAACAAATAAATATGAGGACTAAGGACTAAACTTCTCCCTACTCCCAACATTGCACTGCATTTCATGCGTGGGATGTCTCACGAAGCGAAATCCAAACAAGGAACCCTATGATACACTACTCCTTGACAATTTTTGTCGTTGAGATCCATTACCCAACCCATAACTTCAACTATTTATGAGGAGAATTAATCTCTACACACGTAAATAAGATAATGTTCCGAACCTTTTAAGGTCTATAACATTACTCTTGTTACAAAGAAAAATCATTCAATCCCTACAAGTAAGTACACATAACACGCTTAGCGTATCAGTGAATATCCAAAACCCAATCACATATGGATATAGAATACTTCACAATGCTATCATCTTCAAGGAATTACTCACTTTATCCCGGTTTACCATTTATCGGATTATTATCACACCACTATGGTAATAAAAACAAGTCACAATGTATAGGAAGCGGTCATAGTTCCAAACCTGAAAGTGAGAACGGACAATAACCAATACTTCTCACCCAGAATAAAATCACACAATAAACAAAGGAAAACTATGACCTGGGGACCATACGCCCCCTACTCCTCAAGCCAGGGGCCTCACCCACATCACGCAACTTTCGAATATAGCACTGGAGGGTATGCTGACATAATAAGTATATATATATATATATATATATATATATATATATATATCGTTCACACTAGATATATATACAATCACATCATATAAATGCAAACCATCACACAAGGTATTTACATCAAGCCATATAGGTATACATGCTCTTTTACGTCCGTATGTATGAAAGAAGTGAATTCATTTATAAGTATAACTTTCATTAGTTTACCGTTGCTAACTCTCATACCTTCCCACTTATCTCATACTACGACGCCTCACTTGAAACTTTTTCATCCATCACGCCTATTAATATGAATAATCTCCCAATTCAATAACCATCAAGGATACCATCTATATCCGAATGCACACCGATCAATAATAATTATCCCCCAATAAGAAATCTCGATACTAGGAGGATTCCCCACTAAGTCGATACGATAACTAAAATTCGTACTCTCTCAAAATATACCAATACGACCCCAACATTTCATCATAAGGGAAACTCCCTAAAAATCTCCAAAACATGCTTCTCACAGCATATATAAGGGTTCCAAATCGATAAACCCAAGAAGAAGTGATCGAAACTCACTCTATAAAAACCTCGCAAAAACACCAATGTTTTCTAATCGATTCGGCCCAGTCCAAATCGATTCGGCCCACAAAGCGAATCGATTCGCCCCTAATGCGAATCGATTCCGTCCAAAGAAGCTGTAAGTCTTCTTTAGGCCGAATCGATTCGGTTTTCGATCCGAATCGATTCGTTCCCTCAGACCTATAAACCTGCGACATTCAAATCGATTTGGAAAGGGGGCCGAATCGATTGGGCCTGTTCAGAAGATACGAAAATGGCTATTTTCTCAAAAAACCAAAATTTCCAAAAATCATATATATATATATATATATATATCATCTTCTCTCCATTTTTTTTCAACCTAAACATATTTCTAACATTAAAACTCAGTATATTTCTACCCAACCAATTATAAAACCCTAAATCCATATACCCACACCTCAAATACAAGATTTACCCAAAATCTGGGTTTTAACATTTTTAACCCAAAATCCATAAATTTATCCGCAAATCATGAGATAAATGACACACAATAATTATTTAGCTATTTTAATAACTTGCCTCAAAGTTGTAGAGGTTGAATCTTCCTCGAAATCACGGATTGACCGGAATCCCCAAGCTTTTCTTCTTTCTCTTCTTCCTTCCCCCCCCCCCCTCTCTCTCTCTCTCTAGGGCTTTCTCTTAATCTCACAAATGAGATTGTTATCTCCCATAGGCTTTTTAAGCCTTATCTCTAAAATATCCAACTTTAAATGATAATACACACTTTAAATGACTCGGTTACTCCAATTCGAGTCAAACGGGTTTAAAATATTCCTAAACCTAAAATAAGACACAAGTACAGTCATTTCGACTATCTCGACCCATTTTGGATCATCCGCACACTCATAATTGTCATTCAAAATACTTTCTAACATCCTCAAATTTTGACCTCAATTGCCAAATTTAAAATTCTACAATTTCAATAAGTATTATTTCCCCTAAAATAATTTAATTATTACTCTAAAAATCACGGTGGGTTATAAAGCCATATGGTACAATGCCCTCACTATGGGCCTGTGGCCGGAGTCAAGTCAGTGTAAAAATTTATCTCTCAAGTAGGCAGTAATATTGGTACCTCTTTAAACGCATCCGTAAACTCATGGAATTGAATCTAATGATTCAATGTCCTCTTCAGATGTACTCGTATTGATATAATGTAAAAGCGTGATAGAATCACCATTGAGATTAATCATAGTAATATAAAATATCTCCTCCCATGGAATATAAAACATAATATCCTTCCCATCGCAATCGATCTGAGTGTCATGTCGATAATGAGTCCATACCCAAAATAAGATCATGCATAAACATATCTAAAAATAGCAAGTCGAACTCTCCACTTCCACGTCTTTTCTAAACATGACATAAAGTAAAACCCTTGCATATTGTGGCATCCACTGTATCGACACTTTCATAAGCATAATTATCGTAAACATAAAGCATACCCTAAATTTCTAGACTTTTATGGGTTGATCCTACTGGTAGATGTTGAACACGTCCATAATGGAGTTGTGGGCATCCCTGTGCCTAAGACCTTAGAAGAGCCTATATTGGACATTGTAGTGTGGGTGTAAATGACAAAAACTCGGATGGGGTTGGAAGAGCCTATTGATGACCTGGTCCAACCTGATTGCCTCCAAGAAAATCTTAGAATGAATAACTAGTCTCTCCAAATGTAAAACACCCTCCTACGATAGTACGGGTCAAATAATGGACATACTGGTTATGACCTTGACCCTATGGTTTGGGTTATGGTCTCTGCCACTAGCCTAGATGGTCCTGTCCCCTTTGGCTCTGATGGCCATACTATCCTTAACTTCCCTTACGTCGATGGTAATCCCCATGAAACCCCTTAAGGGAATGCTCCCCCTATGATGGACCTATATGATGTTGACTGGAGCCTCATTAACCTTGGGACGACTCTCCATCATCTGTAATCTTCAGCCCATAGTCAGCTGCTCATTTCTCCCCTTTTTGATATTTTCCTGGTTAAAACTCTTGATGGTTATCGCAATGGAATTGGGAAACATCCACTACCTATATATATGTAGCGTATGCCAAATTAGCAATTAGTATTCGGTTAAGTCTCCATGACTTTCCTTTGATAAAATATTTCATTTTTTTTTCTTGAGAACTCTCAATATCTTGTAAAAAATACAAAAGACGAGTGAACTCCCGCTCATACTCAACAACCGTATGATTATCATGTTTGAGCTTGTCAAACTGAACCCTCAATTTCTTTCGCTGTGAGGAAGGGAAATAATTTCCCTCAAACTTATTCTAAAATTTTACTAAGGTCAGTAGTAACCTATCCCTTATGGTAGTAATGGACTCCGACCAATCCAATGGGTCCCCAACTAATCTGAAACTCACAAACTTTTATTATTGGACCTTCGTGCACTCTACCACCTATAAATGTCATTGAATATCTCACCTCCACTGTAGAGATATAATAGGATCTAAGGATCCTGAGAACTCTTATGAGTGTCCCTTGCCAAAAAAAAGCTCGGGTACTCTCCCAAGAGGTAGCAAGTGGTACAGGTACATGTGCGTGCACAAATGGTAGTAGTGGTGGCAATTTTAGCAAAACTGTATATCTACCAGAGTCGTAGCCACTATGTGAATGATGATAGTTTCTAAGTTTGATGGTGATTATACCTATGGTGGTGGTGGTAGCGGTGGATTATGCTATTTTGGCTGAGGTGCAGCTCGCGATCGGTTGTGGTCGTACCTTTCGTCTATGGGTGTTCACCATCTAAAAGATGGTGAAGCAAAAGCATATCAGTAACATGCGGGTAATAGAGAAAAAATATAAATGTTAAAGATATATAGTGCCAAAGAATGCAATGTGAAAAGTCAATAAATGCCCTCACGATCCTAAGACACTAGAAATTGGAATGCTCTGATATCAATTGTGACACCTCGTAAAATGTAGTAACAGGCTAATGAAATCTAAACTATATAATACAAGAGTCAATAAAAATTAATACCATTATAAGAAACTAATAATAAAATAAAGTACAAAAATTAATTAACCAAAATACTACCCAAGTGGAAGCGTAAAAACATCTAATATATACCATTCTTGATATAATCAACATGTAACAAACATAATAAATTTGTCCTCACACAATCTAATATCCAATAATAAAACTTCTACATAGATTCGATTTGACAAGACATGAATAATTGTAAAGAGAACAGGTACTAGGACCCTACACCTACATCCTAATATTAGAAGGAAGGATGAAATGTAATTAAGAAGATCAGGTTTGAGGTGGGAATTAAAAACTGGGTCTTAAAAAGAAAATTCAACAACAACGTTAACAACGAGTCCCATTAAAAGAAGATTTTGAGTGAATTTGCTACCATATTACGACGTATATTCCTCTCATTTTTTACTTGTTTTTAAGTTTTATCCCAAATCCAAACAACCCTAAATATCTCATTAGTCTACATGTAGGCCCAAGTGATCCCATGATTAAGTATTATTCATCTCGATTGAATCTAATTAATGGATTCGAGATAATTCTACACTCAATATCATCAGTGTAAAAAGACGTAGGTAAAGACATTCTATAAGTCTACTTAGAACATTAGTATAGTCCCAGTTCCATATTTTAACATAAAAGGGCTTCATTTCAGCCTTAAGAAGGCCAACATAATGTCTTTGGTAACTCGTATGTTGTACAAGGTAGAGTTATAGTATGTCTCACCTCTATAACTCCAAAATATCAACTATGGATCATCACTATTCCTCAACACCCATCATACAGTTCCATACCCAAGTCCATATGAAAAAAATTCTCTCACATTATCATCATGAGATAATACAGATACGATAGTCACATAGTTTTTGACGTTAAGTAATTAAGGTAAAGACTGTCTCATAACTAGGGTAGTAATCAACATCGCATGTGCCTTATAATTATATCCCCTCTAGTATGTAATAGAACGAGGACTCAAGACGAGGTATGTTGCATATAAAATCAGATCATTGCTTTATGTACTAAATATTTCCATATCTCTCCATCTGAGATTTTTGTTCCGACATTGTGGTAATACAAGGATAGTAAATTATATCGTACAAATTTTACTAATCCTTTACGAGAATATGTTACATTATAAATTTTCCCTAATATTAATTATTTGGTACCAATATTATTTTCGAAGGTTATAATCAATAAGATTCAAATGATCCTACATGGATAGATAGTCCTCAAAGCTATTAAAAACTCTCCCTTACTTCAAAAACTAATTCTAAACAAGATATAAACCAACTTTGATCCACAGAAGGATGGTCAATCGATCGATTGGCATGGCTTGATCGATGGTCTTAGTGTTCATCACCTCCTTAGTTATGAGATTAAAACCCTTAAACCTCCATTAACGTGTATTAAGATCCTTAAACCAAAATTTAATTCGACCTCCTTCTCGCATATATATATATATATATATATATATATATATATATATATATTCTCAATTAAAACCTATATTAAAATATATTACACAATTTTTAAAGGACTTAAATGTTAATTTCCAACTTAAGTTAAGAACCCTAGATACTAGATAATCCAATCAACTTGATTCAATTGTCCATCAATCCAAACCAATAGAATGGTGTTTTGAAGCTTAACGATAACATAATCGATTGCTACTCTTCCTAGAACAATTTTAAATAAAAATCTTCCAAAATCAACTTTGTCATTAGTCTAATTTCTTATCTTAATCAATATATTTATAAGTTAACTAATCAGAACCATAAATTCACATTAATGTGTCATTTAATTCTTATTAAAATGAAATCCTAATTAAATTCGCCTCATTCCCAGTTTGTGAAGAAATGGTGTCAGATTCCTCTTTATTCCTCTGTTCTCTTGAAGTCTCTGCTCTTTAGCCTCACGAATCCTTCCCAATTGCAACTTTTGTAATAATAAAACACTAATGATCTTGCAAGACTTAAATCCCACAAAATTATATTAAACCAATACCTGCCCCTCATCTGATAGGTCCAAAAGCATATATAATAAGTCTAAAACCTTGTCCAAGTCTTATACAAGCGCCATAGGTCTAAAACCTATATTTTTAGACTAAAATGGACCTTTTACATACTCTAAAACCCCATAATCTTTCCTAATAACTTTTACTAATCTAATTCAAATAAATTAGTAGCTTAGTCTACACGAATTCAATTTCTGAAAATTTAATCAATTAGGTGTAAACCTGCGCGATGCGCAATCTAGGAGACATGATAGTCATTTCAGGCGCGAAATATATTGAGCAAGAAATATATTGAGCAAGAAATAGTCATTGGAGATATTTAAATGTATAAAATTTATATAGTTTGAGAGAGTGAAAAACAAATATTATTTCAATGCTAAATTTGCAATTGAAAAATCCGTCACAAGGTAATTGTAAAATTTTAAAACTAAATTTCTTTCACGGATTTCTTTTGGTAGTTGGCATCGAAATATTTTCTATTTGATCTCAGGCGAAAATATATTTAAGGAGATTTTTACTTCTAAATTTTTTAAGTAAAAAAAACTATCATAAAAAAATTTGTACGAAAAAACGATTAGGACTTCGTACTAAAAGGGTCATTGTTCTATGTGATTTAATTTTTTCAAAATCACTTATTTATCTCACTCATAATTCACTTTCTCGTCTCTTTAGTTGACACTAAGCAACAAATCTAATGTCACTAAACAAATTAAGCCTCCACTATATTTTATGGATAAAATCATTAATATAAAAGCACCCACACTTTATTAATTAAATAATAAATATAAAAACACCTACACTAAACAAAAATAAACAATAAATTATGTTATTGACACTTTACACTTTGAAAAGAAACTAAACTCCAATATGATTTTCACCAAACACAATTTGTACAATTTTAACTCCAGAAATATATTAAAATTGTTATTTGATATGATCCTGTAAAAAGTAATGTACACACTTGATACAAAATTTAAACCAAAAAAATAAAGAAATTGGAATGCTGACTTACCAATTTTGTCAAACAGTAGGGTGAAATACACAAAATATCTACTTTCAAAATCATTTAACTTACTGAAAATAACAAAAAATATTGTTGGAAGATTCATAGACGTATGTGTTAGTTTAAGTCTCAAATATGTTTTAAAATGAAAAATATACAAAGAAACTCAACTTGAAAAAAATCAAATGAGGATGATCAAATTGTAACTATACTGAATCCAAACATTTAAAAAAACCACATAATGCATTCAAAATTTGATAAACCATAAATGTTATCGATAGAAAGAGTATGCATGTGAAGAACAACAACTCTTAAGATGTCTTTAGTTTTTTAACTGATCTCAATACATTTCATGTATAAATTTATTTAATTGGAGAGAGTTCACGTGTAGTGTCCAACATATCAAGTCCACAATATTCTTTGTGACAATTTATTGCACCATGTGATATGACAAAAGATAGAATAGTATAAAATTATTAAAGACCCATCTTATGTTTATCCTTTACACATAAACAAAAATTACATAAACCAATCTATAAACATAGTTTATCTAAAACCTTACATTTAATGTAAATGACAACTAACACATGTGGATTAGATTAATGACTTACCATAAACAATTATCATTTCAACCAGGCAGTTTATAGCCATCAAATTAAACTCGTATGAGTAACTCAAATGATTGCTGAAATTAAAATGTAGAAACTTTGTGACAAATTATATTTTTTAAGAAAAACAACAATGTAACAAATTCCAGACTATGTACTAAACACTTATAAATATATGTACTAACAACTATCTAGATCATAACAAAGTAAAATTTAAGAAAAAACTTACAAAATAAATGAAAAAAATGGATTTGTATACATGCTCGACATTTGATTTGACAGCAGAATAAAATTTCAAATTATGATAATGTTGTAAATAGATTGCTGTGATAATATGGACTAAAACCTATAGTTTTGATCCAGTATTTAGATAATTAAAAATCATCAGCCTTTCATTTGATACTTATAATAAACTATCACTGACAAATTGTTACCATATACCTGAACCACAATATGAAGGTGGTCTCTAATTATTTCCACCCAAATAAAGAAGAAGGATAGATATTCTTTACATTTTTCAGCCAAAATTTGTACTTGGTAGTAATTCAAAAAATTAAGAAAAACTAAATTATATAATATATACATCCTTAGTTAAAGCTCAAAGCTACTAAATTTCCTCAATTCATCTAGTTGATCAACATTTATTTTAGACTTTAAGAGTACTATTGTTTTGAGTTGTTTTTCCCCTAAAAAAGAAGATTATTTATAATATTTTCCACGCAATACTACAAAATAAGTGTATGGTAAAACATACTCAAAGGGAGTATTTTAGAGTGTTTAGAGTACTCATTTGGAGTGCATTTACACTATCCAAATAAAAGAGTAAGATTAATGTACACATTGTCAAGCCAATATATAAATGGAGAAAAAGACAAATGAAAAAAAATAATCATTGTATGGATCATAGCCTCACCCATATTCTTCCATTTTTCCTTTTATTGACTAATTTTTAAATAGTCTTACTAAGAAGATGATTATTGTGTTCTAGACTTCTAGTAGACACCTAACTCCAATGCCTAAATGAGTGTATGTTAGTATTCGAATGAAATTAAGGAAAGATTCCAAATTAGTAGAAAAGTAGTAAATAAGTACATGTAATACACCTTAAAAGGTAGTTTATTGTAGGCACCTCAAATGATTCATCGCAGAAAGAAACAAAAAACAGTGAATTCAGAGTGAGTTGAAAAACATGGTCTATCTTTGGTTTTCCTTTGTCCTTCAAAACATATCATGATGGAAAGATCAAAATTAAAATTCTGATCCCAAATACAAATTCATGAGCGTATAATTTTATAGATATTAAATGAAAGCAATGGATAGTTGATTATCAACAATTTTGAACTCACTGAACTGCCACTTTGGAGAAAATTTTAGTTGAACAATTCATCAAACATATGTTGTGCAAAAATGACCCACATATCCAAATTCC
Organism: Sambucus nigra; assembly: GCA_949130495.1. Taxonomy (NCBI): domain Eukaryota; kingdom Viridiplantae; phylum Streptophyta; class Magnoliopsida; order Dipsacales; family Adoxaceae; genus Sambucus; species Sambucus nigra. Next base: position 1,046,436 of record CASBWL010000200.1, on the reverse strand, counting down.
ATACTTCAACACTACAAACTATTAAAAATAGATGATCAGTGGATTTGTTTTATACAATATCTATACAAGGTTGAAGTCTAGAACACAAATAAAAAAACAGAAAAAAATCCCAAAAGTAATGCAAAATTAGAAAAGAAAGTATCCAAAATCTCACAATCATATTCCATACATCACATAGTCGAGCAATAAATATATATTGTTTGTCAGATGATAATATACCTGTAGAAAAGGTCCCTTGCTTGATTGAAGAGCAAATACCATTTTGGTGTGTGAAGTGGGCATACGGGGTTGTTAAGATGGAGCCTAATATTTGAGTTTCAACAAGATTTATCTGTCTAAATTTGGGAAGATGAAAGACCCGTTTGGGGAAAGGGAGGGGATGTATGTCGATGATTGTCAATTGACGTCTCATAGGAGAGAGAGGGAGTCATTTAGGTATCAGAGAAGGCAAGAAATATTAAAATATAGAGTGCCACATGGACACTCTCAATGAGGAGGAGTATTAAATGCTCATAAATGTCTTGTTTTGCATTTTATAGTATATAGAGATTTATTAATTTAATCTAACATGACATTATAGGGAACTACTTTACAACCATTGGAACTCAACACCAAGGGGATAATTCAAACAAGGATACTCTTGGTACCAAATCTCTGACCACTAGTCGACCATAATACTCAATCACGTTAAAACATTCATTTACTTTTTATCGTGTAGTAAATTCGATTTCTTAAATAAATTATATAACATATATAAATATATCACATTGCTGACATCACTTGTCACCATAGGCAATTAAGATAAGATAATTTAATAATTTATTAAATGCATAAAAATATGATTTATTACAATATCCCCCCATTACGACTAAGATCCACTCTAAAACCAAACTTGCATCTGGGGCATCGAACTCGGATTTAGATTTTTAATCGGAAGGTTGTTTTATATGGAAAATATGCATGACTGTCCAACGCCTTTCAATCTGATGGGGACAAAGTTATACAACTCATGCAAGGCTTAAAATCATTAGTCGAGCGTACGATTAAAATGACATCTAAAAAAATACTTATTACGGTGTCCATTAGCCCAATCTTTCCTTTTTAAAAAATGAAATATAATTGCCCCATTTCGCCCACGTTTTAATTAAAGCCTTTAAAATAACAATCGGGATAGTGGTGATATACTAAGGAATTTTTCTAGGGTTAATATACTTTCTTTTACACATTAATAGCTCCAACACATCCGAGAGAAAAAGAAATTAATAACAAAGCCATCACAATAACAATTTACCCAATGAATTCTTTTAGCAACGTTTGTTATCAGTTACACACTTCTTAAGGCATATAATCAAGGATCACTTTCTTACCATTAATAAACATAATATTGATCACTAATACTTTATATTACAAGTGTTTCATAGACGTACTCCTGGGACGTCAATTCGTCCAACATTTATCTCATTTTTACATCACCCGTTAACACCATTTTCGTCGCTAACCATAAATTATTGATTCTAATCTTATTCTTAAATCTTCATCATCAATCTTTATAAAATGTTAGAAACAACACTTCATGGAATTTAACATGTTTTGGGTTAATTTTCACATACTATCCACATACGATTGGAGAGTAATTTACACTTAGCATTTCTGCGTATTTTCCCTACGAGAGAATAACCTATACTTAGCATATAGATTAAAATAATATATTCAGCAATCCATATATATTATTAATGTTTCTAATTACATGTAATATGAAATAACAATGATTTAAATGGGATAGAAATAAATCTACAAATAATTATTTGATTTCTTTACATCAAGAATGCGATTTTAACATACTTCTCTCAATTACACACATGTCCATATCTTTATACACATACATCATAAAATATAATAAAAATACTAGAGATTGATGATGAAAAATAATTTAAATAACAATGATTCAATTTTTTTTTAATTCTTATGTGTTTTTAAAAAAAATACAGTATCTTTATAGCTTTAAGGTTCTTGAATAGGACTAGGGTTTTCATTAGAGATTTATTTCTCCTTCCTCATCTTTCTTGGTTATTCCTTAATTTCTACTCTCTTTTTCTTCTCTTTGTTCCTTCTCTTATTATCCATCACTTTTTTTTCTTCCCACTTTCTTGGTTCCCCCTTTTATATTGGAGTCGAGCTTTCTCTTTTATTTTCTTAGGTATTTTTTCTCTCCCTCACGTCAATCACTCCTTTTACCTCTGAAAAAATATCTCCCTCTTGTATTATTTCTCCACACACTCCTGAATGTATGCAAACTCTCCCTCCATCTCTAATATCCATTTTTTAGTTTGTGTGATCGCACAAGTCACTCTTATAGGTTAAAGATGCACTCTGTTATTTTAAAACAACTAGTTGGTACACACGTGCATTGCACGTGTGGTCCATATTTGGAGTTGTATTTTTAAATGCTATGTAAATTAGAAGACATCATTTAAACATTGAGTATGATTCAGTGTTAAAGTAATGGAGCACTGGAAATATTTTAACATCAATCATAACGACTCATGCAACAATAGCAACTTAAAATGCATTGAAAGTGCAATCAATAATGGAAGTTACACTTTGAAATACAAATATAAAAAAAATTACCTTTTGAAGTGTAATGGTCACGATTGATTTTTGTAGTGAGACACAATTATTAGAGGCAATAACATTCAAGTAGAGTTTCGGGTCCAAAATATTTAATGTTTTAGTGACAATAGATAAGATAACCCATAACCTATAACACTATTACAACCAAACCATCAAAATAATAATTTATTCAAGCCAATAATAGAAGTCCCATTTTGTATTTCAAAACACAAAGTTAAATTCCTATGTAGGAAACACTATCAATCATACGATGCACATATTATGGTTGTGTAATATAACTTATTTATTTGATGTAATAACATAACAGTATTGAATGTTATTTAAAAACCATAAAGAAACTCTAGTTCCACATGATCAAATAATGAAAACAAAAAAAATGAGTATCTTCTAACCCAAAACTTCAATGATCCATCTAAACATGACAAATTAACAATCTCAAGAGGTTACGTCTTGGTCACAATACAAGTACAAATGTCATATACTCTCCGAATATAAAATAATTACAATAAGATATTACATGATAAAATTCTTGTCTTGGGGAGTAATTTAAAGTTGCACAACTTCTTCCTAAATTCATAGATTCTCTTATCATCTGCAATTCGACCTCCCCCGAAGTCTTGTTAAAGTAAAACCTCTATCATATATAAATATAAGAGATATTAAGACATGACAAAACGTGTTATAGACTTGGTGTTATTGTAAAAAGAAATATTATCACCATCCCCTAGTTTATCTCTTTGCTTTTTTAATAAAGAATCAAAGAATTCTCTCAATACAAGAAAGTAAGAACATGCAAATAAAGTTTAATGTAATCTTTAGACAGAGGGATCCAACAAATTCATTTGTATCCCAAATCCATTTCTTTAAAAGGGTTACGTATTTCACCCCTCTCCTAAAATTTTAAAAGTATACCTTAATTGATTTCCTCACCTACATTTGTTTTAGTTTAATTAATTTTAATGTAATAAAGTGTATATTTTTGTTTGGTAAAATGTAATTATGTAATACTAAAAGGCAAACCGCCAAAGAATTAAATTATTCACAAGATACACAAACAAAGATCGCAAAGGATCGAAAGACACTTGTCCAAAACAACTGGACAAAGATCCTACAACAACCCAACAAACCTATAAATACAATTTATATCCAATAAGGGACACATGCCCCATTCCAAAGACAATTGAAACTTGAATGATCAATATAACTTGTAGTAACGCAAAATTCTCCGTTTAAGATTTTGCAATAAAATATGCAACACTGCCAAACACAACCAAATGCTGCAATATTGACACTAACACCAAGCGATACCGCCAAACGAGAAGGAGTACAACCCACGCAGTCCACATTCCAAACATAATAATTAATATATCCAATAAAATTCATAGAAACGCAACATTCTCCATAGAGGATATGACAATAAATTGATAAGACACACAATTCCACAAAACCAAGAATCACAACACTAAGACGATGCACCAAACACATTGGGAGGCCAAGAATCAGACCACCGAATATTGACATCAGCCCAACCCTCCTCACATTACAACCCAACAACAAGCACATCCAATCATATGAAAATCGTCAACTCATTGACCTGACATGAAGCTCTGCATCAGAATGGCGGTTTAAAGAAGACAAGATACAAAGCCACAGAGGAGAGAGGAAGGGAGCATGAGGGCTCTCCACCAGATGAACCACGAAAAGGTTAGGAAACCACACCTAAAACCAAGACGAAACCATATGATCCAACATGTCGGATATCTAAACCTCTTAACCTGACATAAAGCTCTTTATTAAGGTGGGGATTGAGAATATGATAGGTCTATATAATGGAGTGAGAGTATAGTAAATGAGGAGGCAACCGAACCACATGAGGGAAGATCCACATATTCGAATCTAACATGAGGCACATACTGATAAAAATGGCAATCTAAAAACGGGAGGAACAAAGTCACAAGGTAGGGGCGGAGGAACGAGGTGGAGAGTGAGGAAGGGATGCAGCAAGCCAAATAAGGTGCCGAAAAAAATCCTATACCTAAATAACTAACGCTCGATCCATATACCCAATCAACTAAATCCAAGCCAACAAACACCAATGCACATTCCTGTTGCGCAAACAACATAACCAAAATGCAAACCACCTTTAAAGATCATTAATCATCAAAATACACCATATCAATCAACCCGTCAAAATAACCAGGACCAAGGCACGACTTCAAACATCACAATAAAATAACATAGTCGCAGCCACAAACCAACAATTGACCACTTTAAAAAACCACTCAATAACTTGACATGAAGCGCATAAAACAAAGGTAATAGTTATGTGAGATTATTCCCAACAATGGATTGAATGGTGGGATGTGAATTCGGACCCACATCAAGTGCACCATCAAAGACTATTCTAAGAGAAATTCAGTCTCAAAACGACACCAGTCGAACCGAATAATGGAAACCAACACTTCTCCATCTGACATGAAGAAGTCTAAAGAGATGGCGACCAAGATAAAGTTGACAAAAAGTGTATTTTAAATAAATAAATTTCTTTATGTTTCGATTTGGATGCGAATAAAGTTTATTTAATGATTTGGTTTTTGTTCATGTAATAAGTGGTGATTAAACCATTAAATATTCTGCTATTTATAACTTACCACCATATCATTATAATGCATACAATCATACAATGTTATACATGTCGACATCATTTTTAACTTACTTTCAACGCTTAAATAAAATCTTGTTCTTTAAAATACAAAACAAATTAATGTTTCACCTTTCATTCCTTCACATACTTAGTAACAATTCAATCCAAAGTGCAAAGTCTTTTGATTTTGATGCTATTAGCATTAGTTTGAGTAGTTTCTGGTCAAGATTGATTTGAGTATTAGAATTCCAATATTACTTCATATTCAAATTCAAAATTAGCTTAATTTTTAAGCTCATGTCAAAGTCTCATATCATTTTAATTAAAAACGAATATTTCACCTTATTTTTTAAAAAATGACCTTGGTACTTTAACAACGTGACACGAAAAGAATAATTATATGGGTATCAAAACCTCGTCCAGAAGTGATGCGGATTCCAGTTATTCTCTCACCTACCTAATAAGTATTGCTTTGTAGTATGGGTCCCGTCAGGGCATAAAAATTTATTGTTTTGGGGGAGGTTTTGAGAAACTTGTTTGGGACTCGTAGCACTGCTCCACATGAAATTAACAATTATAATTCCACCCATTCCATTCACTAGTTATTTTCATTATTTTGAAAAAAGCACCAAGAATATAATGTTTTAAATCAGTGACCTCGTTCTTTTTAATTCGACCCTAAAAGTAATTGACAATACAGGTTGTTGTTTGTAGAAGGTGGTTCAAAGGGGAAACAAATAAAATTATATACTTATTTACATCTTTTTAATTATAAACCTAAAAGAAATCGCTAAAGATAAAAAAAAATTAGGCTTGTCAATTGGGTCTATGAGCCGAGCCTATGGTCAATCAAGCTCGACCCGATTTTGATTTACTTGGCTCAAGCTCAAGCTCGACCCGAACGAGCTTGAGAGTGCTTGGCTCAAGCTCGGCTCACAAAGTAAATCGGGCTTCGGGGCCGATTTGAACAGGCCCAAATTGAATATTCCAATATATATTTATTTATTTTAATAATAAATATTCGTATTTTAGAAATAAGAAAACACGTTTTAGCAATAAAAAACAGACTTCAACACTAAGAAAATAGAATTCAGCATTAATATTGACATTTCATCATTAGTAAAATACATTTCAGCACTAAAAAAATAGATTTTAACACTAAAAAAACAAATTTCAGCAGTGAAAAATAAATTCAGCACTAATATTGACAAGTCCCATAAGATTAGGTAAAGTAAATTAATAAATGATACACCTAATTTTTTTTCTGTAATATTAAGTCCAATAGTTTATTTTCATAAGGATAAAATTATAAAAATTATTTTGTTTTAAAATACTATTTACATATCATATAGAAAATAAAATAATTTTGTGTATATATATAAATATATGTATATTACATATATTATTTTGGGCTGAGCCTAGTTCGGGCTTGAAAGTTCTTCGCTCGCGCTAGACTCGAGCTTAATATTTAGGCTCAAACTCGGCTCGGCTCAAACTCAATAAAAATTTGGCCCAAATTTAGCAAGTCGAGCATGAATGCATTAAAGTGTAAGAAATGGCGAATTAAAGTGTAAGAAGTTGGTTGTACACCTTCGTCCCTTTTTCGGCGAGTATGAATGCATCCAGATCGGCTTATGTCCCTTCCTCGGAGAGGCATTGGTGAGGCCAGATAAATATATATTATTTGTTGGTATATAGAGAGGAAAACGTAGAAACTGTTAGGTGGTATTGAAAGAGAGAGGAAAGTCTTATGTGTATAGAATATTTTTGGTCACGCGATCTCTCTCTCTCTCTCTATATATATATATATATATATATATATATGAGAAGGCTCACCTACATCATGTTCTATATATCATCCATGCATCACGCTTAATTACAGGCCCTAAAAAACGTTTTTTTTTCAAATTTTATATTTTTCCCTTGAAATTAAGCTTCTAATCAACCCATAGACAAAAAATTATGTCAAAATGAATTTTGTAACTATTTTAAAAAAATTCACAAAAAACTGCTAAAAATACCTTATTTATAAGGGTCTGTGCCAGCAGTTTTTTGTGAATTTTTTAAAAATAGCTACAAAATGTATTTTGACCTAATTTTTTTCATATGTGTTGATTGGAAGGTTAATTTCAAGGAAAAAATATAAAATTTGAAAAAAAAGGTTTTCTAGGCCCTAGAATTAGGTGTGATGTATAGTGCATGATGTAGGTGAGTCTTCCTCTCTCTCTCTCTCTCTCTCTCTCTCTCTCTCTCTCTATATATATATATATATATATATATATATATATAGTATTGCTCTTGTGCAGACTGTCCCGCATTTTAACAGTGCAGATTGGACATGTGTTACCTGGTGGTGAGCCAGCAAAGAGAGAGAGAGAGAGTCAATAATTTAGACAATAATTTTTAGTGTCACCGCCAAGCGACACATGTCCAATCCATACTATTAAAATGCGGGACAGTCCCCATAAGAGCATTATATATATATATATATATATATAGGAAGAGGCTCACATGAGGTCCTTGAATGAGGTCCTTGAATAAGACAAAACTAATATCTTTAGTAGAATTATATTTTAGACCCAATACTTTTAGAAATCATTTTAGCGTATCAGAGATTTACAACGTTAGAAAGAGAAACCCGCCAAATTTCGACCCAATCCTAATTCTGGTATCGGAGGCAAGACGTACCTTTTCGACCTAGAGTAAAAAGACTTTAATGCCCTTGGGAACTCCCCCACATATTTACAAAGATATTTTTGGAACCCATACCCATAACTGATTTAGATCCAGAAGGTTGCTTAACCTCACACATAGAAGGTTGTTCACACACTGAACACCTACCAGCCAAACACGCAGATAGTAGACAAGTTACTGCAAATGCCATCACTAGCATAATATACCAAAATAAGTGTATACTCCTTATTTTAAGACAATTAATTAAAGACACTCAAACCGTAAAAATAGAGATAAAAATATCTCTACATAGAATATAAGAAATAGATAGCCAAATCTTAATAGACCTTGTACAAGTACTATAAAAAATAAATATTAAGACTAATAATATAGAAGTCCTTAACGAAGACATTTTAGAAATTAAAACTTTGACAAAAAAGAAAGAAAGTGAGTTGATTAAACTCACCAAAGAACAAGCTAAACTTATTCCGGGATTAGACAATTATCTACCTAATGGAAATATTTAGGTCAGATTGGAATGAGGTGCTTAGAAAACTCTCTATTTAGACCCTAGTAGATTTTCACAGAAGAATTCTAGAAAAGTTAAATGATGATAGATTTTATTATAAGATAAATGAAAATGAGATTGTTAATGATGTTAAAGCATCAAGACTAATACTTGAGAGATTAAATTTAATCTCAACATCAATAGCAGCTACTCAAGACTAAAATAGTAGCTTCGTTAAAGACTTACAATTAGATTGAAAGTCTAAGACAAAAGGATTAACCACCTTCTATACAGACTTTGTTAAATTCCAAAAAAATTTAGTAGATTATCTTAGCAATATGGAAAGACATAAGCTATCCAAAATGGATAACATTGTTAATTAACTTAGACTAAATATGGCTCAAGCCAAAGAAAAATACAAAGAAATTATTCAGGGAATTAAGGTGATATATATTAAACCTTACCAAGCAGAATTAGACTCTCCATTTATACTAACACGATTAGATAAAATAGAAAAAACTATAAAAATCATAGAAGCTAGAATGACACAAGAATCAGTGAAACAACAAGATGAAGTAAAAGACTACATTACAAAAGTTTCTAATTCTATTAGTAATACTCTTGCTAAACATAATGAAGAAATTAAAATTAACAATAATGCAAGAAATGAGAATAAGAGATATAAAGAAGAAATCCTTAATCAGATAAAAAGACAAAAGGATTACTCGCACTCTTTAGAAAGAATTAAGAAAATACTTGAACGAAAATAGGTAACCACCTGTAAATTTAGAGAATCTCCTTATATAGAAACTAAGGAAGGAAAGACCATAACTAGAAGAATCATAAGTGATGGATTTGATAAGACTAGTAAGATAGTTAGCCATATCCCAAATATTGGACACAGTAATTTTCTGCTTCAACGACTTAAAGATTCATCATCTAATGTTAGAACATAGTGGAAGGAACGAAATTTCACCAATAATCTCTAATGGAAAGAATGGGGTGAAGTTGACTGGAAAATTGTAAAAGACTCCATACACAATGGACAACTCCCAGCAGTTAGATACGTAGACTTATTCAAATAAGGAGCTATTCCTAAGACTCCTAATTACAACATGACTTATCATTGTAGAAATCATGTGTTAAACAAGTCCCTTACTGAGCTTCAAGTTTTTGACCCAGAATGGCTAAAATCAAGAGAAACTGATAGGAAGTTCCGGTTCCTAACCTTTGGATTCTTTCAAGGAAAATTCCAAGGATTACATAATATCAACATATTATGTTGTTTAATAGATAAAAGATGGAAAGATTTTGAGAAAAATCCTTATTGGGAAAGGACAAATAGAAATGTCAGACAATATAAGCTACTTTAATGTCATTCCGACATTTCCAGTAGTAGGAATAATAGACACATGAAAGAAAAAGCTAACACCCTTTGGCAATTGCCAGAATTCTAAGAAACTAAGACGATACATAACAAACCATTGTTTATTAATCAAGACGATGTCACTGGAAATGTAACCATCCAGTTTGGTGGGATATTCTATCCATTTCTTATTTTAGTCCATGTTTTTTCACACATGTTAGTTACTTAGTATGCTTTTCTTAGAAAAATTCAAAATTTTCAAAAATATTTTCTTTATTTTTCTCCCTTTTTGGGCATTTTGCCTTTGTTTCAGATGATGAATTTAAATAATTGCCCGATCCAATAGACAACCCAATGATGCATGTTCTCGTTTTTAGAAGTTATTAGACTTTAGTCTCAATTATTGATATGATGAATAACTTCATGAATTAAACTTTAATCCCATGAGCACATGCTCTTTTATGGTTCTATTGATTTGGTTTAAGATTTTTATAACTCGGTAATCTTTTGTTTCATTGTATATACTTACACCGACTAAGCTTTGTACCTTTCGTCATCTGTGAGTGTTATACACTAATCTTTTCTCACTGAAAACGTTGAATTCATTGGTAATCTCACTATTCTTTCATTTGACCGTTCATTAATTGAGTTCATACTTGAAATGTGTTACTTCATCATGATTTTCATATATTATTTTGATTCGAGAATTGTGTAAACTTTTGGAAATGATCATAGGCCCTCTTTGTTATATCACCCATATTATCCTTGACCTCACCCTTATATGTTTACCTTCGTTAACCCCTTTGAGCCTAAATATAGCCTTTCGTTTCATAACCCCATCCCCATAACCAACTCTAAATTGGAGTTTTAGCCCATACATACACTTTTCACACCTTTTTTTGGATTGTTACTTGGGATTGAATGATGTTGTTATGATGTCGGTTGCAATTTAGGCATATGAGAGTTTGATAAGTAAAGAAAAGAAAGTAGTGAAAACAGTGAAGAAAAAGAGAAAGCAAAAAGCAAAAGAAAACATAAGAAGAAGAAGAAAAGAAAAAGAAAGAGAAGTTTGTATATGTTGTTTTTAGTTCAATAACCTTTGATTGCTCTCCCCGATGATATATTTAATGCCTTTGGAACTTGTTATCCATTTTTTGATATTACCCGCATTTTCCCATTATCTCTAGTTTTCATTCTGAACACTTTGAATCCGTACATACATATCCTTCGTTTTGTACCCTAGCCATACCTACATTATAACCCTATAGAGTCCTATGTGATCTTAGGTTGATGTAATTTAAAAGTTTAAATAGTTTTGATAATCTGTGAAAATGCATTTCGCCTCTTTTAGTGTGCGGTATCCTTTTATTGAGATTACAGTTTTTCAGTTTATATATAGCGTTCTTCTTTCGTGACATGTGTGCGGCTTAGTTTCCATTTACATTTACTCTTTAGCTCGCATGTCCCCTGTCTTACCTCCTTGTTTCGAGTGAATCCACTTGATGAGTGTAATGCCCGTGAGGATTGAATATATGCTTGCTTTAATGTTTATCCGGATTATTTAAGTTTTTGCCAAATTACACTTTGCATGTGCTCGTCCCCCTCCCACATTTTAAGGTTTCAATTCTATGAGGTGCATTCTATAATGTTAATGATTTGGACTTTTGTTTGAATTCATTCAATGTACTAATAATGCATATGAAATTCTTTTCGCCATTGTTGGGCTTGTCGCATGTTGGGTTGGGCATATTTTGAGGAAACCATGTGATGTTTGTGGGTATCATCCTTGAAAACCCTCACGAGACGACACTCGTCCACTAGGGGGACCTAGGGGTTTAACAGCTTATTGCATACGCTAAATGCAATCGAATCGCCCGCGAAAGTGGCCTTATTCTTTTATACCATACTTTTGTATTATCTCTTTCTTTTATTTACTTGTTGTTCTTGTTGCATCCTATTTCATTGCAAGGGACTAGCAATGTGTAAGTTAGGGGGTGTGATGATACGCAAATATTGCGTATTTCATCCTCCGAACCTACGCATTTTAGCCCCCTCGGGTGCCTTAGTCTCTATATTTAAGCCCGTTAACCAGACAACCTCATTTTATATTGATAACATGCTATATGAGGTATAATTGGGCTTTTTTAGGAATTTAGGAACTAAGTATGGAGTTCGGACGCATTCCGGTGAAGTTTGGTATGCAATCGCACGTTCAAGGGCATTTTAGTCATTTTACAGATTGGGCACCTGGCCTAACATCTTCATGGGAGTTGTATCCCTCCTCACAAGCTTCGTGTGGCCATAAACGATGCGCGATTCTGATTCAGAACGAAGAAGTTACGGCGATTTTAGCGCAAAAAGAAATGCAAGCCAAAATAGGGGAAAATGCAGTCTACCCATGCTTGATCGATCGATCGACCAAATGGTAGATCGATCGACCCTTCCCATTTTTTCCCCGTCTTATATGATCGATCGATCGACCAAATGGTATATCGATCGACCACCTGTTTTCTGCAGATATTTTGCATTTCTTTTCTAATTTAATTCCCACTTGGTATATAAGCCAATGTTGATGTAATAAACAGAGGTGAACGTTTTTAGAGAGTTTTAGAAAATAGAATAGTTAGGGTTTGGGTGATTTGCTTTGTTCTTCTTCATTTATACTTGGTTTGACACCCCATTTGTTGTATAAGTTGACTATTCATCATCCTCTCCATTTAATTTAAGTTGTATTTCCTTTGTTTCCATTGTTGTAGTATAATTTACATGCTTTCTATATTAGGTACATGCTTTGACTTACTTGCTTTGTAGTGCAATTTTACCGCGTTTATTTAATGCTTTCCATTTATCGCGTTTTTAACATGCTTTCTAGGTAATTTAAATTAGGTTGTGTTTGAATTGAACTCACTCGGGTTGACGCGTTGCTTTGCTTTGGTGATGGAGTTTACGGGTCTATTTTGGGTGCGTTGTCCTAGTTTTTATGCCTAGGAGATTTGACGGGGCATATCATGTATGTCCCGTGCTTACGACCTTTCGTGCGTAATTTCCGGGATATTTGTTGACGCCAAAATCTTATTAGGCTTTTATGACGATTTATGGCGTAACAACCCTTGATTTAATTAACCGTCGAAACGAGCTGCATTTGTAATAACTCGTCGACCCATGTGGCCATTTTATACTAATTAACTCAGGTGAGGGATATTCAACGCAACCTATAGTTTTTACTCACTTTCATAATCTAGTTTCAATACATTGCCTAGTTAATCATTTCCCTTTATGCATCTTTTCTTTTAGTTTGTAATCATCTTTTACACTTTTATTTCGGAATATTAAATCACTTGAATTCTAGCAACTCGTCTCTGTGGATTTTCGATACCCGACTTACCGCTGTGCTTGCCTCGCAAGTGTAGTAGTAACTTAGGTTTTTGTATTGAGTTGGTGAAACGAAAACAACGACTGTGCACTTTACATGCGCACACTTTTCGCACCCCAATCAAAAGGGCGCCGTTTTCGGGGACTAGTTTGTTTTAGACTTTATTTGATTTACAATTTCATTGTATTTTCTTTCTATTTGTATTATTTGCTAACTTTTTGCAGGACTTCCACATTTGAGCACTTAGAAACGCTCGAATTTTTCCCGTGCGCACTTACTTTGTGGGATTCGCCACTTCGAGCCATTTTTGGAGCAAGCATGTCTTATTCCAATTCTTTCGGTAATCCTTGTTATAATTCTCAAAATTCTCACAAACCTATGACTTTCGGTGAATACTTAGAATCCCAAAAATTACAAATTCAAATATTACTTTGGGCGAGTATAACGAAAGTCAAAACTTAGGTTATTGGAATTTTGATGATGATGATAATGATTTTGGGCCTTTGCCTCCTTATAATAAGAATTTTGAAACGAATTGCAATAGTTTTCAAAATTCCTATAATAATGAGTTTTCATTTAAGTCCGATGGAAATTTTCGAAGTTCCCATTCTAATGCATCTGCACCTCGACCTATGACATTCGGTGAGGGTTTGCGTATGTATGAGAATGAGAAAATTGAAAATCGTTATTGGGAAGAACATCGTTCGTGGGAACATGAGTTGGATTTATTATTTGAGTCTGACGACAATTTTTCTTTCGAGACTTTCGAGGTCGATGCATGTTTTGAACCAAATGAGGTACTTGTGCCTACTTTGGAACAATCCATTCTAGACTTTGCCCATTGCGTAATAGATATTGAAAGTGAGGATGATAATGACGTAATATCTATTTGCAATGAAATGATTTCTTCTTTGGCCCTCAAAGAAGAGCATTTCATTGAAAATGATATTATTTCATTCGAAAATCAAACTTCATGCGATGATGATTCATCTCATGAGTTTGAATTTCATTCATCCCCATTTTCATTATCCATTACCCCACCGGAACAAGTACTCGATGATTCGGTTTCGAACTTTAATGTTTTAAACCCTATCGCCGATGAGGAGTACTTGCTCGAGTCGCCCTCCACAATCGCATCTTTGCCTTTGTGTGGGCCGCCTCCCATTCCAACTTCAAAATTCTTGGAAGGATTTTCATCTTTTCTCGGTCCCCACTTGTTTTTGTCACCCGTGCAATCCAAACCCCCCATCGTCCCACCAAAACTTTTAATTGGCGATGGTTCATTTCTTCCGCCTTACACATGTCTTCCGTTGTTCAAACAAAATTCATATTTTTCGGAAGGCATGCTTGTATGTGAGGGTACACCGGTTATCCTCCAAAGTCAAATCGTTTTCATGGTGGACCCTCAGCTATTTAGACTTCTAGTGTACAGTTAGTGTGAAGACTAAATAGTAGGTTGTATATAGTTAGCTTTTTATTCTTTCTTTCTTTTTATTCTAGTTTATTGTAATTAGTTAACTTTTTGTTATTTGTTTTTGCTATGCTCAGTACTAACTTATTTTGTAGATTCTTTGGACTTGTTCTTATGGGGATCGCTCCACGTTTGGGTAATATCGCTATTTTCCTCTCTTTGACTCGGTTCTTAATTTAGATTGAGGACAATGTCAAGTTTTAAGTTAGGGGGTGTGGGATATTCTATCCATTTCTTATTTTAGTCCATGTTTTTGCTCACATGTTAGTTACTTAGTATGCTTTTCTTAGAAAAATTCAAAAATTTCAAAAATATTTTCTTTATTTTTCTCCTTTTTTGGGCATTTTGCCTTTGTTTTCAATGATAAATTTCAATAATTGCCCAATCCAATAGACAACCCAATGATGCATGTTCTCGATTTTAGAAGTTATTAGACTTTAGTCTCAATTACTGATATGATGAATAACTTCATGAATTAAACTTTAATCCCATGAGCACATGCACTTTTATGGTTCTATTGATTTGGTTTAAGATTTTTATCACTCGGTAATGTTTTGTTGCATTGTATATACTTACACCGACTAAGCTTTGTACCTTTCATCGTTTGTGAGTGTTATACACTAATGTTTTCTCACTAAAAACGTTGAATTCATTGGTAATATCACTATTCTTTCATTTGACCGTTCATTAATTGAGTTCATACTTGAAATGTGTTACTTGATCATGATTTTCATATATTGTTTTGATTCGAGAATTGCGTAAACTTTTGGAAATGATCATAGGCCCTCTTTGTTATATCACCCATATTATCCTTGACCTCACCCTTATATGTTTACCCATTTGAGCCTAAATATAGCCTTTCGTTTCATAACCCCATCCCCATAACCAACTCTAAATTGGAGTTTTAGCCCATACATACACTTTTCACACCTTTGTTTGGATTGTTACTTGGGATTGAATGATGTTGTTATGATGTCGGTTACAATTTAGGCATATGAGAGTTTGATAAGTAAAGAAAAGAAAGTAGTGAAAAAAGTGAAGAAAAAGAGAAAGCAAAAAGCAAAAGAAAACATAAGAAGAAGAAGAAAAGAAAAAGAAAGAGAAGTTTGTATATGTTGTATATAGTTCAACAAGCTTTGATTGCTCTCCCCGATGATATATCTAATGCCTTCAGAACTTGTTTTCCATTTTTTCATATTGCCCGCATTTTCCCATTATCCCGAGTTTTCGTTCCGAACACTTTGAATCCGTACATACATATCCTTCGTTTTGTACCCTAGCCATACCAACATTATAACCCTATCAAGTCCTATGTGATCTTAGGTTGATGTAATTTAAAAGTTTAAATAGTTTTGATAATCTGTGAATGAGAGAGTAGCTACAGCGGAAATATTGTGATTTCTCAAATGAAAACCAATTTTAATTAATCCCAAATTTTAGTTAAACCTTAAGACATTCATCTAGATGATTTATCAAATAAAATATAGCATGCAGGATAAAAACAAACAATTTTAGGAAAAATCAAACACGTGCTTGTGAGGAAAAATCCCCCAAAGGGGAAAAACCTTTTATTTTCATTATAATATTGTAACAGTACAATTTCGGATTACAATGAAAATACAGTGACTAAGAATTACCCTCAGGTATCGGATTCTGTAGTCGGCGGCTGGAAGTTTCCCTTTCCAGGAGGGCTGCAATGAAGAAGAGAAACGACTTCTCCACAAGTTTGTCGGCTGGAATTTTCCCTTTTCAGGAGGGCAGCAATGAAGAAGAAAACGGCTTCTCCACAAGGGTTGAACAACAAAAGTTGTGTTCTTGGGTTACCAAAAAGATTCACAAGGGTTTGGCAATTGTGTGAATAAAAAACCTAGAGTCTTGGGCTCAATAGGTGAAGACTTAGAGTATTTAGGACTCTGAAAATCGTGTTGAAAAGTCTTAAAAATCAACTCCCCGAACTTGGATTTAAATAAGAAAACTCTGAGCCTAAAAAATCTCTGCAGATCTGGCCGAATTTATCCCAGGCGGACCGGTCCGGCTTGGGGGCGGATCGGTCCGGTTGACCGGATCGGTTCTTTTATTCTGAGGCGGATCAGTCCGGTTGTGACCGGATCGGTTCTTTTATTCCTGCTTCATCGGTTCTCTTGCGGTCCGGGGTATACTGGATCTGCATCAAACGAATCGGTCCGGTTGAAGGGCAGACCGATCCGATGGAGGATCGGTCCGGTATAAAGGCGGACCGGTCCGATCTGTCAGACTTGATTCCTCTTCTTCTTTTGATATTCGGATCCGTTGATGAATATATGAATCTTGAATTTCTACAACGGTGTAATGGCGTACGACATATAAATTGTTAATGGACAAAAATGTCCTTACAAATCTCCCCCTATGTCTATGCCGGTACATACATAAAAACAAACATCCGAATTATCAAACAACTAAAAATGCCTATAAAAATCTACCCTTCCATGAACCCAAAACTGGAAAGATACAATTGAATAAGACTACATCGTTTGCTCTTCAATTATTCAGGAATCTCAACACTTTTCTCATCAGGGTGTGCAATCCAATGATAATCCATGTAGTACCTACACACATGAGAAAAAGCAAAATACCAAGTGACATATCGAGTTTGAAATGAGATAAACATATATACCAATTTATGAGCAAACTCAACTTTCAAATCTCCCCCATAATAAGATAATTCTTTCTCCCCCTTTTTATGATGTCCCTAAATAGACAAATGAGAAGAATGAATCAAACAAGCAAAATCGGGGTGTCACGGTATACAAAAAAATACACAAACTATTTTTGATTTTTCAAATTTTTCATACAAAGATAGGATTCCAATTTGAACAAATATGAAACAAAAATCACACCATGGATTTAGACTTAAACAACTAAGTCATGGAAATGGAATGGATGGGTGTGAACACATTCGATAGGTAAATCAACTCAATCAATCATATGTGCACGATGCATACGTGTACTCCTAATGAATGAACATCAAAGGCATCCTTAGGTGTAAAAGTTTGTTGAATTTAGATGACATCGTCTTATGCAAATCAACAAATCAAAGTCAAATGATTTCCACACCAATAACGTCCAAAACTATATAGCGCATTTTCAAGAATTTCAAGGACGTGCAAACCAGTTTTTAATTCTCCAACCAAACTCCCTCATATATATATATTCTTTTGGAGGTGTATAAACTAAATTCTCAAACTTTGGAGAATTGGTGCAAAAACCTAAATGGCCCATATTTTGGCATGAATATCTTTTTATTGCCTTTCAATTTTTTCGGGCTCTTTTAACCTCTTTGGACCTCGGATAATAAAATTCCTCCATTTTTAGGTCCAATTTAACGGTGGCTTAGTATTCGCAAAGGCAAAATGAACCTTTCGCAGCCCTTCCCCGTTTTAAAATAAAGCACACAAACTCACAAAACGGTTTTTATATGCACAATTTCCTTATCAAAATTTATCGCGCTTGGTTCGTTTTAAGGACAGGATTGAAATGAAAACACCCAACCAACATGTGATAAGATAAGCGCAATAATCAAACAAATCCGTGCAAGTGTGCATTAAAGGAAACATGAGTCAAACATGTAGGAAGCAACACTTAATTACATCTTAATGACTCCAAACATTATAAAGCACATGGATGAATTGACCTATTGTCTCAAAACACTATCAAATAGTCACATGAAAATAATGGAATGATGTTCTGACTTGGTCATCCTAAGTGTTCATCCATAAATGGTGCAAAAAAAAAAAAAAAAAATCTTTTTGGATTTTTTTTTTCAAAAATTTGACAAAATAAAATCTTTTTGTATTTTTCAAAATTTTTCAAAAAAATATATACAAAAAGTACAAGTCATCACACTAGTAAAAATATATCATGGAACCACACATAGTGTATGACAAAAATGCAATCACAATCATCTATATGATATGGCAAGAGAAGAATCATGTGCAAGCAAATGGGAATCAACTTGTCTAAAATCTAGTGTATCCAAAAGTGATTTCCTAACCCAAATAGATGTGAAACAACGTGTGGGGGATTTAGGAACCAAGGTAACACTAGACTTCGACATCCTAGGACTTCTTCCAAGATCAAAACAAAATCTCCTAAGGTGACCTTTCATACCACAATGTGAACATGTATACACGGAAGGAATGTTACCTAAAGTGTGATCTTTTCTAACATCCTTGGGATTAATTGACCCTCTAAAACAAATAATGGTTTTGGCTTTAGCACTAGAAGCATGAGAACAAGATGAGCCATTACCATCACAATCAAACCTTCTTGAGTCCGTCAAATCATTTTTTAATTTCAAAAATTTTGACTCAAGCAAAGAATTAGAATCTTCCCAAGACAAGGATTGCTTTTTCAAACTTTCAACAATTTCTAAAAGGGTATCCCTCTCCCCCTCAATTAAAGCAAACTTTTCCCTAAGAGTCTCTTCACGTGCCACAAATTCATTGATTAAAATATTTCTTTCATCTTTGGCACAAACACAAACCATCGAATTTTTAAGGTCCTCTAAATCGTTTTCTAAAACTTGGACCCTATCATCACACTCCTTCTTGGAAAATTTTAACGAAACAAAGTCATGGTCCAAGGAAACAAATTTTTCACGATAAAAATCTCTTTGATTTTGAACCATTTGCAAAAGATCCATCGCGGATTTAAAACGAGAATTTTCTTTTTCCAAAACTTTAATTCTTTTGCAAAGTTTCAAATTCAAACTTTATAAATTTTCAGCTTGGTCGTGAACTTTTTCAAAAATAGGCTCGTCATTAAATGGGCGTTCCATTGAAAAAATTGCGATTTTTCACAAAACTGATTTTTCAAAAAAAATCAATATCACACGATTTTGCAAAAAATAGGAATACGCGATAGATTAGCGTAACCTTCTCTGATACCAATTTGAGAACGTGAGTAGACAAATTGTATCAGAAAGTAAATCCTCAAAAA
Organism: Sambucus nigra; assembly: GCA_949130495.1. NCBI lineage: Eukaryota > Viridiplantae > Streptophyta > Magnoliopsida > Dipsacales > Adoxaceae > Sambucus > Sambucus nigra. Next base: position 1,026,793 of record CASBWL010000200.1, on the reverse strand, counting down.
ATTAGGATCACGCGATAAATTAGCGTAACCCGCTCTGATACCAATTTGAGAGAGTAGCTACAGCAGAAATATTGTGACTTCTCAAATTAAAACCAATTTTAATTAATCCCAAATTTTAGTTAAACCCTAAGACATTCATCTAGATGATTTATCAAATAAAATATAGCATGCAGGATAAAAACAAACAATTTCAGGAAAAATCAAACACATGCTTGTGAGGAAAAATCCCCCAAAGGGGCAAAACCTTTTATTTTTATTATAATATTGTAACAGTACAATTTCGGATTACAATGAAAATATAGTGACTAAGAATTACCCTCAGGTATCGGATTTTGTAGTCGGCGGCTGGAAGTTTCCCTTTCCAGGAGGGCTGTAATGAAGAAGAGAAACGGCTTCGCCACAAGTTTGTCGGCTGGAATTTTCCCTTTTCAGGAGGGCAGCAATGAAGAAGAAAATGGCTTCTCCACAAGGGTTGAACAACAAAGTTGTGTTCTTGGGTTACCAAAAAGATTCACAAGGGATTGGCAATTGTGTGAATAAAAAACCTAGAGTCTTGGTCTCAATAGGTGAAGACTTAGAGTATTTAGGACTCTGAAAATCGTGTTGAAAAGTCTTAAAAATCAACTCCCCGAAGTTGGCTTTAAATAAGAAAACTCTGAGCCTAAAAAATCTCTGCAGATCTGGCCGAATTTATCCCAGGTGGACCGGTCCGGCTTGGGGGCGGATCGGTCCGGTTGATCGGATCGATTCTTTTATTCTGAGGCGGATCGGTCCGGTTGTAACCGGATCGATTCTTTTATTCCTGCTTCATCGGTTTGCTTGCGGTCCGGGGTATACTGGATCTGCATCAAACGGATCGGTCCGGTTGAGGGGCGGACCGGTCCGGTGGAGGATCGGTCCGGTTGAGAGGCGGACCGGTCCGGTCTGTCAGACTTGATTCCTCTTCTTCTTTTGATATTCGGATCCGTTGATGAATATATGAATCTTGAATTTCTTCAACGGTGTAACGGCGTACGACATATAAATTGTTAATGGACAAAAATGTCCTTACAGTGAAAATGCATTTCGCCTCTTTTAGTGTGCGGTATCCTTTCATTGAGATTACAGTTTTTTAGTTTATATATAGCGTTCTTCTTTCGTGACATGTGTGCGGCCTAGTTTCCATTTACATTTACTCTTTAGCCCGCATGTCCCGTGTGTTACCTCCCTGTTTCGAGTGAATTCACTTGATGAGTGCAATGCCCGTGAGGATTGAATATATGCTTGCTTTAATGCTTATCCGGATTATTTAAGTTTTTGCCAAATTACACTTTGCATGTGCTCGTCCCCCTCCCACATTTTAAGGTTTCAATTCTATGAGGTGCATTCTATAATGTTAATGATTTGGTCTTTTGTTGGAATTCATTCAATGTGCTAATAATGCGTATGAAATTCTTTTTGCCATTGTTGGACTTGTCGCATGTTGGGTTGGGCATATTTTGATAAAACCATGTGATGTTTGTGGGTATCATCCCTGAAAACCCTCACGAGACGACACTCGTCCACTAGGGTGACCTAGGGGTTTAACGGCTTATTGCATACGCTAAATGCAATCGAATCACCCGCGAAAGTGGCCTTATGCTTTTATACCATACCTTTATACTATCTCCTACTTTTGTTTGCTTGTTGTTTTTGTTGCATCCTATTTCATTGCTAGGGACTAGCAATGTGTAAGTTAAGGGGTGTGATGATACGCAAATATTGCGTATTTCATCCTCCGAACCTACGCGTTTTATCCCCCTCGGGTGCCTTAATCTCTATATTTAAGCCTGTTAACTAGACAACCTCGGTTTATATTGATAACATGCTATATGAGGTATAATTGGGCTTTTGTAGGTATTTCGGTACTAAGTATGGAGTTCGGACGCATTCCGGTGAAGATTTGTACGCAATCACATGTTCAAGGGCATTTTAGTCATTTTACAAATTGGGAACCTGGGCTAAACTCTTCATGGAAGTTGTATACCTCCTCGCAAGCTTCGCGTGGCCATAAACGGTGCGCGATTCCGATTCAGAACGAAGAAGTTATGGCGATTTTAGCGGAGAAGAAATGCAAGCCAAAACAGGGAAAAATGCAGTCTGCCCCTGCTTGATCGATCGATCGACCAAATGGTAGATCGATCGATCCTTCCCATTTTTGCCCCATCTTATATGATCGATCGATCGACCAAATGGTAGATCGATCGACCCCCTGTTTTTCAGCAGATATTTTGCATTTCTTTTCTCTTTTCTTTTCTAATTTAATTCCCACTTGGTATATAAGCCAATGTTGATGTAATAAACAAAGGTGAACATTTTTAGAGAGTTTTAGAAGATAGAATAGTTAGGATTTCGGTTATTTTCTTAGTTCTTCTTCATTTATACTTGGTTTGACACCCCATTTGTTATGTAAGTTGACTATTCATCATACTCTCCATTTAATTTAAGTTTTATTTCCTTTGTTTCCATTGTTGTAGTATAATTTACATGCTTTCTAGATTAGGTACATGTTTTGACTTACTTGCTTTGTAGTGCAATTTTACCTCGTTTATTTACCCCATTCCATTTTCTGTGTTTTTAACATGCTTTCTAGGTAATTTAAATTAGGTTGTGTTTGAATTGAACTCACTCGGGTTGACGTGTTGCTTTGCTTTGGTGATGGAGTTTACGGGTCTATTTTGGGTGCGTTGTCCTAGTTTTTACGCGTAGGAGATTTGACGGGGCATATCATGTATGTCCCGTGCTTACGACCTTTCGCGGAGATTTGACACTTTTCGCACTCCCCGACAACGGCGACATTTTGATTGGGGTGCGAAAAGTGTGCGCGTGTAAAGTGCACAGTCATTGTTTTCATTTCGCCAACTCAATACAAAAACCTAAGTTACTACTACACTTGCGAGGCAAGCACAGCGGTAAGTCGGGTATCGAAAATTCATAGAGACGAGTTGCTAGAATTCAAGTGATTTAATATTCTGAAATAAAAGTGTAAAAGATGATTACAAACTAAAAGAAAAGATGCATAAAGGGAAATGATTAACTAGGCAATGTATTGAAACTAGATTATGAAAGCGAGTAAAAACTATAGGTTGCGTCGAATATCCCTCACCCGAGTTAGTTAGTATAAAATGGTCACATGGGTCGACGAGTTATTACAATTGCGTCTCATTTCGACAGTTAATTAAATCAAGGGTTGTTACGCCCTAACTCATCATAAAATCCTAATAAGATTTTGGCATTAACAAATATCTCGAACATTACGTGTGAAAGGTCGTAAGCACGGAACATACATGATATGCCCCGTCAAATCTCCTAGGCGTAAAAACTAGGACAACGCACCCGAAATAGACCCGTAAACTCCATCACCAAAGCAAAGCAACACGTCAACCCGCGTGAGTTCAATTCAAACACAACCTAATTTAAATTACCTAGAAAGCATGTTAAAAATGCAGTAAATGGAAAGCGGTAAATAAACGCGGTAAAATTGCACTACAAAGAAAGTAAGTCAAAGCATGTACCTAATCTAGAAAGCATGTAAATTATACTACAACAATGGAAACAAAGGAAATACAACTTAAATTAAATGGAGAGGATGATGAATAGTCAACTTACACAACAAATGGGGTGTCAAACCAAGTATAAATGAAGAAGAAATAAGCAAATCACCCAAACCCTAACTATTCTATCTTCTAAAACTCTCTGAAAACGTTCACCTCTCTTTATTACATCAACATTGGCTTATATACCAAGTGGGAATTAAATTAGAAAAGAAAAGATAAAAGAAATGCAAAATATCTGCTGAAAAACAAGGGGTCGATCGATCGATCATATAAGACGGGGAAAAAATGGGAAGGATCGATCGATCTACCATTTGGTCAATCGATCGATCAAGGAGGGGCAGACTGCATTTTCCCCTATTTTGGCTTGCATTTCTTCTCCGCTAAAATCGCCGTAACTTCTTTGTTCTGAATCGGAATCGTGCACCGTTTGTGGCCACGCGAAGCTTGCAAGGAGGGATACAATTTCCATGAAGATGTTGGGCCAGGTACACAATCTATAAAATGACTAAAATGCCCTTGAATGTGCGACTGCGTACGGAATTTCACCGGAATGCATCCGAACTCCATACTTAGTACCTAAATACCTCCAAAAGCCCAATTATTGTTCATATAGCATGTTACCAATATAAACTGAGGTTTTCTGGTTAACGGGCTTAAATATAGAGATTAAGCCACCCGAGGGGGCTAAAATGCGTAGGTTCGGAGGATGAAATACGCAATATTTGCGTATCATCATTTGGTCCCCCTAAGATTACCAATAAAAATATCCACATTGAAAAAATTAGATTTAGAAATATGGGAGAAGACACAATCAATGATCCTTCAAAAAGAGAATGTAGTAGAAAAGCTAACTTTTGTTTATTAAGACAAGCTCTTATAATTAAACCTAGAAGATCATTTGAACAAAAAGACTTAGTTAGAGAAATGGATAGAATCCATAACTTTGGACATGAACCCTCAGAATTGGACATGAAGACATTTGAAGAACATCTTAATAGAAGTCATTCTATTAGGATCCAAGACAGATATAAATTCAACATGATAGCCCAATACCATATATTAAAATTAAAATAATTTAAGAACACTAAACAACTTCTTAGAAACCTAAGACTAATGGAAGAAGGAGAAGAAAGATTAATGCTAGGTACACAAGTAGGCACTAATAAATAAGACATAGGAACCAGTAGTAGGTTAAATGATGCTCCTAGACTTTTTAGTAAAACAATAGGAATAAATATTCTTATATACTCAAATACATTTGTAAAGACCAAACTAGATTATATAAAATACCTTCCAACTAATGACAAGATTTTTACTCCTATTAAACTATGGCAAGTCAAGCCATAAATCTAGTTGGGATGTACCTTAACTTAGACAATGCCCATGATAGAATAAAAAAGGCCTTAGATGAATGACACAATAAAATGAATATGTGTTTTGCATCTAATGAACAATGGCATGAAACTTCATGTAAGCAATACGCTGAGCAATCCATTAGAGGTATTGCACAAGATTATTTGGACGGTTTAAGAAAGGCTACAGATGAAGAAACCCTAGCTAAGGTTAAGAAAATTAAAGAAAAACTAGAAGAAAGATCGATTGAAGAATATATTCAATTGTTTACATCAGAATTCATTGGAGATGGACATTTAGCTCAAATCAATGAAGAAGAGTTAGCAAAAGCTAAGTTAGGTCTTGGTATTTTAAAACTAGATAAGATCAATGAATATAGAAATAATTATGAACAACTGTATTACAAAATTAAAGAATTTGGAGAAACCTTAAAAGATGAATATTTTAGAAAGATACCAGCCATAAAACATATCTTAATAAATAAATATAGGAATTGACAAGGAGTACCTAGAGTTTAGAATAACTCCCTTGGTGAAAGAATCAATTTTTCCAAAGACTATATCATATCTAAAATAAGAGATATAACTTAAGGAAAGTTAATAGAAGAGACTTTCAAATAGTTTCCTACAATTAAAGATGAAAGAGACATTGCTCCAATCCAATGGGGATGTGGAAGTGAGTCTAAGAAATTAAAAAATAAGTTGGATTAGAAACAAACAAATTTTAAGGCTAGACCTTTATGTTTTCCAAAGAAATATATAGGTTCAGACCATCTACTACCTTTAGAGAAAGGAACTTTAAGACCAAGAAAAATAGATTTGACCAAAGATGATAATTTAAGAAGAATAGTAGTAAGCATAAGAAAGTTTCCTAATTATAGGAAGGAAAAAGAAGTAGCTCAATCTAAGACTGCCATCAAAGAATGTTGGACTTATGGCAAAGTAGGACACTTTGCTAAAGATTGTCCTAACAAGAAAGATAAATAGAGTATTAAGATTATTCATACAATATTAGACTTTGCTAATCAAGAAGAATTAGACATTATATATGCTATAGAAATATTAGATATAGAATTATATGATAATACTAGTATCTATAATGCATACATCACTACACCAAAACTGGCGATTGGTCACGGCCAAAATCCCTGACCAAACCTGTGGGTCGCGGACTTGGGCCGTGACCATTTCGGGCGTGACCATTTTCGTGGGTCGCGGCCCAAGTCCGTGACCAAAAAATGGTCACGGCCGAGAGGGGTCACGGCAGATGGTCGCGGACTTAGGCCGTGACCCATGCCGTGATGGGTCGCGGCTCTAATCCGTGACCCATAACCGTGACAAATTGGTCGCGGCCAAAGTCCGCGACCCATGTGCGTGACAAAAAAAAATTAAAAAAATTGGTCGCGGCCCTTATCCATGACCCACAACCGTGACAAATTGGTCGCGGCCAAAGTCCGCGACCCATGTGCGTGACAAAAAAAAATTAAAAAATTTGGTCACGGTCCTTGTCCATGACCCACGACCGTGACAAATTGGTCGCGGACTTTGGCCGCGACCCATGTGTGTGACAAAAAAAATTTAAAAAAAATTGGTCGCGGCCCTAGTCCGCGACCCATTACCGTGACAAAAAATAAAAAAAATGGTCGCGGACTTTGGCCGCGACCATTTTTAAGCGCGACAAAAAAAAGTAAAAATGGTCATGGACAAAGTCCATGACCATATTTATCTGTAATTTAAAAAAAATGTATTTTTTTTTGCCCAATCCTAAAATTGGGGTTCCTGTGAGTGCATCATCGGTTGCTACGAGGTGTTACAAATATTTATTATAGGCAAAACAATAAAAAAAAATCACAAATTGAGAATTGAGAATGTTGTTAATAAACAAATATATATACAAACATAAAAATATTACACGTCTTAATAATTCACAGACCAACAAAAAATTGGGCAGAGTTTCCTCTATTTTCTTGACATTCCAAAACCTGTAATTGAAAAACCTACTTATTATAAAGCCCGCACGGCTATAAAATTCAACAATCAAATTATAAAAGCCCGCACGGCCATAAAACTAAACAATAAAAGCCTGCACGGCTATAACACATAAAAAACATTATCCTGAATGTCCACAACATATAAATAATCATCATGTTGTAAAACATTGCCTCCTTCATTTGATCCACGCGCAAAAATCCTACAAATGATAGGATACAAAAAATAACAGTATCAGTAACCAAGTAATTTTACAAAAAAATTAATCAAGCTGAAAAATTGCATATATGAGTTAAAATTATCAGTAACCAAGTAGAAATATAAAAATTAAGTGTGGAAATAAGCAAATTACTGCCGTACTCTCAAACCGGGAGACCCGCGGCTGCGGGGTCAGTTCCTACGAGTTACGTTGGTCCCGTGGGAGGTGTTGGTGCCACCCACGGGGCCGTTCGGGGGTTGTTTCGAGTTCTCACCCTCTAACGCCATGTTTTTAAGCCTAAGTGTGGAAATAAGCAAATTACCGTCGTACACTCAAACCGGGACACCCGCGGCTGCGGGGTCAGTTCCTACGAGTTACGTTGGTCCCGTGGGAGGTGTTGGTGCCACCCACGGGGCCGTTCGGGGGCTGTTTCGAGTTCTCACCCTCTAACGCCATGTTTTTAATCCTAAGTGTAGAAATAAGAAAATTACCGTCGTACTCTCAAACCAGGACACCCGCGGCTGCGGCGTCCATTCCCACGAGTTACGTTGGTCCCGTGGGAGGTGTTAGTGCCACCCACGGGGCCGTTCGGGGGCTGTTTCGAGTATTCACCCTCTAACGCCATGTTAAGCCTAAGTGTAGAAATAAGCAAATTACCGTCGTACACTCAAATCGGGACACCCGCGGCTGCGGGGTCAGTTCCTACGAGTTACGTTGGTCCCGTGGGAGGTGTTGGTGCCACCCACGGGGCCGTTCGTGGGCTGTTTCGAGTTCTCACCCTCTAACGCCATGTTTTTAAGCCTAAGTGTGGAAATAAGCAAATTACCGTCGTACACTCAAACCGGGACACCCGCGGCTGCGGCGTCCGTTCCCACGAGTTACGTTGGTCCCGTGGGAGGTGTTAGTGCCACCCACGGGGCCGTTCGGGGGCTGTTTCGAGTTTTCACCCTCTAACGCCATGTTAAGCCTAAGTGTAGAAATAAGCAAATTACCGTCGTACTCTCAAACCGGGACACCCGCGGCTGCGGGGTCAGTTCCCACGAGTTACGTTGGTCCCGTGGGAGGTGTTGGTGCCACCCACGGGGCCGTTCGGGGGCTGTTTCGAGTTCTCACCCTCTAACGCCATGTTTATAAGCCTAAGTGTGGAAATAAGCAAATTATCATCGTACTCTCAAACCGGGACACCCGCGGCTGCGGGGTCAGTTCCTACGAGTTACGTTGGTCCCGTGGGAGGTGTTGGTGCCACCCACGGGGCCGTTCGGGGGCTGTTTCGAGTTCTCACCCTCTAACGCCATGTTTTTAAGCCTAAGTGTGGAAATAAGCAAATTACCGTCGTACTCTCAAACCGGGACACCCGCGGCTGCGGGGTCCGTTCCCACGAGTTACGTTGGTCCCGTGGGAGGTGTTGGTGCCACCCACGGGGCCGTTCGGGGGCTGTTTCGCGTTCTCACCCTCTAACGCCATGTTTTTAAGCCTAAGTGTGGAAATAAGCAAATTATCATCGTACTCTCAAACCGGGACACCCGCGGCTGCGGGGTCAGTTCCTACGAGTTACGTTGGTCCCGTGGGAGGTGTTGGTGCCACCCACGGGGCCGTTCGGGGGCTGTTTCGAGTTCTCACCCTCTAACGCCATGTTTTTAAGCCTAAGTGTGGAAATAAGCAAATTACCGTCGTACTCTCAAACCGGGACACCCGCGGCTGCGGGGTCAGTTCCCACGAGTTACGTTGGTCCCGTGGGAGGTGTTAGTGCCACCCACGGGGCCGTTCGGAGGCTGTTTCGAGTTCTCACCCTCTAACGCCATGTTATTAAGCCTAAGTGTGGAAATAAGCAAATTATCATCGTACTCTCAAACCGGGACACCCGCGGCTGCGGGGTCAGTTCCTACGAGTTACGTTGGTCCCGTGGGAGGTGTTGGTGCCACCCACGGGGCCGTTCGGGGGCTGTTTCGAGTTTTCACCCTCTAACGCCATGTTAAGCCTGAGTGTAGAAATAAGCAAATTACCATCGTACTCTCAAACCGGGACACCCGCGGCTGCGGGGTCAGTTCCCACGAGTTACGTTGGTCCCGTGGGAGGTGTTGGTGCCACCCACGGGGCCGTTCGGGGGCTGTTTCGAGTTATCACCCTCTAACGCCATGTTTTTAAGCCTAAGTGTGGAAATAAGCAAATTATCATCGTACTCTCAAACCGGGACACCCGCGGCTGCGGGGTCAGTTCCGACGAGTTACGTTGGTCCCGTGGGAGGTGTTGGTGCCACCCACGGTTCCGTTCGGAGGCTGTTTCGAGTTCTCACCCTCTAACGCCATGTTTTTAAGCCTAAGTGTGGAAATAAGCAAATTACCGTCGTACTCTCAAACCGGGAGACCCACGGCTGCGGGGTCCGTTCCCACGAGTTACGTTGGTTCCGTGGGAGGTGTTAGTGCCACCCACGGGGCCGTTCAGAGGCTGTTTCGAGTTCTCACCCTCTAACGCCATGTTTTTAAGCCTAAGTGTGAAAATAAGCAAATTATCATCGTACTCTCAAACCGGGACACCCGCGGATGCGGGGTCAGTTCCGACGAGTTACGTTGGTCCCGTGGGAGGTGTTGGTGCCACCCACGGGACCGTTCGGAGGCTGTTTCGAGTTCTCACCCTCTAACGCCATGTTAAGCCTAAGTGTAGAAATAAGCAAATTACCGTCGTACTCTCAAACCGGGATACCCGCGGCTGCGGGGTCCATTCCCACGAGTTACGTTGGTCCCGTGGGAGGTGTTGGTGCCACCCACGGGGCCGTTCGGGGGCTGTTTCGAGTTCTCACCCTCTAACGCCATGTTTTTAAGCCTAAGTGTGGAAATAAGCAAATTACCGTCGTACTCTCAAACCGGGACACCCGCGGCTACGGGGTCCGTTCCGACGAGTTACGTTGGTCCCGTGGGAGGTGTTGGTGCCACCCACGGGGCCGTTCGGGGGCTGTTTCGAGTTCTCACCCTCTAACGCCATGTTTTTAAGCCTAAGTGTAGAAATAAGCAAATTACCGTCGTACTCTCAAACCGGGACACCCGCGGCTGCGGGGTCAGTTCCTACGAGTTACGTTGGTCCCGTGGGAGGTGTTGGTGCCACCCACGGGGCCGTTCGGGGGCTTTGTCGAGTTCTCACCCTCTAACGCCATGTTTTTAAGCCTAAGTGTGGAAATAAGCAAATTACCGTCGTACTCTCAAACCGGGACACCCGCAGCTGCGGGGTCCGTTCCCACGAGTTACGTTGGTCCCGTGGGAGGTGTTGGTGCCACCCACGGGGCCGTTCGGGGGCTGTTTCGCGTTCTCACCCTCTAACGCCATGTTTTTAAGCCTAAGTGTGGAAATAAGCAAATTATCATCGTACTCTCAAACCGGGACACCCGCGGCTGCGGGGTCAGTTCCTACGAGTTACGTTGGTCCCGTGGGAGGTGTTGGTGCCACCCACGGGGCCGTTCGGGGGCTGTTTCGAATTTTCACCCTCTAACGCCATGTTAAGCCTAAGTGTGGAAATAAGCAAATTACCGTCGTACTCTCAAACCGGGACACCCGCGGCTGCGGGGTCAGTTCCTACGAGTTACGTTGGTCCCGTGGGAGGTGTTGGTGCCACCCACGGGGCCGTTCGGGGGCTGTTTCGAGTTCTCACCCTCTAACGCCATGTTTTTAAGCCTAAGTGTGGAAATAAGCAAATTACCGTCGTACTCTCAAACCGGGACACCCGCGGCTGCGGGGTCCGTTCCCACGAGTTACGTTGGTCCCGTGGGAGGTGTTGGTGCCACCCACGGGGCCGTTCGGGGGTTGTTTCGAGTTCTCACCCTCTAACGCCATGTTTTTAAGCCTAAGTGTGGAAATAAGCAAATTATCATCGTACTCTCAAACCGGGACACCCGCGGCTGCGGGGTCAGTTCCTACAAGTTACGTTGGTCCCGTGGGAGGTGTTGGTGCCACCCACGGGGCCGTTCGGGGGCTGTTTCGCGTTCTCACCCTCTAACGCCATGTTTTTAAGCCTAAGTGTGGAAATAAGCAAATTATCATCGTACTCTCAAACCGGGACACCCGCGGCTGCGGGGTCAGTTCCTACGAGTTACGTTGGTCCCGTGGGAGGTGTTGGTGCCACCCACGGGGCCGTTCGGGGGCTGTTTCGAGTTTTCACCCTCTAACGCCATGTTAAGCCTAAGTGTGGAAATAAGCAAATTACCGTCGTACTCTCAAACCGGGACACCCGCGGCTGCGGGGTCAGTTCCTACGAGTTACGTTGGTCCCGTGGGAGGTGTTGGTGCCACCCACGGGGCCGTTCGGGGGCTGTTTCGAGTTCTCACCCTCTAACGCCATGTTTTTAAGCCTAAGTGTGGAAATAAGCAAATTACCGTCGTACTCTCAAACCGGGACACCCGCGGCTGCGGGGTCCGTTCCCACGAGTTACGTTGGTCCCGTGGGAGGTGTTGGTGCCACCCACGGGGCCGTTCGGGGGCTGTTTCGAGTTCTCACCCTCTAACGCCATGTTTTTAAGCCTAAGTGTGGAAATAAGCAAATTACCGTCGTACTCTCAAACCGGGACACCCGCGGCTGCGGGGTCAGTTCCCACGAGTTACGTTGGTCCCGTGGGAGGTGTTAGTGCCACCCGGGGCCGTTCGGAGGCTGTTTCGAGTTCTCACCCTCTAACGCCATGTTATTAAGCCTAAGTGTGGAAATAAGCAAATTATCATCGTACTCTCAAACCGGGACACCCGCGGCTGCGGGGTCAGTTCCTACGAGTTACGTTGGTCCCGTGGGAGGTGTTGGTGCCACCCACGGGGCCGTTCGGGGGCTGTTTCGAGTTTTCACCCTCTAACGCCATGTTAAGCCTGAGTGTAGAAATAAGCAAATTACCGTCGTACTCTCAAACCGGGACACCCGCGGCTGCGGGGTCAGTTCCCATGAGTTACGTTGGTCCCGTGGGAGGTGTTGGTGCCACCCACGGGGCCGTTCGGGGGCTGTTTCGAGTTATCACCCTCTAACGCCATGTTTTTAAGCCTAAGTGTGGAAATAAGCAAATTATCATCGTACTCTCAAACCGGGACACCCGCGGCTGCGGGGTCATTTCCGACGAGTTACGTTGGTCCCGTGGGAGGTGTTGGTGCCACCCACGGGGCCGTTCGGAGGCTGTTTCGAGTTCTCACCCTCTAACGCCATGTTTTTAAGCCTAAGTGTGGAAATAAGCAAATTACCGTCGTACTCTCAAACCGGGAGACCCACGGCTGCGGGGTCCGTTCCCACGAGTTACGTTGGTTCCGTGGGAGGTGTTAGTGCCACCCACGGGGCCGTTCGGAGGCTGTTTCGAGTTCTCACCCTCTAACGCCATGTTTTTAAGCCTAAGTGTGGAAATAAGCAAATTATCATCGTACTCTCAAACCGGGACACCCGCGGCTGCGGGGTCAGTTCCGACGAGTTACGTTGGTCCCGTGGGAGGTGTTGGTGCCACCCACGGGACCGTTCGGAGGCTGTTTCGAGTTCTCACCCTCTAACGCCATGTTAAGCCTAAGTGTAGAAATAAGCAAATTACCGTCGTACTCTCAAACCGGGAGACCCGCGGCTGCGGGGTCCGTTCCCACGAGTTACGTTGGTCCCGTGGGAGGTGTTGGTGCCACCCACGGGGCCGTTCGGGGGCTGTTTCGAGTTCTCACCCTCTAACGCCATGTTTTTAAGCCTAAGTGTGGAAATAAGCAAATTACCGTCGTACTCTCAAACCGGGACACCCGCGGCTGCGGGGTCAGTTCCGACGAGTTACGTTGGTCCCGTGGGAGGTGTTGGTGCCACCCACGGGGCCGTTCGGAGGCTGTTTCGAGTTCTCTCCCTCTAACGCCATGTTTTTAAGCCTAAGTGTAGAAATAAGCAAATTACCGTCGTACTCTCAAACCGGGACACCCGCGGCTGCGGGGTCAGTTCCTACGAGTTAAGTTGGTCCCGTGGGAGGTGTTGGTGCCACCCACGGGGCCGTTCGGGGGCTGTTTCGAGTTCTCACCCTCTAACGCCATGTTTTTAAGCCTAAGTGTGGAAATAAGCAAATTACCGTCGTACTCTCAAACCGGGACACCCGCGGCTACGGGGTCCGTTCCGACGAGTTACGTTGGTCCCGTGGGAGGTGTTGGTGCCACCCACGGGGCCGTTCGGAGGCTGTTTCGAGTTCTCACCCTCTAACGCCATGTTTTTAAGCCTAAGTGTAGAAATAAGCAAATTACCGTCGTACTCTCAAACCGGGACACCCGCGGCTGCGGGGTCAGTTCCTACGAGTTACGTTGGTCCCGTGGGAGGTGTTGGTGCCCCCCACGGGGCCGTTCGGGGGCTTTGTCGAGTTCTCACCCTCTAACGCCATGTTTTTAAGCCTAAGTGTGGAAATAAGCAAATTACCGTCGTACTCTCAAACCGGGACACCCGCGGCTGCGGGGTCCGTTCCCACGAGTTACGTTGGTCCCGTGGGAGGTGTTGGTGCCACCCACGGGGCCGTTCGGGGGCTGTTTCGCGTTCTCACCCTCTAACGCCATGTTTTTAAGCCTAAGTGTGGAAATAAGCAAATTATCATCGTACTCTCAAACCGGGACACCCGCGGCTGCGGAGTCAGTTCCTACGAGTTACGTTGGTCCCGTGGGAGGTGTTGGTGCCACCCACGGGGCCGTTCGGGGGCTGTTTCGAGTTTTCACCCTCTAACGCCATGTTAAGCCTAAGTGTGGAAATAAGCAAATTACCGTCGTACTCTCAAACCGGGACACCCGCGGCTGCGGGGTCAGTTCCTACGAGTTACGTTGGTCCCGTGGGAGGTGTTGGTGCCACCCACGGGGCCGTTCGGGGGCTGTTTCGAGTTCTCACCCTCTAACGCCATGTTTTTAAGCCTAAGTGTGGAAATAAGCAAATTACCGTCGTACTCTCAAACCGGGACACCCGCGGCTGCGGGGTCCGTTCCCACGAGTTACGTTGGTCCCGTGGGAGGTGTTGGTGCCACCCACGGGGCCGTTCGGGGGTTGTTTCGAGTTCTCACCCTCTAACGCCATGTTTTTAAGCCTAAGTGTGGAAATAAGCAAATTATCATCGTACTCTCAAACCGGGACACCCGCGGCTGCGGGGTCAGTTCCTACAAGTTACGTTGGTCCCGTGGGAGGTGTTGGTGCCACCCACGGGGCCGTTCGGGGGCTGTTTCGAGTTCTCACCCTCTAACGCCATGTTTTTAAGCCTAAGTGTGGAAATAAGCAAATTACCGTCGTACTCTCAAACCGGGACACCCGCGGCTGCGGGGTCCGTTCCGACGAGTTACGTTGGTCCCGTGGGAGGTGTTGGTGCCACCCACGGGGCCGTTCGGAGGCTGTTTCGAGTTCTCACGCCATGTTTTTAAGCCTAAGTGTAGAAATAAGCAAATTACCGTCGTACTCTCAAACCGGGACACCCGCGGCTGCGGGGTCAGTTCCTACGAGTTACGTTGGTCCCGTGGGAGGTGTTGGTGCCACCCACGGGGCCGTTCGGGGGCTGTTTCGAGTTCTCACCCTCTAACGCCATGTTTTTAAGCCTAAGTGTGGAAATAAGCAAATTACCGTCGTACTCTCAAACCGGGACACCCGCGGCTGCGGGGTCCGTTCCCACGAGTTACGTTGGTCCCGTGGGAGGTGTTGGTGCCACCCACGGGGCCGTTCGGGGGCTGTTTCGCGTTCTCACCCTCTAACGCCATGTTTTTAAGCCTAAGTGTGGAAATAAGCAAATTATCATCGTACTCTCAAACCGGGACACCCGCGGCTGCGGGGTCAGTTCCTACGAGTTACGTTGGTCCCGTGGGAGGTGTTGGTGCCACCCACGGGGCCGTTCGGGGGCTGTTTCGAGTTTTCACCCTCTAACGCCATGTTAAGCCTAAGTGTGGAAATAAGCAAATTACCGTCGTACTCTCAAACCGGGACACCCGCGGCTGCGGGGTCAGTTCCTACGAGTTACGTTGGTCCCGTGGGAGGTGTTGGTGCCACCCACGGGGCCGTTCGGGGGCTGTTTCGAGTTCTCACCCTCTAACGCCATGTTTTTAAGCCTAAGTGTGGAAATAAGCAAATTACCGTCGTACTCTCAAATCGGGACACCCGCGGCTGCGGGGTCCGTTCCCACGAGTTACGTTGGTCCCGTGGGAGGTGTTGGTGCCACCCACGGGGCCGTTCGGGGGCTGTTTCGAGTTCTCACCCTCTAACGCCATGTTTTTAAGCCTAAGTGTGGAAATAAGCAAATTATCATCGTACTCTCAAACCGGGACACCCGCGGCTGCGGGGTCAGTTCCTACGAGTTACGTTGGTCCCGTGGGAGGTGTTGGTGCCACCCACGGGGCCGTTCGGGGGCATTTTCGAGTTCTCACCCTCTATCGCCATGTTTTTAAGCCTAAGTGTGGAAATAAGCAAATTATCATCATACTCTCAAACCGGGACACCCGCGGCTGCGGGGTCAGTTCCTACGAGTTACGTTGGTCCCGTGGGAGGTGTTGGTGCCACCCACGGGGCCGTTCGGGGGCTGTTTCGAGTTCTCACCCTCTAACGCCATGTTAAGCCTAAGTGTAGAAATAAGCAAATTACCGTCGTACTCTCAAACCGGGACACCCGCGGCTGCGGGGTCAGTTCCCACGAGTTACGTTGGTCCCGTGGGAGGTGTTGGTGCCACCCACGGGGCCGTTCGGGGGCTGTTTCGAGTTATCACCCTCTAACGCCAAGTTTTAAAGCCTAAGTGTGGAAATAAGCAAATTTCCGCCGTACTCTCAAACCGGGAGACCCGCGGCTGCGGGGTCAGTTCCTACGAGTTACGTTGGTCCCGTGGGAGGCGTTGGTGCCACCCACGGGGCCGTTCCTGGGCTATTTCGAGTTCTCACCCTCTAACGCCATGTTTTTAAGCCTAAGTGTGGAAATAAGCAAATTACCGCCGTACTCTCAAACCGGGAGACCCGCGGCTGCGGGGTCAGTTCTGACGAGTTACGTTGGTCCCGTGGGAGGTGTTGGTGCCACCCACGGGGCCGTTCGGAGGCTGTTTCGAGTTCTCACCCTCTAACGCCGTGTTTTTAAGCCTAAGTGTGGAAATAAGCAAATTACCGTCGTACTCTCAAACCGGGAGACCCGCGGCTGCGGGGTCCGTTCCCACGAGTTACGTTGGTCCCGTGGGAGGTGTTAGTGCCACCCACGGGGCCGTTGGGGGGCTGTTTCGAGTATTCACCCTCTAACGCCATGTTAAGCCTAAGTGTGGAAATAATCAAATTACTGCCGTACTCTCAAACCGGGAGACCCGCGACTGCGGGGTCAGTTCCTACGAGTTACGTTGGTCCCGTGGGAGGTGTTGGTGCCACCCACGGGGTCGTTCGGGGGCTGTTTCGAGTTCTCACCCTCTAACGCCATGTTTTTAAGCCTAAGTGTGGAAATAAGCAAATTACCGTCGTACTCTCAAACCGGGACACCCGCGGCTGCGGGGTCAGTTCCTACGAGTTACGTTGGTCCCGTGGGAGGTTTTGGTGCCACCCACGGGGCCGTTCGTGGGCTGTTTCGAGTTTTCGCCCTCTAACGCCATGTTTTTAAGCCTAAGTGTGGAAATAAGCAAATTACCGTCGTACTCTCAAACTGGGACACCCGCGGCTGCGGGGTCAGTTCCTACGAGTTACGTTGGTCCCGTGGGAGGTGTTGGTGCCACCCACGGGGCCGTTCGGGGGCTGTTTCGAGTTCTCACACTCTAACGCCATGTTTTTAAGCCTAAGTGTGGAAATAACCAAATTACCGTCGTACTCTCAAACCGGGACACCCGCGGCTGCGGGGTCAGTTCCTACGAGTTACGTTGGTCCCGTGGGAGGTGTTGGTGCCACCCACGGGGCCGTTCGGGGGCTGTTTCGAGTTTTCGCCCTCTAACGCCATGTTTTCAAGCCTAAGTGTAGAAATAAGCAAATTACCGTCGTACTCTCAAACCGGGACGCCCGCGGCTGCGGGGTCAGTTCCTACGAGTTACGTTGGTCCCGTGGGAGGTGTTGGTGCCACCCACGGGGCCGTTCGGGGGCTGTTTCGAATTCTCACCCTCTAACGCCATGTTTTTAAGCCTAAGTGTGGAAATAAGCAAATTACCGTCGAACTCTCAAACCGGGACACCCGCGGCTGCGGGGTCAGTTCCTACGAGTTACGTTGGTCCCGTGGGAGGTGTTGGTGCCACCCACGGGGTCGTTCGGGGGCTGTTTCGAGTTCTCACCCTCTAACGCCATGTTTTTAAGCCGAAGTGTGGAAATAAGCAAATTACCGTCGTACTCTCAAACCGGGACACCCGCGGCTGCGAGGTCAGTTCCTACGAATTACGTTGGTCCCGTGGGAGGTGTTGGTGCCACCCACGGGGCCGTTCGGGGGATGTTTCGAGTTCTCACCCTGTAACGCCATGTTTTCAAGCCTAAGTGTGGAAATAAGCAAATTACTGTCGTACTCTCAAACCGGGAGACCCGCGGCTGCGGGGTCAGTTCCTACGAGTTACGTTGGTCCCGTGGGAGGTTTTGGTGACACCCACGGGGCCGTCCGGGGGCTGTTTCGAGTTTTCGCCCTCTAACGCCATGTTTTTAAGCCTAAGTGTGGAAATAAGCAAATTACCGTCGTACTCTCAAACCGGGACACCCGCGGCTGCGGGGTCAGTTTCTACGAGTTACGTTGGTCCCGTGGGAGGTGTTGGTGCCACCCACGGGGCCGTTCGGGGGCTGTTTTGAGTTCTCACACTCTAACGCCATGTTTTTAAGCCTAACTGTGGAAATAATCAAATTACTGCCGTACTCTCAAACCGGGAGACCCGCGACTGCGGGGTCAGTTCCTACGAGTTACGTTGGTCCCGTGGGAGGTGTTGGTGCCACCCACGGGGTCGTTCGGGGGCTGTTTTGAGTTCTCACCCTCTAACGCCATGTTTTTAAGCCTAAGTGTGGAAATAAGCAAATTACCGTCGTACTCTCAAACTGGGAGCCCCGCGGCTGCGGGATCAGTTCCTACGAGTTACGTTGGTCCCGTGGGAGGTGTTGGTGCAACCCACGGGGCCGTTCGGGGGCTTTTTCGAATTTTCGCCCACTAACGCCATGTTTTTAAGCCTAAGTGTGGAAATAAGCAAATTACCGTCGTACTCTCAAACCGGGACACCCGCGGCTGCGGGGGCAGTTTCTACGAGTTACGTTGGTCCCGTGGGAGGTGTTGGTGCCACCCACGGGGCCGTTCGGGGGCTGTTTTGAGTTCTCACCCTCTAACGCCATGTTTTTAAGCCTAAGTGTGGAAATAAGCAAATTACTGTCGTACTCTCAAACCGGGACACCCGCGACTGCGGGGTCAGTTCCTACGAGTTACGTTGGTCCCGTGGGAGGTTTTGGTGCCACCCACGGGGCCGTTCGTGGGCTGTTTCGAGTTTTCGCCCTCTAACGCCATGTTTTTAAGCCTAAGTGTGGAAATAAGCAAATTACCGTCGTACTCTCAAACCGGGACACCCGCGGCTGCGGGGTCAGTTCCTACGAGTTACGTTGGTCCCGTGGGAGGTGTTGGTGCCACCCACGGGGCCGTTCGGGGGTTGTTTTGGAGTTCTCACACTCTAACGCCATGTTTTTAAGCCTAAGTGTGGAAATAAGAAAATTACCGTCGTACTCTCAAACCGGGACACCCGCGGCTGTGGGGTCAGTTCCTACGAGTTACGTTGGTCCCGTGGGAGGTGTTGGTGCCACCCACGGGGCCGTTCGGGGGCTGTTTCGAGTTTTCGCCCTCTAACGCCATGTTTTCAAGCCTAAGTGTAGAAATACGCAAATTACCGTCGTACTCTCAAACCGGGACACCCGCGGCTGCGGGGTCAGTTCCTACGAGGTACGTTGGTCCCGTGGGAGGTGTTGGTGCCACCCACGGGGCCGTTCGGGGGCTGTTTTGAATTCTCACCCTCTAACGCCATGTTTTTAAGCCTAAGTGTGGAAATAAGCAAATTACCGTCGAACTCTCAAACCGGGACACCCGCGGCTGCGGGGTCAGTTCCTACGAGTTACGTTGGTCCCGTGGGAGGTGTTGGTGCCACCCACGGGGTTGTTCGGGGGCTGTTTCGAGTTCTCACCCTCTAACGCCATGTTTTTAAGCCTAAGTGTGGAAATAAGCAAATTACCGTCGTACTCTCAAACCGGGACACCCGCGGCTGCGAGGTCAGTTCCTACGAGTTACGATGGTTCCGTGGGAGGTGTTGGTGCCACCCACGGGGCCGTTCGGGGGATGTTTCGAGTTCTCACCATCTAACGCCATGTTTTTAAGCCTAAGTGTGGAAATAAGCAAATTACCGTCGTACTCTCAAACCGGGACACCCGCGGCTGCGGGGTCAGTTCCTACGAGTTACGTTGGTCCCGTGGGAGGTGTTGGTGCCACCCACGGGGCCGTTCGGGGGCTGTTTCGAGTTCTCACACTCTAACGCCATGTTTTTAAGCCTAAGTGTGGAAATAAGCAAATTATTGATGTACTCTCAAACTGGGAGACCCGCGACTGCGGGGTCAGTTCCTACGAGTTACGTTGGTCCCGTGGGAGGTGTTGGTGCCACCCACGGGGTCGTTCGGGGGCTGTTTCGAGTTCTCGCCCTCTAACGCCATGTTTTTATGCCTAAGTGTGGAAATAAGCAAATTACCGTCGTACTCTCAAACCGGGACACCCGCGGCTACGGGGTCCGTTCCGACGAGTTACGTTGGTCCCGTGGGAGGTGTTGGTGCCACCCACGGGGCCGTTCGGAGGCTGTTTCGAGTTCTCACACTCTAACGCCATGTTTTTAAGCCTAAGTGTGGAAATAAGCAAATTATTGCTGTACTCTCAAACTGGGAGACCCGCGACTGCGGGGTCAGTTCCTACGAGTTACGTTGGTCCCGTGGGAGGTGTTGGTGCCACCCACGGGGTCGTTCGGGGGCTGTTTCGAGTTCTCGCCCTCTAACGCCATGTTTTTAAGCCTAAGTGTGGAAATAAGAAAATTACCGTCGTACTCTCAAACCGGGACACCCGCGGCTGCGGAGTCAGTTCCTACGAGTTACGTTGGTCCCGTGGGAGGTGTTGGTGCCACCCACGGGGCCGTTCGGGGGCTGTTTCGAGTTCTCACCCTCTAACGCCATGTTTTTAAGCCTAAGTGTGGAAATTAGCAAATTACCGTCTTACTCTCAAACCGGGACACCCGCGGCTGCGGGGTCAGTTCCTACGAGTTACGTTGGTCCCGTGGGAGGTGTTGGTGCCACCCACGGGGCCGTTCGGGGGCTGTTTCGAGTTTTCGCCCTCTAATGCCATGTTTTCAAGCCTAAGTGTTGAAATAAGCAAATTACTGCCGTACTCTCAAACCGGGAGACCCGCGGCTGCGGGGTCAGTTCCTACGAGTTATGTTGGTCCCGTTGGAGGTGTTGGTGCCACCCACGGGGACGTTTGGGGGCTGTTTCGAGTTTTCACCCTCTAACGCCATTTTTGCTTAAGTGTAGAAATACGCAAATTACCGTCGAATTCTCAAACCGGGAGACCCGCGGCTGCGAGGTCAATTCCTACGAGTTACGTTGGTCCCGCGGGAGGTGTTGGTGCCACCCACGGGGACGTTCGGGGCTGTTTCGAGTTTTCACCCTCAAACGTCATGTTTTTAAGCCTAAGTCTAGAAATAAGCAAATTATCGTCGTACTCTCAAACCGGGAGACCCGCGACTGCGGGGTCGGTTCCTACGAGTTACGTTGGTCCCGTGGGAGGTGTTGGTGCCACCCACGGGGACGTTCGGGGGCTGTTTCGAGTTTTCACCCTCTAACGTCATGTTTTGCTTAAGTGTAGAAATACGCAAATTACCGTCGTATTCTCAAACCGGGAGACCCGCGGCTGCGAGGTCAGTTCCTACGAGTTACGTTGGTCCTGTGGGAGGTGTTGGTGCCACCCACGGGGCCATTCGGGGGCTGCTTCGAGTTTTCACCCTCTAACGTCATGTTTTTAAGCCTAAGTCTTGAAATATGCAAATTACCGTATTACTCTCAAACCGGGAGACCCGCAGTTGCGAGGTCAGTTCCTACGAGCTACGTTGGTCCCGTGGGAGGTGTTGGTGTCACCCACGGGGCCGTTTGGGGGCTGTTTCGAGTTTTCACCCTCTAACGCCATGTTTTGATTAAGTGTAGAAATACGCAAATTACCGTCGTATTCTCAAACCGGGAGACCCGCGGCTGCGAGGTCAGTTCCTACGAGTTACGTTGGTTCCGTGGGAGGTGTTGGTGCCACCCACGGGGCCGTTCGGGGGCTGTTTCGAGTTTTCACCCTCTAACGTCATGTTTTTAAGCCTAAGTCTAGAAATAAGCAAATTACCGTCGTACTCTCAAACCGGGAGAGACCCGCGGCTGCGGGGTCGGTTCCTACGAGTTACGTTGGTCCCGTGGGAGGTGTTGGTGCCAACCACGGGGCCGTTTGGGGGCTGTTTCGAGTTTTCACCCTCTAACGTCATGTTTTTAAGCCTAAGTCTTGAAATATGCAAATTACCGTATTACTCTCAAACCGGGATACGCGCGGCTGCGAGGTCAGTTCCTACGAGTTACGTTGGTCCCGTGGGAGGTGTTGGTGCCACCCACGGGGCCGTTTGGGGGCTGTTTCGAGTTCTCACCCTCTAACGCCATGTTTTGCTTAAGTGTGGAAATAAGCAAATTACCGTCGTACTCTCAAACCGGGAGACCCGCGGCTGCGGGGTCAGTTCCTACGAGTTACGTTGGTCCCGTGGGAGGTGTTGGTGCCACCCACGGGGCCGTTCGGGGGCTGTTTCGAGTTTTCACCCTCTAACCTCATGTTTTTAAGCTTAAGTTTAGAAATATGCAAATTAACGTCATATTCTCAAACCGGGAGTCCCGCGGCTGCGGGGTCAGTTCCTACGAGTTACCTTGGTCCCGTGGGAGGTGTTGGTGCCTACCACGGAGCCGTTCGGGGGTTGTTTCGGATTCTCCCCCACTAACGCCATGTTTTGCATAAGTCTAGAAATATGCAAATTCTCGTCAAATTTTCACACCGGGAGTCCCGTGGCTGCGTGATCAGTTCCTACGAGTTACATTGGTCTCGTGAGAAGTGTTGGTGCCTCCCACAGGGCCGTTCGGGGGCTGTTTTGGGTTTACATCCTCTAACGCCATGTTTTTAACCCTAAGTCTAGAAATATGCAAATTCTCGTCGTATTCTCAAATCGGGAGTCCCGCGACTGCGTGGTCAGTTCGTACGAGTTACATTGGTCCCGTGGGAGGTGTTGGTGCCTCCCACAGAGCCGTTCGGGGGTTGTTTTGGGTTTTCACCCTCTAACGCCATGTTTTTAAGCATAAGTCTGGAAATATGCAAATTATCGCCGTATTCTCAAGCCGGGAGTCTCGTGGCTGCGCGGTCTGTTCCTACGAGTTACATTGGTCCCGTGGGAGGTTTTGGTGCCTCCCACGGGGCCGTTCGGGGGCTGTTTTGGGTTTTCACCCTCTAACGTCATGCTTTTAAGCCTAAGTCTAGAATTATGCAAATTATCATCGTATTCTTAAACCGGGAGATCCGCGGCTGCGGGATCAGTTCCTACGAGTTATATTGGTCCCGTGGGAGGTGTCGGTGCCTCCCATGGGGCGGTTCGGGGGGTTGTTTCGGGGTTTCGCCCTCTAATGCCACTTTTTAAGCTTAAGTGATGATATTTTCAAATTATCGTCATATTCTCAAACCGGGAGTCCCGTGATTGCGCGGTCAGTGCCTACGAGTTACATTGGTCCCGTGCGAGGTGTGGGTGTCTCTCACGGGACCGTTCGGGGGTTGTTTCGAGGTTTCGCCCTCTAATGCCATTTTTTAAGCCTAAGTCCTCATATTTTCAAATTATCGTCGTATTCTCGCACCGGGAGTCCTATGATCATGTGATCAGTTCCTACAAGTTACATTGGTCCTGTGCGAGGTGTTGGTACCTCTCACGGGACCGTTCGGGTGCTGTTTCTAATACCATGTTTTTAAATCTAAGTCTAGACATTTTCAATTTATCGTCGTATTCTCAAACCGAGAGTCTAAAATATTTTCAACATATTTTCCAACAATCAAACCCATAATTATCCCGTACTCCTTCTAATTATCCCGTACTCCTTCTAACATACTATCCAACAACTAATAATTATCCAACAGCCAAACCAAACAAAACCAATATTTATCCCGTACTCCTTCTATCATACTATCCAACAACTAATAATTATCCAACAGCCAAACCAAACAAAACCAATATTTATCCAGTACTCCTTCTATCATCTAAAATTTAATAGATAATGCATATCAATTCTATAACTAATTTAGTTAAAGTAAAGAGTACCTGGTATGTAATGAAGAACTGGTATGCAATTCTTAGATCTGCAATATGGAAATAATGTGTAATGAAGAACTGGTATGTAAAATTAAAGAAAGTACCTCACAAAACTCCTGAAGAATTATTAGTTGCCTATAATATGTCTTAGATTTACACAAATGCATACAAATTGAAAACTGAAAATGTTGGAATAAAGCATACTAGATATAAAAGTTTTTGACAGGGGTAGGTATGGTGAAAAGTGAAAATGTTATGGAAACACACATACATATAAGTTGAATAAAGCATACTAGATTGAAATGTTTTTCATAGTTTCTCTCAATTATCGGCAATCAAAAGAGAGAAAATTATTAGAACTGATCTATCTGAACTCATAATAGAAGCGAAAAGAAAGTTAAATTCACCATTAAGCACATTCTCATACAAGTTATCTAATACAATTACCTGAAGAACCTTGTAGATACACACTTTTCACTACACCAAATCCTACGATATTTGCTAATACCCTTTAACTTCATCTTCTTCCTAAAATCAATGAACAACATATTCAAGATAACAGCAAATTTGAAAGTGAAAACAGTGAAAAACATATTCAATATAACAGGACATATTCAATTGGATAATGTTGAGTTCAGACAATTACCCGAATAATAGCTCTACCCATTGCTATAAGAGCAATGTCGTCGGATCCTTTCTCCTATAAAAGAAAACATTATCCAATTGCATAAGCTTCAAAATAGAGAAACGTAAAGGAGTACAAAATAGTCATTTAAATCATATAAAAAAATTACATTTGTAGCATAAAAACATGTTTGATCCAAAATACATTTTCTAGGGGCTTGAACAAGAACGGAATAACAATTACAGTCAATTAACCAAAAGGCTTCATAACAGATTTGACATATGACGGTATACACAGCAGAACACGTGTTTATTTTAATAAGACAATCTGAATCTCACGTGGCAAAGTGACACTCGTAGCATAATAATATTAACCATAAAAAAATTGTTTTTTTTTTTCCAACATTGGTTTGTTATTGAATTTAATGAAACACAACAAGGACATAATACATAACACAACTAGTGTAATTATGAGGATGTATCTGCCCTCGGCTTCTCTATCCTCTGACCACCATAAAACCACTCTTATTATAAAATTCGTGTATATTACAAAAATTCGTGTATATATTATAAAATTCCACGTACAAATTATAATTTTTCCAATAAAAAATCATGTATACTTTACAAATTTTATCATATACGGGACTGAAAATCGAGTATACATTACAGTTGGCAAATGGTTTTTGTTAAGTGAAATTTCTACATAACTCCTTGTTGTCGTCGCAGGTATAGTAGAATGCATAAATACGTTATTGACAAAATGTAGTCAATGAACGATCGTATACAAGTTCAGTTTATGAATGATAGCGTAGCTACATAAAAAATATGAATCAAATTACAAATATATTGACCCGTAATGTAAGAATAACTGTAAATAAATTTGGTAAACGAAAAAGGTTTCCAGATCGTAACCTCTGGGGATTTCACCCATCCTCTGAAAAAGAGACGGCGACCCTCTAGTACAACCCATAACCCTCCGGCGACTTCAACCCCATAGCTCCGACACAATTCTGAAACAGTTCAGGCCAACCCTTGCCTTACCAACTCATTCATACCCAACCTCCGACCTGACGAACCTTTGCCCCAACCCGAACCTCCGTCTCCCAAATCCATATCCAAACCCAATCCAGTCTACCCATTTACCAACCCGACTTCCATACCCCCAAAACCCAATCCAATCCGGTTCCACAAAACCGCAACCCATTCAGCACCCCAAGACAGAGTAACTCTGGGGATTTCACCGATCCTCTGAAAGTAATATGCATACAGTAACAACTAGGCAAAATTTGATTATAGATCATATTCATGTCTTAGTCAATATTAATCCGATATGTCAAAAAAGTTACAGTATATCGCTTAAAAATATTATAAAGTTATTAAAATAATTGGTCAAGTGACTTATTTTTATAAAAGGGCGTAAAATTTTATATTATTGAATTTATACATGAAATTACTGATTTCCTAATGTTTGAGCTCCATCAGGTACATCTGAATTGTGACCCCTACTTGTAGTTGAATACAAAGAATGCAACTTTAAGCCATTCAAACACAGAAACCTTAGATCCATCCAATAGTAAAAAAAACAAACCTTGATTCAAAAGTCTAGTGGATATGGGAAGCAGTTGCAAGAATGGTCCAAGCTTCTGATGCTCAACCAATAGCTCTGACAAATACTGACTACACAAAATATCAATACAAATACACTAAAAACACCCATCGATCGTTGTAGGACTATTCATCCAGCAAGAAATGAATCAAGAAAAACAAAAAAAAAGTTGAAAAAGTAGTACCTGTCGACATCTGGGTTAGTTCTAATCTGGGGAGACTCAGAAGCAGCTCTTGCAGGTGAGAAGTTGTGGTTAGTCCAAAATGCGACTGTACAAAACTCAAGACAGAGTGAGGGGTAGATCGGCACCTCCTTATTTCTGTCACACTCCATTTGTGCGTTTTCTGTCAGACTTGGAGCTGTCTCAAACCTTCTTGCTGTCTCCGTCATTGAAGCCTCCGGCCACCACCATCACAGCAACCCGAACAACACTTGGTCCGGCTGAAACCCTAACTGAAATCGCCGGTGCCACTTGGTCGATTGAATGAAAGAGAGGGAGGGGAAGGAATTGAATGAAACGAAGGGTATAGCGGGAGTTATTTTTTTCAGATTTAACATGGTCACGGCTCTGGCCGTGACCCACGAGTGAAACAAATTAATGAAATTAGTGAGCCCACCATTTTGGGTATGGTCACGGCCCATAGCCGTGACCCATACCAATAAATGGTCACGGCCCCAAGCCGTGACCCCTAATTTGTGGTGCGCGACCCTTTTTCATTCATCTTAGTGCTTGAATGAGGTATGGTCACGGTCCATAGCCGTGACCCACACCCAGAAATGGTCACGGTCCTAAGCCGTGACCCTCAATGTGTGTATTATTTTCTTCGTCATGTCGTGGGTCACGGACTTGGGCCGTGACCCACCCGCGACCAAGCTTGGAGGGAATTTTGGCGCGAGTTTGGCGCCAAGATGGTCACGTCCTGGTCACGGCCCAAGGCCGCGACCACTGTGGTCACGGACCAAGTCCGTGACCACTTCCCGAGCATTAATAATTTAGTGTGGTAATACATATGGTCACGCCAAAAATTGAGTGGGTCACGGCCCAAGTCCGCGACCAGCTGGTCGCGGACTTGGGCCGTGACCCATTGGGCGTGACCATTCGCAGGATTTGGTGTAGTGCATAGATAGTGATTCTGAAGATTATAATAGTGCCACTAATAAGTATGAAGACTCCCAAGTTACTTTAGATTTATACATGATGTAAATTAATCAAGATGATCAAATGATGAATATATAGACTTTGAAGAAGATTGGTATAAATGTATATTAAGAAAGACTTTAGATGTGTAGAATGCTTTGAAACTATACACAAAGTTATTTATCATTTGTGTTACTTGTCAATTACACTACCATGAAAACTATTGGAGAGCTAGATTTAGAGAAATTTATACTACCCAGTATGATGCTCAAATAGATCAAGATAATAAAACATATTATTAAGACATTGATATAATTATATCCAAAAGATTACAAGAAAATGAAGATGTAAAAGGAAAGAGAATTTCCTATAATCTTGAAGATAACCACTCTGATAGTAGTTTAGAAAACCTAACACAATTTGAATTTATAGATAAATCTCAAAAAGCAATATCTATTCTATAAAAGAATAATATAGGAATATCTACAAAACCACATGCTTGTTTTGTAGAAGTATTCATACAACACAAATATTGTCCTAAAAGAGTTTCAACCTTTATATACATCGGATGCCCACAAAGTATTTGTAAAGCTAATTCCTTTCCCGAATATTACTTTCTAGACATTAATAAAGAAATCCATGGTAAGGTAGCTAATGGATAACGATTTACATTGTATTTTCAGACTATTCCTATTTATTTTAAATTAGGAAATTATACTAACAAAACTGTTAATCATCGGTTTTTGATAATGAATCCTTGTCCTAGTTTCACAAGAAACATCATTTTAGGACAAGACTTTATTAGTATATATCATCCTTATACTCAATATAATGATAAGATATTATTTACTGACAAAGAGGAATATAATATTAAAGCCCTTTTAATAGATCATAAGACCGTCTTTGACCTTACGTTGGTCAAACCCAATTGTCGACCAATAAAACATAAGAGTTCTTCAGTTGAGCATGGTTGACCTAAACCTACAAACCAATAAGAATTCCTAGAAATAACTAAACCCTTACAAAGAGAATGTAAGTATCCACACCAAAAGTGTTATAAGCAAATAATCCTTATACAACAAGACATTTTATATCAAGCCCAACAAACCTTATTATTGGTCCAAGCTGTATCCAAACAAAATAAGATTTATATAGAAGTAGAAAAAGAAAAGATTAGGCAATTAGCAGAGCATACTTTAGGAGAAAATCCCATTGCTAAGTGGGATAAAGACCAAAGCTACTGTGAAATTGTCCCTATTAACCCATATGCCACTATTAATGGTGGAACCTATAAGAAAGGATATTAACAAGAAGATAGAGAAGAGTTCAAAAAAGATATAGATGAAATGCTTAAGCTCGACATTATTAAAGAAAGAAAAAGTAGACATAATAGCCTTACCTTCTATGTTCAAAATGAGTTTGAATGAAAGAGATGAAAAGACGTATGGTCATAGACTATAGACATCTTAATAAGAATTGTGAGTTTGATTCTTATAATATACTAGACAAGAATAACTTAATTAATCTAATTGAAGACATAATTATATTTAGTAAGTTTTATTGCTAATCAGGCATCTCGCAAATAAAGATGCATCTAGATAGTATAACTTGGAAAAACTTTTGTGTGCCCCAAGGAAAATAGGAATGGTTAGTTATGCCATTTGGATACTTGAATGCTCCTCAAGTATTTCAAAGAAGAATTGATAATATATTTAGGCCTTATTCATAATTTCGTCTTGTTTACATAGATGATATTCTTGTAGCTAGCAAGAGTGAGATAGAACATGTAGACCATATTAAGAAGATTATTTTAGAATTAGATAAACATGATATTGTTATTTCTAATAAGAAAATTTAATTATTTCAGACTGAAATAGATTTTGTGGGAATGCATATAAATAAGGGAAAAATATCCTTAGCAAAACACATAACTAAAAATATTATTGACTTTCCAGATCAGCTTCAAAGTAGAAAACAATTATAATCATTTTTAGGATTATTTAATTGTGTTGCAGACTTTATTAAATTTATTTGCTTCAAAAATTCAAAGCCTAACTTCCAAATTAAAACGAACAGACAAGATTAACCCTTTCAACTGGACTAAAGATGATTTTGAAGTCATAAGACAAATTAAAGAAGCAGTTAAGAACAACCCTTTACTTGAACTGCCTAATGCTGAAGATCAATTCATAGTAGAAACAGGTGACTCTGATAAATAATGGGTTGAAATATAATTTTCCATTGATCATCTAACTAAAAATAAGAAACTTTGTAGATATAGTTCTTGAACTTTAATAGATCCATAAACAAGTTATACAGCCCATGAAAAAGAAGTATTAGCAATAGTAAGGGCTATAGAAAAATATATGATTTCTCTTAGACCTAAACATTTTACTGTTTATACTCACTCTTCTTCTCCAGTAAAACTTGAGATACTTATATTTGTCCAAATCAAGGACTAATAGACTTATTAGATGGAAAAAAATTCTTAATGGTTATGACTTCTCTGTTATACATATTAAGGGAAGTAAAAATACCATTCTAGACATCATATCTAGAGAACCAATGTTATCTAACACTAATATGATTTCATGTTTTATGTTGCAAGACGAAGACTTAGAGACAATGAGTTCCTATAGAACAAATAGACTAAATAAAGAATACATTGCAGACTATCTTAGATGCATAAGACTAAATGCTAGTGTAATGCATAGACATACTCATATTCAAGACTCTCGATAAAGACCAATCCTGGAGAACTTTGATGATATACTAGTTCCTCCTATAAAATCTAGACATGCAATTATTTCCCATAATAGACTCATTGGAAAGATTTATTTTCCCCAATATAGACATAACCAAAGATACCTAGACTTGATAAAATTTAGACGAGAATTTTTAGATGATGGGAATACTCTTATAGATGCCCTTTGGTGGAATGTAGAGAATAGACTATGGATAGAATTCAAATAGAATTTGGTAGATGTTACCAAATTCATGAGAACTCAAAGACTTTCAGTTACTCAACTTAGTAGTACTGCTACACATAGACCTCAGACTCAAAGGTATGCTCAGACTCTTAGAGAATCCTCCAAAATTAGACCAACTGATAATTTTTATTATTAGAAAAAGACCTTTAAAACTAAGATTTTTATACTGTTTGGTCATAGTAATCTTCCAATTTTAGAAGACTTCCAGAAAGGAGCTAATAACATTATTGAACAAATCAATATGTTATTATTCGAGATTAATGAAAATGCCCTAATGATTAGGGGTTTCTTGAAAGACGTTCCAAAAATTTTTCTTTTTTTGAACGGGAGATCTAGCTCATGTAACGTTATAAGACCACGGGTTCATTGGACTCGTCCATATAAAGACTGTAGAAGACTATTATTGTTGGGAAAATAACCTATGAGTACATCAACAAGGTAGAGGACTTTCTTACCCTATTTTTTAGGATCTACCAACCAAGTTCCTGTAGAGGAATGAGAGTTAAAGGATTTAAAATCATTCTATTTTTCAATTATTCATTTGAAGACGTTGAGATTCTATCCGAAGACAGGACTAAAGGCCTAACTGTTGATAAGTTCAAACTCCAGATTGCCCAAGCTATGGAAACAATAGAAATCATGAAGCTGTTAATAAGTGAAGACAGATGACACACTTCATACCATAAAGAAAACCTCATTATCCAAGTTTATGAGCCATTTAATGGAAGGCTCGAGAAAGAATCCAAGGAAATGGTACAGATAGATTTACCAACCAGCCAGCCAGCCTAAGAGTGGTGGGTCTCATTGATGAATTCTTCAATAATAATGCTCTACTAGAAAAAGACAAGGCATAAGAATACACGAATGAGACAAATAAGGGGCCCTCGTTAGCTAAAGAATTATTGAAGAAAAAAGATGCCATTATTTAGACCCTTTTGAAAATGCAAAAGGTTCTTTTTCATTATTACAAGACAGTAAACTCATTTCGTAGACTTGACTTGTGGGCCATCAAATGGCTTCATTTAAAAAATAAAGAATTAAATCCAAACAAAGACCGGTCATGTTTATTAAAATTACTTTATGTAAAGCATAATTTTGTGGACTTTAATAATTGTATAGCTTTAAACTAGTTAGCTTCCTAGCCTCTAGTAGGCAGTTGTATGTGCCCTTGAGGCTTATAAAAGGGAGCATCCAGTATGTGTGTGGGGAGGGATCATAGTGGAGAGACAGGATATCAGAGAGAGAGAGAGAGAGAGAGAGAGAGAGATGAGAGAGTAATATGTACATGAATGAGTAAACCTCTCGTAGTAAGGGGAGAGGGGAAAGTTTTATTTACTTATCCTATGAAATAAAAGTATTTTTTTCCAAAAATCTCTTTATGTTAAGTTGTTATTATTCACCAAACGTCTCCAACCTTCTGTTCATAAAGGATTATTATGTGGAACATCTAGTGTAGCACGTAGGTGTTATAGTATTGAACCACTGTCGGATGTCGATTTGCCAATATCCGTTAGCTAGGTGGGTGTTAGGCATGGTGGCATACAGGAAGTAAACAAGTTCAACACCAAACTAGTTGATTGAGGTGCGACACATAAATAGAGAGTTTCAATAGTCCTAGACCGAAGAAGAATAGTAACAAAGCTGAAGAGATGAAGGAAAGAAGATAAAGATATTACAGACCAACAGGAAGGTATAAACTTGAACCAAACCGCTAGCTATTTTACATATTATTGTTATAATTCAAAGAAACTTGCATGATCCTATAAATAACTACATACTTTTTAGCATTTTTTAATCAAACAAATTTAGACTTAACAATATAAATCCAAGAGTGGACTCTTACAGAAACCTTAGATAAAGTACTTTTAGGAAAAAAAATTACATACGCAGGTGGTACATATAAGTATATAGACAAAATTATTGAGTGGTTAGTACGTGAAGTACCTGGATTAGAAATAATTAGAATAGGGATCATTGATCTCTTCAAACAAGAATTAAGAACTGAAGAGTTCGCAGAAGAACTTTCAAGACCTGAAAAATACCAAGAATATACTAGAATACTTGAAGATATTATAGACGTATTAAAATACATTAAGCGCAAAAGGTTAGATGAAACAAAAACTACTTTAATTAGAGTAGGAGGAATTCATCATCTTCTTAAAAATGTAGAGACAACTTCCCCTAGAACATAGCATAGATTTTTGTCATCCTGTGGTGACGACGAATTTATAGAAGACAACCTAATTCATATTATTAATCAAATATATAAAGAAACTAGATTGATAAAACCTCAGTACCATATAAGGTATTTAGGATCATAATATTTTCCTCAAAAACCTCTTGAAATTTCCGAATACCCAAAGGAAAATATTTATATATATAATCCTCACTATTTCGAACTCCAGTACGATAGTGACGGTAGAATCCTGATAAGTAGTCCTGAAACTTCAACACTTAGGCTTCCAGATTAAGAATAGATTTTAAAATAGGCTTAATAGACTTTAGAATCTATTGGGGTAGAAATTTTTATTTCCATAAACCTTAGAAAAAGACAATAGTATATAAAAGATGAAGTGGTCCCCAGATAAATTTTGGACAGTAGCTGGTCCGCAAACTAGGTCCACAAACTAGGTCTGCACGAGAGCCGAACTCTCTCTCTCTCTCTCTCTCTCTCTCTCTCTCTCTCTATATATATATATATCTCTCTATATATATATATATATATATATATATATATATATATATATATACACACACATATGACAAAAAACACTAATTTGGAGAGTGGTTTATATGCTATCACAAGAGAAATATTCACCTTTGCTGGTAAATTGGGGGGGGGGGGGGGGGGGGAGGTGTGGAAGGAGAAGGAGCGGTTTGGTTAGAGAGAGAGAGAGAGAGAGAAAGATCGCCTCGTCCGATAATGAATGAGTTGGTTACATTGATGGGATGGCATTCCAAAAATTTTTGGACATAGAGGTAAAATGGTCAAATTATGGCTCGTTAAAATATAAAAAATTCTAGGTGTACCACATTTTGAAACCAAATTGAAACTGCGTGCCGACGTGACGTGCAAAGATTGGTTAGTTCTTTATGGATGTGGATCCGCACTAACGGGGTTAACAAATCTTCACATGCCGCGTAGGTATGCGGTCTCTATGTGGTTTTAAAATGCGATACATGTAGAATTACACTTAAAATATTAGGGTCGGTTAAGTTCTTTATTCAGAAAACTCGTTTTAAATAAATTTTTGAAATTCAGTTTTTTTCAATTTATGAATATTGGTGAACGTTTGGTAAACTTGTTTTTAAATACAGTTTTTTAAAAATTGAGAAAATTGGCATTCATTTAATTATACATGTCTGTGTGTGTGTGTGTGTGTGTGTGTGTGTGTAAACATACAAAAAATATCCATATAGATATGAAACATGGATACATACATACATACATAAATACATACATACATCATAAATGCATCATTATATCATGTATTTTATGTATATTTAATGAGGTATGTTGACGAGTTTACACACACACACACACACACACATATACATATACATATATATATATATATATATATATATATATATATATATATATATATATAATACAAATGTGCACGTACATACATACATACATACATAAATGTATAAATACATACATATACATGTCTATATAGTGATATTGCATGTATAATTCACAATAAAATTATATACATAGATGGATTGAAAATATTTTTAATACATATGCATATTTTATATTATTCCTTGCATTAATAATACATGTATAAAACTATATATAAATATCATGTATCGATTCATAATATTATTTAACATATGTACATATATTTTTTTTATTTATAAGAATTACACACTAAATAATGTATGTATGTGTATTATATATTAACGTATAAATGCATTAAAATATAATAATGAACAATTCCGAGTTAAAAAATAAAAAAAGAAGAAGTTATAAAACACTATTTTTCTGTTTTCTGAAAAACTTGATTATAACAAAAAAATATTATAATTCAGTGTTTAAAAACACGTATGTCAATCACAATTTTTTTTATCAAAATTTCATTAAACACGAAAAACATAATTATATTAGTAAACAAACACATCCTTAATTATTTTTAAGTAGTAATGATAGGGGAGTACAAGTATTTAGTTCTATTTATAAAAATAGATTTGTAATTAATCTTAAGTCTTTGTATTTTTACTTATTGGTCATGTTTTAATAAACATATGACACATGTCATTCTCTACAGATATGGACACGGGAGGTTAAGGTAGTTACATGATGATTTTGAGTGGTTATGAGGTGCTTCTACGTGGTTGTGTAACTTAAAACAATTTTAAAAATACATGGTATGAAAGATCACTAAATCATTTGAAATGGTACCAAAGCCTGAATCTCTATAATGACGACATCACTACAGAAAAGAGTATCTTTTGAGACGTTGGTCTAACACTGCTAAAAGATCGTTTATCCATATCAAACACTTTTTGGGATACTATTTGGGATGGTTGGGGAGATCTTAATAATAGGGGTTACAAATACTTTTTTTTTATTCCATTAACAACCCAAAAGAAGTTTTTGAGACATGACCAAATCCGTCTCAAAAGGTCCTCTTTATATGGCCCTTTTAGACGAGACAAGAGTTGTCACAAAAAAGTGTTTTTGAGATGAGAATTTATCTATATCCAAAGGTTACTATTTTATAAAATCTTTTTGAGACATCAACATGGCCATGTTTAATATATTTTTGGGATAGTTTTAACGATCCCAAAGAGGTGAAGGGATCTTAAAATTTTTACACCAATATTTTATGGAGAATAAAATCTAACGCTAAAGTTTAATATAGAATTTAATTACATTTGAGACAACACAAATAATGAATAATCATAAAATTTAATACATAAGATGATTTTCAACCAACACAACAAATCATTTTAATTCAACAATAAATAGAGTTCTTACAACCATCTCCAAATATTCATCAAAATAATAATTCTAATACAAAGTTCAAATATTTAACTTGACAAAAAAAAATTAATTAATTTATTAATACTCCAAACACGAAATGCTTTTATCAAAATAATTCAGCAACACTAAAGCGTACGACCTCCAGGACCATTGATTATCATTTGCATGCTCTACACCTGCACAAAAAAATATTATGCCAATAAGGTCAGAATTAATACCTCGCATCAACAATACAATATGCAAAATGAATCAATATAGTATAGTCTCATCACAAACAATATAAATATTATTATTTTAAAAAAAAATCGATAGAGTCTGCTTTGTTTATCCATTAAAACCACATAGCAAAACTGTTTTAAACATTAAAACTGATTCTAAGAATAATATACACCAACAAATAGAAAATTTTATCCACCACCATAGTAAATTCTCACCACCAAAGCAAATTTTCACCACCACATTGAAAATTAAACTTTAAACAAGAGAATTTTCAATCCTAATATCTCAGTATATATATATATATATATATATATATATATATATATATATATATATATATATATATATATATATATATACTAGGGTATGCCCATGCCTGAAGGCACGCTGATAATCGAAAAATGGCAAAAATTTTCTAAGTACGTTATTGCAAGAAGGCAAAAATTTCGTTACCAAGAAAAGAAAATGTAATTTAAAAAAATTGGCCATAATCACATTTGTTTATATGACGAACCACCATGTTTCAAAAATAACAAATACTCCAACAATGTTCAAAAAGTCTAAATGCCCGTGCTTGAAGGCTCGCAGATAATTTTGAAAAATATAAAGTAGTGTATAAAGTAAATAATAAATGTTTTATATATTATAAGTGTAAATAATTGAGAAAATTTTGGCATACTTTTCCATGTTTGTAAAACTATCCACCTTGTTAAAGAAAAAAAATTCTCCAACAACACTAATTGTCCGTAATTCATGACACAATTCTCGTTTATTTTAAAATTTTGACAAAACTGTAGTGAAATTTTAAAAATTGTGCTAATAGTATCATATCGTGTTGGCACAAAATCATACCCAAAAACACGAATTTACACCCTTACCTAACACACTTTTTATAGTGTGGTGTTTCTTATTCTTCCCGTGAATTCTGGTTACAATATCTCTACCGAGACAAAAAATTGACATTTTAAAATTTTACCAAACATATATTTAATATTTCCATATTTGTATTCACTTAGTTCCTCCAACAAAGTTTTTCTCAACTTTGTGGCTATTTCTCCCTATAAATGGATACTTTGATTGTCTGCAAAAGGTAGTAAAAGATAAAAAGACTCGGTAGACTTCGAACGTGATGTTTTCTGAATGCGGTATCCCATGTATTTTCTTTCATAATGCGGGTAGTATAATTAGCACTATGACATAAGGTGTTCTATTATGAGAAATAGTACCATGTGTGGACGGCACGTGTCCGTGCTCAATATTAATAAGGACACGACACATATGAAATATGCACCCCACATATTTTACACAATACGTGTTGTGTGCTTATTTGTGTTGGGCACGGATATATGGTGTCCTCCACACATGGTACTATTTTTCCTTCTATAATAGTAAGGGTTTTGTTTCATAGCATTATGTACAGTCCTTCCTATAGAATGATACATCTCAAGATCACCATTCACCAACTACAACAATAAATTATATGAGGAACATATAGATATAAGGTAATTGAGTATAAGGAATCTGTATAATTTCATCTCCACATATTTTCAACAGACCATGGGCTTGTCCAGGAAATGAATTAGTTAGAAGTATTGAATGTTGCCATGAGTGCAATAATTACATTTAGGAACCAATTACTTATCTTGCTAGCTACTGGGACATGGAATCCGTATTTAGCTATGTAATTCCAATATCTTATTTAAAATGTATTATTATCTCTCTCCCCCTTTCAACCTTGTAACTAAAACTTTACATATTCTCAGAGTATGCACAGGTAGCCAAAAAGTGAGTATCATTGATGCACCATTTAACAACCTCGGAACACATGCTTGTATACATATGTTTTTTTTTACTTTGACCCCATACTAATAGCTTATTACATTACGACTTAGATGTTCAAATATTAGACTTACCCCCCACCTTTTACAGACTTCTAAATCCATATATAAAGACCGCTAATTAGAAATTAGACTTTGTAATACTGTTTTATACACAGAAATACCCCAAACCTCTTTTTCCCCAATTCAACTTCTTCATAAACCGATTTTAACCTGAACTCAAGAAAACCCAACAAAATTGCAATGTTGTGATCAACAATACAACTCAAAAAGGCGATATTGATATGAGCACGCATAGTAACTATTGAACTTCTTAGGGGGGGTTATGTCTAGATACGTAGACGTAATGTTACTACAGGGTCAAACCTAAACAAATGTGAAAAAATGTGTAATAAAATAGAAAACACAACCCCACTAAATCGTCACCCATACCTGAAAAACTCCAATACCACAAAGGAAACCCAGATCTGTATTGGATCAAGCGGCCGGAGAAAAAAAACATCAACCCCCATCAAACAGCAAGATTGGGTGGTTTATTTTACTAAAAAACCTCTATAACATTGTAATGCAAAATAATATAACATTTCTTTTACTGCAAATGCAATATTCTCCCTTATCTGACTATAACATTTTTTCTTTGTTCATGACGTAACTATAATATTAGGTTAAAATTTTATACCCAAAATAATAAACAACATAAATAATGGGGTTGAACGAAAAATGGCCCAAAAATAAAGTCAAGCAAAAAGAATAAAAATAAAAAGTACAACGCACCTTATTTATTAAAAAAACATAAATTATTAAACAACAAAGTGATAATAATGGTAAAGCAAACATATCTAACAAATGTAGTAAATGCAGTTGTTGGTTTCAAAAAACATTATCGAAATGGAATTGTTACACCCACAAAACAACAACCACAAACCTGTTCTCTAGAAGTGAGTTGTCTAAATCAAATTTAGGAAACAATAATAATTTATCAGATTAGACAAAAAAATACAAATGTATGATTTTTCTTCCAAGGGTTTGAAGAGGATCTTTGAGATTCATCTGCTGAGATCTGCTCTTGCCTACTCACACCATTTGCCCGATTTACGGGTCGAATTCTTCCCCGTTAAAATTGTAATGAATTTGTTGTTGGGTTGGGTTGTCCTATACCTGATATCAAGATATTTAGGCTAAAATATTTCGAATTAAGTTGATTTTTTTTTAATAAAAGAGTAAGATGAACAGGAAAAAAAATATACCTTTAACCAATCAAACATATGCCCGGAGATATCAAAAAATCAGCAAACCTTAAAAAACATAAATATGGTTTTGGACTACCAAAAAAAACGTCAAAAAATCACCAATCCTTGAAAAACATACAACACCGAGATAGATACTACCCCTACTACTGCACCGGTGACCACCGGATCTATCTCTGGCAAGATCTAACAAATCCGATAATAAACCAACAAATCCGGTGACCTGATCACCATACCGTCATACCTGAACATACTCCAAGCACATGGTTGCATTCATTTAACTAATATACAACCTAAAAAAGCGAATAAAATAAATTAGATCTAATGTCAGTAAGTACAAACAAATATTAATTAGGTTTAATGTCCAAATTGAGGCAAAAAAATGAATACCCATTCTTGACTGGGTGGGAGAAAAATCAACCTCAACCCGTTCAACTTGGTTGAACACTCTGGAACACGAACACCCTGTTTTGATGCTTTTAACATAAAAAAATCAGTCCTCTCTCTCATCCCCATAAATATAGATAAAACATATCCATACCTTCCTTGTGAAAACGGTGCTACATTTTAGTCCTGAAAATACTGATTCTGTTAGTGAAACAATATTCAGCTAAAGAGTGTTTTGTTTCCTTTAGTGAGTTCTGAGAGGAGACGAAACTATTTTTATGTGCAGAGAGAGAAATGATTTGTAATAGATGATGGGGTGGAGTCAAGAGTTTTTTAGTCACTCGAAATAAAATCTTACATTTTGATAGGCTCGAGGTAAAATGTAATTCAAAAATTGTAGTTGAGGTGATTAATATAGGATTTGAAAGATTGAGATGGAACAAAAGATGATAAAGACATAAATCTCGCCCTTCATAGTTTGTGTTTCGAGAGAAAATGACATAGGGGTTGGGAGAGCAAGTGAGCCTCTTGATAATATTTAAGAAAATACACTTCTAACCTTGTTTTGGAATTTTGAAAAGAAGGGGGAAATAAATTAGTGTGTGTTAAAAGAGGGGGAAATTAAAGAATTGAGGGCAAAAGAGGTAGTGTAGAAAAACTTCATATTGATGACATCATAGTTCTATCTTATGACATACATAAGTTTCTTACTTTATTTTATATATATATATATATATATATATATATATATATATATATATATATATATATATATATAGAGAGAGAGAGAGAGAGAGGGAGAGTTAGGTTCTCCAATATACCTGATTAAACATACCTAGCAACATACCTATTTTTTTAAATAGTAAAAAAAAAAAATTTGAGTTAATATTTTTTATATGGGTTCATTATATTTCAATGTTCCCCTATAAAATTATTGAGATCAAAATAATTTGTTTTGATATTTTAAAAAAATAGGTAAAAAAAAACTGGCAGTTTTAAGGGGTAAAAACTAGCAGTTTTTTTTACCTATTTTTTAAAAATAACAAAAGTCATTATTTTTAATTCATTTTTTATAGGAGAACATTGAAATATCATGAACCCATATAAAAAATATCATATCTAAATTATTGTTTTTACTATTTAAAAAAAAGGGTATGTTGCTATGAGGTATGTTGGAAAGCCTGACTCTCTCTCTCTCTCTCTCTATATATATATATATATATGTGTGTGTGTGTGTGTGTGTGTGTGTGTGTGTGTGTTTGAATTATATTGTATTACCTAGTTGAACTGAATCGTCGAGGTAGTGGAAGCATGATGAGGTGTAATACTTTGGCACAAACTTTGCATATCACTTCGCATATAATTATTCATATGTAATAAAGCTTGTTGGTTGCGAATCTCCTACTCTTCAAGGTCCTGTCGATGTTGAGTGTCTTAGTCTTCAGCTTCTTTCTTTAACTGGTTAATTTCTTCCAATAATAACGAGATGCGTATGCTTTTGTTGACGTTGGCCTAATACCTCATCCCTTTGGTAAAGCATACACATGACCTCCATACCTTACTACATCAGTAAAAATCTTGTTCTGCACTTTTGGATCATTTTATTGCTCTTCTGGTAGCTCATTTAGTCGCCTTTCACGCATTTTGTACCAATTGAATTAATGTGATACGTACCGCTCTATCAAAGGATCCATCTTCAACACTGAAAGGTTTATTATTTGGAGCTCGGGTGGCTTTCCACATGCTAATATTTTTTATGGTCTCCCCTTGTTCTATCGTGTAAAAAACAATGTACATATATCAATACTATTAGATTAAAATAAGATATATTTGTAATAATAAAAATTCCAATCTTTTTGGTTATTTTAGCATATGGCTTTCGTCTTGTCTTTGAGTAAGCACATTCAACTTCACAGTTTTTATGTGATCCGCTATAGCCTAAATATTTGAAAAAATAAAAAATAAAAATAATTATGCTAGTGAATAAGAATGTAGGCATAAAATTCTTAATAAGATGTGATATTTATACATTAATCATCTTTAGACCCCGGTATTTCACCAATTCAGGTCACTGATCTTTTCGACTCATTCAGGCGTATAACTCAACCGCTCCTCATCTGTTTGAAACTTTTTATAGTGTTTCACCTTCACTCGAGGCTTCCATTTCTTCGACGCAAGTCCCATCCTTGAAAAGAAGCTATGTTTAAAACCTTCTTGTGAATTTGTGTTGTTCTAAGAACAAAAAGAATAAATTAGTTAAAACTAGAGAAGCTAATATACAACGACATAAATAAATAATTCAAGCTAATAAGTTACCTTTGCTTCCTTCCAAATATGGTTAAGTGCTTCCTCGCCCACCTCGCTCCAATACAACATTGTCAATGGAAATAAATTTCCACACCGTTCATAATAACCTAAATGTGACATCAATTTACTTTCAAGGTTACAAACTGGTTGACAAAGTTCATTCCATTCCAATATCTTCTTTTTGTTAGCATTTAATTTGAGCCAAGGCCTTCCCCATTTCTAACCATTTTTTTACTAGTAAGGGTAATAATTTTACTTGAATGTTTTTTTGATAAATAATGTTTGTACATCTTTTTCAATATGAATATATAAATTAAAGTAATACAAATGGAGATATACAAACAATGCATTGTATAACACGACATACCTATGAGATCGTCACCATCTAATGCCATCTCATTGGATGGACGATTGACATTTTTATTGAATTATCAATATACTCAATATTTGGGGAAAGTTGATTTGTAGGTGTTTGAAATAAAGAAACCTGAGCTCTTGAGTTGCGGTGTGTATTTTGTGATTGGGATGTCAATTCAATATTTGGGGATGTTGTAGTGGCATCTCTCTAGTTCCATGGTCCCTTATGTTGTGTTGAACGAAACTAATTTGGGCTGTCCTCTTTAAATAATATCCCAATAAATCCATGAGTGGTTGCTTCTGGAGTGGTCTTTCCTCGACTATGTGGTCAGACATAGTTAAACGATGACGATGACGCTTCAATGTCATGTATCTATGTATTTGCATTTATCATAGCAAGAAGTCATATTCAATTTATATATCACATTTCAACATCAGTTAAAAAACTAATCAAACATTAAAAAAACTAAATAATTAATCATTACCTTAAAACGATCATGTTCATTTCAAATTCATTTCCTAGAAATTACTACTCCGTACATATAGCTGTCCAACTATCATATATATAGCAGTCCAGCCTGACTGTCCAACTTCAAATTTACATTATTATTTCAATTATTATTTATATAGTTGTCCAACAACCGAGCAAAGGGAAATTATATATAACATACAGTTTAGTAGTAGCACCAAGTTTATGCAACAGAGCAATTATATATAATATGTAGTGGAGTAGAGTAATTATATATAACATAAAGTGCAGTAAAGTTCAAAGAACACATCATACAGATTTTGCAAATCCTCATAATAGTTAATCCATGTTTATATATGTAGATTTCAAAGACCCATGAAATTTATTTTAGCTTAATGTTCTAAACATATTCTTTGGGAATCCATTTGTGAACCTTGGAACATTTTTGTTTTTACATCAAAAAGTCAATGACTAGTTTAGTGTGGTTACATATTTTTTTTGTTATAAAATTTTAAATTATCAATTCATTGAGGTAAATTATATGTTTCATTATGCCTCGTTTTTTATTTTTACAATAATTTCATATATTGAAAGGATTTTTCTCACATACACCATTTATTTCTCACAAATAACCCAAAAATGCAAATAATGGAATGTCCTTGAATCCATATATTGTGTATTCATCAAGAAATGGAGTGGAAACTTCTCCCATTATCACCCTTCCTCTCCTTTTCAAGTACAATGTCAATTATTTTTGCACACTTAAAATGCATTTCATAAATATACAGAATAAAGTTAAGTCGATGTGGGCTCTTAGTCTTAGATTTTCATAAAGACAATGACCTTTTCTTTTAAATCGAAAATATTCTTGTCATTTTCTTTGACTTTGTATATGTTGACTAGCAATTGCTTACCAACATGGCCTAGAACTTTCAATAACTAATATACCTCTTTGACTTGTTCTCCAATTCAATCATCACAATAAGTACTTGATGCTAATTTAGGAATTTAGTATTATGGTCCCTTTGGTGTGCAATGGATCTATGAAAACATGCAGACTACAAGATTCTACTATAGATAGAAATTTTCAACTGCCATATTTAAAAAAATTCTAACTTCCTAGTTGTAATTAATATAGATTTCGTACTACTAGGTTGTTATTAAAATAAAT
This sequence comes from Sambucus nigra, assembly GCA_949130495.1. Lineage (NCBI taxonomy): Eukaryota > Viridiplantae > Streptophyta > Magnoliopsida > Dipsacales > Adoxaceae > Sambucus > Sambucus nigra. The sequence goes on along the minus strand of CASBWL010000200.1, from coordinate 984,058 downwards.
TCTATCAAGTCGTAATTGCTCAACATAATTTAATTTACTATTTTCTCTCCCAATTATGTTGGCTAATTTATAATTGCGTCTTCTAATGAAAGAATGATTTTTTACTATCTAATTGAAATTATCACCGCCATATGTTATTTGACAAATTTGGCTAGAAGAGTTGTGTGAAACGACCCATTATTTTCGTCTTTTTTTAATTATCTTCTGTGTGACCACCATAAAATCGAGCATGGAGACCACGACCTCGACCACGATTGATGACACTGCGACAGAGATTAGAGGGTAAACCTCTTTGGGTGAGATTATAGGAAGTAGTGGAATAATTGATACAGGATTCATACTGTAACAACCCGTCCTTTTTGGAGACAATTAAATTCCCTAATTAAATATAAATTGGCAATTTGGAGAATTTCTCGAAATAGTGATTTTTGGGATTTTCGAGGATTTAATAATTTTCGAAGGATGTTATAAATTATTTTGGGACTATATAGGTCGAAATAATTTAATTATATGTCTCCGTGGAGTATAGCGACAAAAGATGTAAGATTTTGAGTAGAAAACCCGCATTTAATTATTTTGGGTTAGAATAGTGATTTGCGGTCAAGTACCTCGGATGGAAATTTCGACTGTGTCATGAGTCTCGGAATGTCCGAGATAGTCGGAAAAGAGTGTCCGATTGTCGAAAATAAGTTTCGGGTGATTTTAGAGGTAAAAGTAACTCGTAATTGGGTAAACGAGTCGTTTTTGGGTTTTAAGGGTTTAAACCCCTTTTCTTCTTATTTAAAGAGGGAGAAGGGAAAGAAAAGAGAAGAAAAGAAGAGAAAAGAGAGAGAAGAGAGAGAAGAGAGAGAGGAAGGAGAAAAGAGGGGAGAAAATGGAGATTCAGGCCAAACTCCGCGGGATTCGGCTCGAGGACGTCGGATTTTATCCACGAGGCAAGTGTTTACTTGCTTTATTTATCTTTTTGCATAAATATCTCATACCGTAGTTTGGTATAAAAAAACCCTAATGGTTTTGGGGTGGGTTATCGTGGATAAAACGGGTTTTTGGGAGTTAAAACAATTAAACCCCAATAATATTTCAATTTTGTGGAACTAGGGTTTTAATCCAAATTAATTGGTGATTCCGGGTTCTAGGATGTTTAGAACCCGTGTTATAAGTGTATTTGTAGTTGGTTGAGGTTGTAGGACGTTGGGTGAGGCGACAAAAGCTTGGGAGAAGCTTTAATGGCCGAAATCGTCTCGGAAGGGATGATGAATAGTAACCCGTCACCTTAGGGGGAACTTTTGGCCAGGAAAAAAATTGATTTAGCTTTCGTCCAAAACAAGAAAGTTGTAGATCTTTTCGATATGGTCGCGTGGGAGCCAACCGGGTATTTTTCTGATTTTTTTGCGATTTGATATGATTTTTACAAGATGGCAGCTCCGGGTTGGAATTTCCAACTCGGAAATCAAATCGGGAATTGGAAAAAAATTACGGCTAGAATTAATGTCGTAGATGTTCGGGATAATTTTTGGGGTAGTTTAGAAACCCCGAAAATGAATTTGGGTTGTTAGATTAAGGATTTGAGGAATTAAATTTTTGAGGACCTGGTGTGACCGGTCGACCGCACCCCTATGGCTGGTCGACCGCGTCAAGGAGAATGGGCCTACTGCTTTGTTTCGTAGGTTTATTTACAACCCGCGGTCGACCGGGGGTCTAGGACCGGTCGACCGGTGCCCTGTTTTCAGCCCAAGATTTTGGAGATTAGGATTATTTCTCCTTTTTGAGTTTATGTTTAAAGCCCTTCCAAATTAGAAATTTATGGAGGGTTATGTCCTAAAGGACTTGAGGAATTTGGAGTGTATATATGTGTGTATTCACTTAGCGTGAATTAGTATAATTGTAGATATCCAAATGAATCCGTAGATAGGATTTAAGTATGTTTTATTTATTAAAGTAAGAATATACTTTGGGTTTAGTATCATGCTTATATGAATGCATGATTATGATTCCTGGAGGGAATCTTTGGGATTATTGGTCATCGCTAGATGATGTAGGCCATTATGGCCGTTTATATATTCTAGGAGGACTATATGGTATGTATTTATACTATGTGAATAAAGTATATATATATATATATATATGATATGATGGAAATGATTTTGAAAATATAAAAATGAAAATTTTCAAAATGGAAAGATAAATGTTTTTCATAATTGATAAATTATGGATTATGGTTACACAGCTCCCTAATTCGCTATCATAAGGGAAGTTGCGCGCGTTGTGGTGAAGCCTTCCTGGCTGTTGAGCAGGTTGGATATAGTCCCTAGGCCATGTGAGCGTTTGTTGATATATATTTTTCTGCGCTGGTTATGAGATTCCGGGTGTGGTCTTGACTATCCCGCAGGCACATGGCCGCTTCCCGACGTTGTTAGGTTCCCAGGTTGTCTTGGAGGCCCTGGAAGATGATAGCCATTTAGGGGCGCGTCCAGTGGGGATACCCGGAGGGACGGTCTTATATTTATTAAAGCAATTCATGATAATGGATTGGCTTTATATTTACATTTCCTGAGTATAAAAAGGGAAATGGGATAAAGGTTTAGCTTCGGTAACACTCCCGGATGGAAGAAGGGATGTGGAAGCATGATTTGATCAAAGCATTTTCATGATAATGAAAACGGCTTTGGGGGATGACATATAAAGGAAAAGCACTTTTATGATAATAAAATTGGCTTTAAAAAGGTAAACGATTTGTTAAAGAAATTCATGATAATGAATTGGCTTTTATATTTACATTTCTTGAGTATAAAAAGGGAAATGGGAAGTCTTGAGAAAATAAAGGTATTGATAAATACTTGTATGTAAATCCTCAGTCCGGGAGATAGATCCGGATGTATATTGTAGTATGAATATGTATATATAAATGGGTGAATCGAGTACTGAGGGTCTAATGGATCCCGACGATCGACCTTGCCGCGTAGTAGTGTATAGGGGGGTTCCTTGTTTGGATTTCGCTTTGCGAGACACCCCACGCACGAATATGGCAGTGTGTTGAGACTGGGGAGAAGTTTAATCCATAGTGCTCTTATATTATTAATTCTTATGGTATATATATTATTATATATCTTTCTGTACTGAGGGACTAGCAGATCTCTACGATCGACCGTGCCGCGTAGTAGTGTATCGGGGGGGTTCCTTGTTTGGATTTCGCTTTGCGAGACACCCCAGGCACGAACATGGCATAGCGCTGAGACTGGGGTGAAGCTTAGCCCTTAGTACATTACTTGGACTATCTAGGGTAGATAGTGGTAGGCTGATAGACTAGTTTAGCAGGGTAGCTTGACTAGAATGTTCTAGATAGATGCGCTAGGAGTGCACTATTAGCGGAGAGGTAAGGGGTATCTCTTGGGAGTGCGATACCAAACTTAAATATGAGATAAAACTATTTTTCTAAAAATAAAGCATTTATGCACTTGCAAAATATTTTCAAAGCATTCGGGACCTGACCCGTTTGTCTACTTTTCCTTTCTTGCTATATTATATATATACATAGGTGTCCAGACACAGGGACGCCTGGATGACAATTCTTTCGAGTCAGACGTCAGCTGCAGCAGCTGTGGATGCGTGCAGGTTTTTGATAGCCGCTTCCATCGTTGTACTCTAGATAGGAGGTACTATATAAATATTCGAGCCAATGGCTCAATTGAATTTATTTATTCTTTCAGTACATCATTCGATATGGTTGTATATTTGGACCGGGTGTTCGGTTATTTTAGTTCCTTTCATTTTCATTTCAGTTCATTACGCATTTAATTGTGGATGTTTGAATTTATTCGTTAAAAAGAGTAGTTAAGTAAAAGTTTTTAACGGCCACCTAATAGGATATTAGTAATTAAATGGATTTTCGACAGTGATGCTAAGGATGATCCATATGTGACTCCTGTTTTAATTTAATATTGGAGTGATCGCCCGGTATCTTATTAGGCGGGTTGTTACACATACGTGGGAGATAATATATATAGGCAAGAAAATGAATTTCCATGAATGAGTTCATGGTAGAGAAGATGATTATGATGTTTCAAAAATAAATATTTTTGGTAAGGGTCGAATGTGGTGTGAGAAGGTCTTCGAATTCACTCCCAATACCTTTGAAAAACTATACATTGAATTCAAAACTTCTAATAGCAAGACATGTTGCAATAAGTTCATCGGGATAATACCTCACATCATGTTAATGGAATCTAACAAGACAAAGAAATGATTATAAGCATATAACAATACTAAAAAATAGTGGTGGTATTGTAGGTTCGGATTATGCCATTCATAAAGACGACAAGCAATATGAGCACTCAACCTCTCCAAGTCATGAATTCGAACCTGCCAAAAATTATACCAACGAATGATAATGTTGACTAGTTTTGGATAAAATACACATTACTATCAATAAAAAACAAAACTACAAATGGTCCAAGTTCAAAAACAAAAATAACTAGTTCAGGACCATATCTCCCTCAAGCACTGTCCCTCTAAATTTCATCTCCACCTTCATTTGCATCTGCATCTTTATGATCATTATCTTGAACCACACAAGTGTCAACTATTACTCATCCCTCACCCACCGTTCGTTTTGATCTTAATTCAAATTTTGCATGATAAATGGCTAATCTCGATTAAGAAGCAATTATTCTTTAACTTCTTGAACGATGGTGTACCTATCAAATTGGTCTTTTATGTCATAGGAAAAACAACGTGCCAATCTATATCGATAGGGTCTTGCACGTAAAGTACTTGTTCTGCTTGGGATGTTAGTATGAATGGTTCGTTACACTCTCGATCATCCTTATATTTCAAATGCTTAAAATTGACCAGAGTAAAGTTAAATTCGTCAATTTTTGTAGACATATGATTTTTAACCCAATCACAATTGAATAACACAAACTTCATGCCATTAAGATACTGAACTTCAATAATGTCTCTTAATTCCCCATAGTATGTAATATCACCCACAATGGGGTTTTATCTTTCTAGTTAGAATAACTCATTTGTTCGGATTATATATCAAATCCCCTGCTTTGAGTTTTCTTTCCCCTATTAAGTTTATTTGTTCGAAATCTAGAACCTAAAACAATATAAGTGTTGGATTTGACCGCATACTTAAGGGTAACTAAAGACAACCGTTTTATTTCGTTGGATACTTCCACACCATCACGTGCCAATTTATTATCCTATAGTGTATTAAAGTAAATGTCTATATAAAAGTATAGTACTTATTCATAATTCAACTATTAGTTATGATATTTTCACTTACATAATCCTTAAACCATTTGTGGAACTCATCATTGTAAAGACGATTAACATGATGCTTTTGTGAATCTTGAGGATACTTTGGTAAAACTTCTACGAGATGCTTTCTTCAACCAAACAAATAGACATATCTCAATTGCATAAAAAATATAAAAATGGTTTTCAAACACACCAAATAATTATAATAAAACTTACTTAACAAATGGCTTCACTGCCTCATTATTGGTAAGAATGTACCGATGAGCTTGCATATACATTACATAATCAAGTTCAAATCGAAGTTTTTGACCAATTACACGACCATCTATATATACCCAATTATCATTTCTAGTTAGTCCCTTAGCCTTAGTTTCTAGATCCACATACTGGGAACAAACATTCATGCATTCTTGAAAAATAACAAAGTTGGAAATCGAGGCCTCGGGATGAGCCTCATTTACCAACATAGCCATTGAAAGTATGGAGGTACCTTTCAATCGAATACATCCAATTATAAATGACACAACCATCAATTAAGAGTTTGTTGGGAAAATATATAGGCAAGTGTTCCATCACATCAAAGAAACTCAGAGGAAATATCTTCTTAAGGCTACAAAGGGTAATTGCCATCCGATCTTCAAACTTTTTCAAATCAGTTGCGGTAACTTCTTTTGAGCATAAAATCATAAAGAAATTGCTTAATTCAATCAAGGATTTGACAATATGATTGGGAAATACCCTTTGTGCTCCTGTTGGAAGTAATTTTTGCATTAAAATATGATTACCATTGTTCTTTAATCCCCAAATATATCTTTCTTGCATGTTCACACACTATGAAATGTTCAATTATTAGCCATCGGGAGCTTTAACATTTTACAACACTTTTAAAAAAAAAACTCCTTCTCTTTGTTACTCATCGTTTACACTACTGGGGGAGGTAGTGTAGATTTGACCCTCGTGGTTGAGGATGTAGTTCTGATCGAATACCCAAATTTTTTAGATCTTTTCGAGCTTGTTAGTTGTCTTTTAAGATCTTTTTGTAGCATGTGTTTAGAATAATTAATTAGTGATATTAATTATATTATTATTGACTATGTGTACGCGTAGAATAATTAAGGAATGATTTACTGACGTCGTGAGATATTTCATGTTTTGGGTAGTATTGTTTAGACTCGACTTTGGGGTTACATGGATGCCGGTTTATGTTTTTTACCGCTTTAAATTGGGCTTGTGGGAAGGTATACCCTTTGGTTGAGCTTCAGGTCACTCCGGATAGTATTTTAAGCCCATTGGGGGGGGGGGGGGGGGGGGGGTCCCAAAATAGCTATTTAACACAGGTGCGAGAATTCATGTTTTTAAGTGGCATTAAATTCCATCCTTATCATTTATTCTAAGGATAAGAAAAACTATCATCCATGGGGGAGAAGAAGAAAAAAACCCAAGGAGGACAAACCATGGTAATTAGAGCCTACACTGCATGTTTTTCGATTTTCTGGAAAAAATACCTTCCAATACTCAAAATAAATATGCAATCGATTTAGAATATATGTCCTTCCCTTTTCAAATCTGAATATTAAGGCATGTTTAGGGATTAATTCGTTTAGGATTGATGAAAATAAAGATTTAATTTAATTACATGGAATGCAAATTTCTCATGAATAAGATACTTGTACTTTGATGGATACATCATGAAACGTTTGGATTAAATACTATATATTTGATATTTAATAAATAATTTGGTATGAGTATCCGTTATTATGAAGTCTAACCATTTTAATTTAAGTTTTAGTTTTGGAATTATTGATGAACAAACCCTAAGATGATTTCAAAATGAGTCATGTTAAAAAGTTTAGATCCTCAGGTTTTAATCATGAATTTGATATAAATAAACCCATATTAATCCGTATTTATGTTTAGAATCATATTCCCACACTTAGATTTTGTTTTGGTATTGATATGGTACTTTTTGGGAGCTTAGTTTGGGAATTAATGGAGGTTTTGAGACTTTATCTTCATCCTTATGCCGTTTGGGGTCCTTCCCGAAACCTTATCGATTCAAATAAGGGGAGAATATATTTAAAACATAAAATTGTGAATATTTTTATTACGAACGAGTGGGAATTGGTTTTGTCTTTTTTTGATTTTTTTATCTGTTATGAATTTTGTTCTAAATGGTGTGCCAGATCGAAATTTTGTATTAGTTATTTTGGGTTGGACGTACTTTTAGGATTGCTCTACGTAGTTTACTAAAGTATCAACCTTGGTTAATATTGATGATAATTAGGTAGGTTAGAGGTATGACCTTTTTACTATGGTATTTACACATGGTGTTAGGATTTGGTTAGAATGCGTAAATGGAAAAGTGAACGGTATCTTATGGTACTATGGTATTTACACATTCTGCTGGACCCTACCTCTCTATGGGCACTCCCTCTTAAAGTGTCATATCTGGATGTAAACCAAACAACATCTCTGACCATCTCCTTGTCATTGGCCCTGTTGGCCCTGACGAGGTTGGCCCTGCTGGCCTCTCCCATTGTTCCCTTGGTCTTGACGTCCCTGAAGAACCTGCTGCTGCTGAGTTGGACCCGATTGTCCCTATTTAAACCCCTGCCCTCCTGGTTAGAACCCACCAGGATTAAATTTCTAAGCCCGATTCCCTTGTTGACTGCCAGACTGCCGTTGAACACAACTTGTGTCACCACCAACAACTGCCTTCCCATTCGGGCTCGGCTCCCCTACCCTCTTGCTCCGCTTCACATGGAAGCGATGATCCTGGCTATGTACAAGAGCAGCGTTGATGACAACTGTATAAGTCACCAGCGCTGGGTTACTAAACAAATGTTGCCTGATCCTCCAGGCTAGGCCATCCAAGAACCTTGACTTCTTTCTCTCCTCGTCGCTCACCTCATTTGTCACAAAATTTTCCAAATGGGTGAACTCCTCCTCATAATTCTCCACTGAGCGATCACCCTGTACCAACTCGCTGAACTTCTTCCTCATTTTTGCCTCTTCTATTGCTGGGAAGTACTTACGGTAAAACCGCACCCAGAATTCGGATATCTTCATCAAATCCCTCTCTTTAGCGGTGGTAACTGACTCCCACCACTGTAAGGCTGCCCCTAATAGACGAAAGGTAGAAACCATCTATTTCTACACAGCGGTACATTCCAGCATGCACAGATGGCGCTAAATATTCTTCTTCCAATCAGAGGCCTCTACTTCATCGGTACTACCCCGAAACTCAGGTGGGTGACCCTTCTGAAAGGTCTCCCTAACTCGATGTTAAGAAGGTGGCCCCACTAGAGCCTGAACTGCTGGTGCCACTAGAGGCGGTGCCTGGGGCTGAGGAAAATGTGCGCCATAGCCCTCATCGCTATCTCGACTGCCTGAGCCACTATCACTGCCACCTAAGTAGTAGAGATCGACTCGAGTGGGGGTGGGGGTGGAGGTACCTGTGGCTCCTGATGATCCTCTCTCAACTCATCCCTGGCCTTGGCCCTCTCCGCTCGCTGTCACCTCGGTGGCATCTGAAAATAGATCGAATCGTATAAGTACACAATTTGTACAAAAGTCTAATAGCAAAGATACGATATCTTAAAACCAGAAAAATGAATCAATCATCCTAATAATAGGGATCTATAACAACCGAACGCTATGCTGAAACGTAATAAGCTGCACAGATCCTAAGGACACTAGAACCTGATGATCTGATACCATCTGTGATACCCCGCCTAATAAAACCTCGGGTTATCAGTCCTAAATTAAATTAGAATAGGTTTCTCAGTTGGTTCATTCTCAGTACACTGTTGAATTTTTTATTACTAATCACCTAAGTGAAAATTAGATTGTTTCCAAATTTTATCTTTCATTAATCAGATGAAAACTAATGCGGAATAAATCATTTCAACAATCATAATTAATTGAATTAAACATTACACAAATAATAATCTCACCGAATAAACCATCGATAAAAATCCAATAAAAGTAAAGACAGATAATCATAAATCTCAGCAAGTCTGAAGTAAATACTAAATGAAGCTGTGAGCAACATGCTCAAGTAACTGATAGGAAACCCTTATATTAGGAATGGAAAAGGTAGAGGCATTTATCAAACTCCTCCAACATCCACACATCTTGCAGCAAAGGATCCTTGGAATGAATTATGCCTAGCGTCCCTGTGTCTCGACACTTAAAAGGTTTTTAAAATATTTATAGCAAGGGTTAGAACCCAAAAAAAATTTAAAATATTTAGCAAATGATTAACTTGCAGTAATAAATATGCATGAATGCTCTTCATATTTTAGTTAGTGTCTCACTCCCTTGAGGACATCCTCACCTCTCCTCTAGTGTGCATGACTAATGCCTTAATTAAATCTCCTAGTCATTTACCCCATAACTAGATAACCTATGTAACCCTTTGCAACCACCATACTCTATCCAAGTATGCAATATTTGTGATTTATAAATTATCGTAATCACTACTTAATTAATCATTGCCTTTCTTAAATTCATATAACTTTCACTCCCGTTATACACATAATACAATTCACGTCCGATATTAAATTACCCGTATATAATCATTTATCTCATTATATACGTATAACCCTATTCCAACATTCGCACCTATTTTGGAATAAAATAATAATAATAATAATAATAATAATAATAATAATAATAATAATAATAATAATAATAATAATAACCATCCTCCCGAGTAATAACTCACGAGATGTATATTCTCTAAAGTGCCATCCCACTACGTGTATACACATAACCTAGTTACCCCAAGTCAGAATCGCTCACTAACTTGGCTAAAAGCATAAATAATGGAGGCGAGAAATATTCCTTCCCTAAAAGTCAGATGCCCCTCACCCATATAATGGACGCTATGACCTAGGGATATACTCTCCCTACTTCTCAAGCTAGGGGATTCACCCTCTACATGCAACCTGCCCTGATAGCACTAGAGTATATATTATTAATATCTAACCACTGATATTCACGCACACACCATATCTACATATATATATATACACACACACACACACACACACACACACACACTATCGCATACCGTATACATATTCATATATATATATAAGAAATCTCGGCTTTACCGTGTACTAAGTCCGTAGAACTAGCCTATACATCATATCTTGAGCTTATGGCCCAACTCTGATTATTAATTAATTTACACAATAATTAATTAAATTACTTTTGGTGTCGCCCAACCAATATACTCGGACTCGCTCTCCTGGTTCGAAAATAAAATAATACCCGAGTCTAAATCCCCTACCCCGAAATAATCACCTTTCATTCCTAATTAATTTAATAACATGGTATTTCTCAACCAATATACCCGGACTCGCCCACTCAATCCTTATTTAATTATTTTGGATTATTTTCCCCCCAAATGAACTAAAACGTGTCACACATGAATTCCCTCTAAATCCCAATTATTTTCTTTAATGATTGTTTGGAATTTATGTCCTATGTTTATTTTTCACTAACAATATAAAGGAATTGAAATTTTAAATTAATTTTTCTTATATAAAAATTATGGCCGACCTATCAAAAATCCTTGACAATCGATCGATCGATCCCAGCACTCGATCGATCGATCGAACATGTCTTCATTTTCTCCGATGGCCTGTATCGGCCATTAACGAAAACCTTCATTTTCAAATTCCTTCTACGGACTAACCCGTGTCTAATCATCAACATAACTCCCCAAGAACATGTAACAACCCGAGGTCTTAGAGATGATGATTTATTTATTTTGGGAGAAATAAATATTATTTATTTGGAGAATAATTAAATTGACAATTGAGGTCAAAATTTGGAGTCGTTAGAAAGTGTTTCGAATGGTGATTATGAGGGTGTAGTTGTGTCTTAAAGGGTTGAGAAAGTCAAAATGACTGTACTTGGGGTCTATTTAGGTTCCGAAATAATTTAAGTGCGTTTGACTCGAATTAAAGTTACCGAGTCATTTTAAAGTGTGTATTATCATTTAAATATGTGTATCTTGGGAGTTAGGGCTTAAAAGCCTACGGGAGAGTTGTTTCTCCCAAGAGATAAAGAGAAATAGAAAGAAAGAAAGAGAGAAGAAGAAAGAAGAATATAAAGAAGGAGAAAAGAGAGAGAAAGTGGATATTTACGGCCAATACGTGATCTCGAAGAGGATTCAGACCCTACGAACCCGAGGCAAGTGATTAAACTTGCTAAATAATTGTTGTGTACCATTTATTTCATGATTTGTGGATTAAATCTTTGGGTTTTAGGTTTAGTTTATCAAAACCTAACTTTTGGGTATAATCTTATATTTGTTTTGTAGAAATGGATTTGAGGTTACAAATTAGTTTAAATATATTCTTGGATAAGTATTAATGTTATATGTGTGACTGGGTTGGATAAAAATGGTTGGAAGATGATTATAATGATTTTTAGATATTCTGGGTTATGTAGAAAATGGCCCATTTCGTAGCTTGTTAAGCTTACCTAATCGATTCGCCCCTTTCGAATCGATTCGGTCTGTTGCAGAAACCCCAGGTCTTTAGGGCCGAATCCATTCGCCCATTGCGAATCAATTCGGTATATAGCAGACTCCTGTGACACCCCCGCCTAATGGGATACCGGACGATAACTCCTATATCAAATTATAACAGTAGTCTCATATGGATCATTCTTAGCATCACTGTCGAAAAATCTATTTAATTACTAATAACCTATTAGGCTGGTGTCAAAATTTTAACTTTACAACTCTTTTTAACAACTGCAAATCAAACATCCACATAGTTTTGCTGAAATGAAACTGAAATGAAATAAAATAACCGAACACTCGGTCAAAATATACAACCATATCGAATGCTGTACTCAAAGAATAATTAAATGCAATTGGACCATTGGCCCGAATGTGTATACAGTACCTCCTATCTACATTACAAGGTTAGAAGCGTCTACTGAAAGTCCTAGACGCATCCATAGCTGCTGCAGCTGACCTCTGACTCGAAGGAATTGTCATCCAGGCGTCCCTGTGTCTGGACACCTATATATATATATATAATATAGCAAGAAGGGAAAGTAGATAAACGGGTCAGAGCCCGAGTTTTGAAAATATTTAGCAAGTCCATAAATGCCTTATTATTTTGAAAAAGGTTTTATCTCATATTTAAGTTTGGTATCGCACTCCCATGAGATACCCCTCACCTCTCTTCTAACAGTGCACTCCTAGCGCATCCCTCTAAACATCCTAGTCAAGCTATCCTACTAAACTAGTCTATCACCAACCCACTATCAATTCTAGATAGTCCAAGCAATGTAATAAGGGCTAAACTTCACCCCAGTCTCAACGCTATGCCATGTTCGTGCGTGGGGTGTCTCGCAAAGCGAAATCCAAACAAGGACCCCCCCCCCCCCCCCCGATACACTAATACGCGGCACGGTCGATCGTCGAGATCCCATCCGGATCTATCTCCCGGACTGAAGATTCATATATCAAGTATTGATCAATACTTTCATTTTTCTCAAAACTTTCCATTTCCCTTTTTATACTCAGGAAATGTAAATATAAAAGCCAATTCATTGTAATGAATTGCTTTAACAAATCATATACTTTTAAAACCCAATTTTATTATCATAAAAATGCTTTTCCTTTATATCTAATCCCATTTCCCTTTTTATACTCAGGAAATGTATTCAAAGCCATTTTCATTATCATAAAAATGCTTTGATCATATCATATGCTCCCACAACCCTTCTTCCGTCCGGGAGTGTTACCGAAGCCAAACCTTTATCCCATTTCCCTTCCCATATCCATGAAATGTAATTAAAGCCAATTCATTATCATGAATTTCTTTAATATATAACGCGTTCTAAGACCGCCCGTCTGGATTTCTCCACTGTGCGGGCCCCTAAATGGCTATCATCTTCCAGGGCCTATAATCCTGACAACCTGGGATCCTACATCGCAAGACGTCGGGAAGCGGCCATATGCCCGCGGGATAGTCAAGACCACACCCGGAATCTCCTAACCAGCGCAGAAAAAATACAACAAACGCTCATATGGCCTATTGGACTATATCCACCCTGCGTTAATTTGTTAGGGGGCTTCACCATACGCACGCAACTTCCCTTATGATAGCGATTTAGAGAGGTGTGTATCCTCAATTTTTATCATTTATGAAAATCATTTGTCTTTCCATTTTGAAAGCATTCATATTTTATTTTCAAAATCATTATCTCATATCATATATATACTTAATCACATAGTATATTTATATATACCCTATATTCCTCCTCGAATATATAAATGGCCATTAATGCCAATGATATCGAGAGATGACCATTAATCCCAAAGATTCTCTCAAAGAATCATAATCTTGCATTCATATAAGCATGATATTAAACCCAAAGTATTTCTTCACTTCGATAAATAATAATTACCTTAATTATCTCTTAAGGAATTTATTGAATATTTCCAGTTATACTAATTCACTCTAAGTGAATATACACATATACATATTCCCAATTCCTCAAGTCCTTTAGGACATAGCCCTCCATAATCTCTAATTTGGAAGGCCCTTAAACATTAAACTCAAAAAGGAGAAATAATCCTAATCTCCAAAATCTTGAGCTGAAAACAGGGCACCGCTCGACCGGTCCTAGACCCCCGGTCGACCAAGGGTTACAAATAAGCCTGCAAAACAAAGCAGTAGGCCTTGTCTCCTTGACGCGGTCGACCGGCCTTAGGGGCGCGGTCGACCGGTCACACCAGGTCTCCCAAATTAAATCTCCTCAATTCCTTTTATCCAACAATCCAAATTCATTTTCGGGGTTTCTAAACTACCCCCAAAATTATCCCGAACATCTACGCAATTAATTCTAGCCGAAATTTTTCTAATTCCCGATTTGATTTTCGAGTTGATGATTTCAACCCGGAGCTGCCATCTTGTAAAAATCATATCAAATTGTAGCCGTATCGAAAAGATCTACAACTTTCGTGTTTTGGCCGAAAGCTAAATCAATTCTTTTCCTAGCCAAAAAGGCCCCCTAAAGTGACGGGTTACTATTTATCATCTTCTCCGAGATGATTTCGGCCATTAAAGCTTCGCCCAAGCTTTTGTCGCCTCACCCGACGTCCTACAATCTCAACCAACTACAAATACACATATATTAATCGTTCTAAACATCCTAGAACCCAAAACCACCAATTAATTTAGGTTAAAACCTAAGTTCCACAAATTGAAATATTATTGGGGTTTAATTGTTTTAACTTCCAAAAACCCGTTTATCTACGATAATCCTCCCCAAAACCTTTAGGGTTTGTTTATACCAAACTACGGTATGAGATATTTATGCAAAAAGATAAATAAAGAAAGTAAACACTTGCCTCGTGGATAAAATCCGACGACCTCGAGCCGAATCCCGCGGAGGTAGGCCGGAATCTCCACTTTTCTTCTTCCTCTCTCTCTTCTCTCTCTTCTATTCTTTCTTTCTCTTTTTCTCCCTCTCCCTCTCTTTATATAGAAAGAAAAGGGTTTAACCCCTTAAAATCCAAAAACTACTCGTTTACCCAATTACGAGTTACTTTTACCTCTAAAATTACCTGAAACCCATTTTCGACTATCGGACACTCTTTTTCGACTATCTCGGACATTCCGAGACTCATTGTGCAATCGAAATTTTCATCCAAGGTACTTGACCGCAAATCACTATTCCAACCCAAAATAAATAAATGCGAGTTTTCTAATTAAAAATCTTACCTCGTGTCGCTTTTCTCCACGGCGACATATAATTAAAATATTTCGACCTATACAGTCCCGAAAATAATCACAACATCCTTCGAAACTCATTTAATCCTCGAAAATTTCAAAAATTACTATTTAAGAAAATTCCCCAACTTCCAATTTATTTTTAATTATGGAATTTAATCGTCTTCAAAAGGGCGGGTTGTTACAACTGCTAGGTCTATAGGACCGAATCCATTCGTATGGGCCCAATCAATTCACTTTTGGGGCCGAATCGATTCGAAAACAAGGAAATTTTTAGAGATGTTTTTCTAGGAAGAAATTCATCCCGTTTCGTTTAAGGTTATCAATTAGGAGCCTCTATAGGAGTTATTTGGAACATGTTTCGATACTTTTAGAGAGTTTCCTTTATAAGAAATTATTAGGGTGATATAGACTTGATTAGAGGAATATTGATTAGAGATTTGGTATATACTAAGTGGGGAAGACCACCTTAATTGGAGATTCTAGCTGTAGATAATAATCAAATTCATATGAAAGAATGAGAATAACTTAGAGATACCGGATCTTAGGATCCAATCCCAAATGGGATAACTTTAAAGGTTCATAAAATGAATTGAACCCTATTATTGATGGAGAATTATAATGCTAATTTATTTGCATATGGATATAGAAATATCCTTACGATGATTGATTTGGGAGATATTTCATACAATTGAGAGATGATAATTGAGGTGCATTAGGATAAAGAATATCCTTAACTTAAATAGAATTGAGATAGAATTCATAATTAGAAGCGACATGTGAGCTTCAAGCGAAAATTATTATAGTTTATACTAAGTGGGGAAGATGTGTGAGAATTGACGATTAGTATATCAAGAGGGAAATATACTAAACAATGACATTAATTCTTTTGTGCCTAAGGGCGTATTATAAATATGAAATCTATGTGTCAGGTATAGCTTATATGATGGTATATCCTTATATGATGTAGTGATGTATGTATACCTTATGTGATGGTATATATATATAGTGAAGCATACCCCCTCCTTGCTATGATTGGGAAGTTGTGTGCGTTGAAGGTGAGTATCCTGGCTTAAAGAGCAGGGTGTGGATATTCCCCAGGTCATAGTCGTCCATTGTGATTATTATGCGATATATATATGCATTCTTTGGGGGTGAGAAGTCAGGGGTTTGTGACGTTCTCACTTACCGGTTAGGAGCTGTGACCGCTTCCCGGGACGTTGTGTGCGTGAGCTGATCACGAGGTGGGTGTCGTTGAACCACACTAGGTGGCCCCAGTTCGCTACGTTAAATGGGAAACTGGAAGATGATAGCATGTGACCCTTCATCCTCGAGTTATAGCTCGGTTGGATGGTTATTGTTGAATGTGCTTTTACTTGGGTATCGAGGGCATAATGGACCTCAACGACCAACATTGTCAGGATTAGTTTATCGGGGGGTTCCTCGTTTGGATTTCACCTCGGCGAGATGTCCCGCGCACGAACCGCTGTGTAATGTTGGAAATTGGGGAGAAGTTAGTTCTTAATGATCATATTTATATATATATATATATATATATATATATATATATATATCACCTATCCCGACGATCGACAGTGCCAGGAGTAGTGTAACGGGGGGGTTCCTTGTTTGGATTTCGCTTCGGCGAGACGTCCAACGGTTGAAACGCCATGTACTGTTGAGAATTGGGAATATTAATTAATTAAAATGGAATAATAATTTGGGTTACATGCATCATCCTCTGAGGGCATAATGAATCTCGAGGATCAATACTGTCAGGAGTAGTGTAACGGGGGGTTCCTTATTTGGATTTCGCCTCGGCGAGACGTCCCACGCATGAAACACAGTGCCGTATTGAGAATCGGAAGAAGTTTAGTCCTTAGCACTTGATGCTAATAACTCATTTATAATAAATATTATATATATGTTTATATGCCAAATGAGGGCATAACTAGAAGATATGAAAATTATAGTAAGAGAATGTGGATGTATTGTGATGATGTTATTATGAGGTTGATTATGCAACTTTATATGTTCAATAAATGAACAAATATAAAGAGACCTATAACATTAAAGATTAAAGTATATGATTTAAGGGATATAGATAAGTGTAGTTTTGGAGATAGGTTAGAGGGTTTTAATTAAATATTTCAATTGGGTTTAAGTTAGATTCTTTTGCCTAATTAGAATTGAGCATACATTTGGAGATCACGTGCATACGTTTAGTTGCGCGCTTTAGTGGAGAGGTGAGGGAGATTATTATGGAGAGTTCGATTCCACCTTAATTATGTAATAATGCATTTATAATTATTATGCATTTTAATGCACTTGCTATAAAATGTTTTCAACTCAGGCTTTGACCCGTTTACATTTTCTCCCTCCCTGTATATATATATTGTATTACTTTAGGTGTTCCTCCAGAAGGACGCCATTGATGTTCATCCATCAAGTGTATTCGTGGAGCTGTGGCAGTAGCGGACTGTTGCATCACTTTGTTTTAGTCGATTCCTATATTTGTATATCTAGATTAGGATTCAGTTTGTATATCACGTTTATACTCAAGTGTTGTAGATTAACACTTTTATATTTCATTTTTCAGATTATTGTATTGTCTGTGACCCGACAGCTTATTCGGGTATTTCATTGTAGAGATTTTGTTATACATTGTATTGTACCCTTTTATATTATTGGAGTTTGAACATATCACTCATCATAGTTAGATGTTGTATTGTTTGTAAATGGTTGCATGGCTGGTTTTATTTGATGTTAAATAAAGTTATAATTTTTTGTCAATCCATTTTCAATAGTTTCAGGTAGTTAGGCTTATATTATTGAGTTATGTCAGTTGATGTTGAGACTGTGCCATCTGAAAAACCTAATTTAATGTAGTATAGGGATAACCACCCATTATTATTTTGAGCGGGTTATCACAGATTATATCAGAGCATCAGGTTGTAGTGTCTTTAGGATCTGTGCGGGTTACTACGATCTTTCGTAAACGTTCTTGATGTAGAGCCTTATTATTAGGACTGTTGTGTTCACACGTCCATATCTTTCTGTGATTTGAAAAAAATTGAAAGGCATTCTCATACAATTGTTCTTGTTTCAGATGCCACCGAAGCGAGGTCGTTCAGTTAGGGAAAATAAACGGGCTGAAAATTTGCAACCCCAAATGCCTCAAAGGAACATGACTACAGATGAAGTCGCCAATATTGTGGCACAAGTAGTAATTGCTGCCATTTCTACGATGGGGCAACAATCTTCTGTTCAAGCAGCGCAAACCCATTTAGGATTGTCTTTGTGGGAAAGAGTGAAGGAAGATTTTAGTAAGGGGCATCCTCCAGAGTTTGCCGGGGGAGTTGATGCGATGGATGCAAGTCGATGGAAGAATAGTATGCAGATACACCTCCGTATGGTTGAGTGTGGTGAGGTGAAGAAGCAATTTTTAGCCACCTTTAAGTTATCGGGTGCGGCTATCCAATGGTGGGAGTTTGTTACCACATCTGAACAGAGAGATACTTTACCTATAATGGATTTTTGGGAACTTTTTGATCGAAGGTATTTTCCTTCCTCGACTCAGAATATGAAGATTTTTCAGGGCAATAGAATGGTGGCAGAATATGAAAAAGATTTTTCTAGATGGGAAAAATTAGTACTTGATGAGGTAAATACGGAAGATAAGCGTATATCGAAGTTTGTTCGAGGTCTAGATTGGAGAATCCGGCAACATTTGTTAGAGAGTCCTACGTTAATGACTTTCGTCGAGGTAGTAAATGCGGCATTGTTGAAGTGTCATGAATACCATCTTCGTTCGTAAGAGGGTAAGAACTTTGGAGATTCGAGTTCATCAAGTAAATTTGGCGAAAAGAGTGACAGTAATGCAAGTGGGTATAAGTCGGACTATAGAGAGTCAAAACGACATTTTGTTCCTCAAGGTGGGTCGAGAGGAATTTTGGGCAGATGTTTCTTTTGTAAAGAAATAAGTCATAGAAAAAGAGATTGTCCTAAAAGAGGTAAAGAACCACGTTTTAATGAAGTTCTAGAAGTGCAACCCCTACAATAGATTCGAGGTCATTTTAGATCGGGGGACTACGTGTGGGAGCCCATTGATGAGGAAGGGAAATTGGACTAGAGATGAATGATGTAAGTTAATTTTCCTTTATGAATAGGATAATTACTAAAATGAATTTTGGGGATATCGTATGGGAGATATCGACCAGAGGGTAGTGCCATAGACCTATTATGTATGTAATGACTCTAAGCGGAAAATTGAGCAAGTTAAGCTCTTATGTTATTATCTTTTGCAAGACTAGATAATTTTGTAATGTGCTCAAAGAGAGCAATTAACCTTGTGGTGAATGTAAGAATCGTTATTGTGTGTTAAGTAGTAATGATAAAGCTACTTATTTTATATAGTCATGTTAAACTTATATAGTTGTTGTATTCTAGATATGGATGAGCCTTATTGTTGATGTAAAAAATTAGGTTATCTCTAATTATTTTATATAGTCATGTTAAACTTTCCTTTTTCTGTATACACACCAAGCATTTGGTTTACAATCAATTGTGAGTCACTGCGTGTAACACCCCGTAATTCTGCTTAATTTTAAATTACGTAAGTAGAGTCATTTAATGGGATTAAATACGCTTTAATTAAATTACGTAAGTAGAGTAATTTAATGTGATTAAATATGTTTGATTTAAATTACGTGAGTAGAGTAATTTAAATAGATTTTATGTTAATAAAGATGAATATGTGTTATAGAAAATTTATTAAGATGAATATAAATTTTCAATGTTAATATGTACGGTCTAGTGACTATACGGACATGCCGGATGTAGCTTGACAAAATTTAAGGATGAGAGTAGAAAAATAATTACGAGACTCAAATGATAATTTAGAGTCCACGGTTGATTCCTAAAGGGTCGAATTAGTCAAAATAGTGTACCCGGGGGTACTAGTTGAGTGCCGGGTCATTTTCGGGCTAAACCGGGGCCATTCGGGGGCATTTTGGTCTCTTTACAATTAGGGGAAAGAAGACCTACGAATTTTTGTAACCCTAAATCTGATTATAAGAGGGGTGGCTAGGGTTAGACAATTAGAGTTACACCATAGCCATTAGAGAGAGAGAGAGAGGCAAATTCCTTAGGCAAGAAGGAAGGAGGGATCATCTTAGGAAGATTTCACCATAAGATTGTTGGGAAGAAGGATTGAGACACCAACATCATCAATCATCATCAACAACCACGAATTCAGACCCTACAGACCTTAAGGCAAGTGGTTATTTGCAAAATTATTGAGTTATAATACCCATGTTTAAGCTTGAGGAAGAACATGATTTTTATGATATTCTTGGGAACAAACAATTGATAAAAATCCATAATTGATTAGGATTTGCATGTAGGAAGTTTTTGAATTACCAAGTATGTTTATATCATAGAAAACTTGATGAGAAATTCGTATGAAAATCTGGAACTTTGATGAAAAATATAAAGAATGCAGTTTTAGGGTTCTTGAATATTGTAGAGATTTTCAGTGAATTTAGCTAAGATTTATAATGATTTTGATGTTTTAAATCGTTAGTAATCATCCCAGAACATGAGAAATGATTAGAAATTGTTAGTTGTGAATTTGATGGCCTATCATGAAAGTTAGAGATGTAAAAATGGTGAAACCCGTAGGAAGAAGATGAACTGGGTCTGTCACGGCTTGATCGATCGATCGACCCTGGAGTATCGATCGATCGAAGCAGTCGATCGATCGATCATCTTCCTTCGATCGATCGACCCTGTCTGGACTATAGAGAATTTGTGTATAAACTTCTTTAATTTCTGTTACTTAATGGGAACCTTAGAAATGATATTTTTCCTATGAGGAGACTTGAAAATTACCAGTAGGTGTACCATAGGGTTCCTCCACTTATGATTGAGTAGTAATGTTGGAGAAATGGAATGACCAAAGAACGATTGACTTCGCCGTGAGTTGAGATGATTAATTTAATTTCGGTTAGAGTGAGACTTAATTCCGGAAAGAAAATACCAGTAGGTTAAAATTTACTTAACTACTGAATTAAGGGAGGGGTAACTAGGGCCCTTAGAGTTACGCGAATACTCGAATAAATACAATAGTGAGTTATATTGTAATTAATGAGTACGGAGAATATAAGATAAATATATTATGTACGGGTATAATTTATGAGGTCGGGTGCGTACCTACTGAATATTATAAATGATATTGGGTGAAGAGAACACTACCTAAATTAATTATGTTAGGGTCGATGTGACATTCCGAACTAACATAAAGTTATATTAAATTTGGGGTCGATGTTAAATGCCGAACCAAACTTCGAATTGGTGTCGCGATGAAAGAGTCCCGAACCAGAATATGTGTATATATTTATATTTGTATATAGTTGGGGTCGATGAACCATTCCGAACCAACTTTCACTTGGAGTCGATGAATTATTCCGAGCCAAGGGTCCTTTGTGTGTAATAAGGATATATTAGTGGTAACTAATATTATATACATTGTTGTGGGATCAAATGTTATATGTGCTTAATCTACAAATTGAGAATAGTAGACAATGTTATGATAAGTAAATATCTTGGTAATAATTTATAGTATATTGAAATTATTACAAGAAAAAGGTAACGAACGGTAAATGAGTTAACTACAGTTATGGGCAGTATAACTAGGTAGACTAAGTTTCCTCGATAGTTACATACTATGTAAGAGAGGTGAGGAGGTTCAAGGGAGTGTGCGAAACCTTAATATGTGTAATCAATAACTTAATTGTGATAACCGCTTGCAAAATATTTTCAAATGTTTTGAGTACTAACTCTTGCTATGTAAAATTTTAAAAACCTTTTAGGTGCCCAACCACAAGGACACCCAGCTTGATTTCATGTCAGAGATTTGGGAGCTGCAGCCAGTGTGGAGGTTGCAGGGATTGTTTAGACGCTTCTTTCTTTTCAGTTCTAGTGCAGGATCTCAGTTTTATTATTCCTAGTTGGAACATGTCGTTCCACCTTTTCTATTACAGTTTATTCTAGTTATGGATTTGTAGTTGTCTTGTTGGGCCGTTGTTTACGGCAAGACTTTAACGGCTTTCAGCTTTCTTTTACATGCTGCGTATTCATATCTAGTTTTGGTAATGTATGGTTTGGATTATTGGTTGTTTAAGAAAGTTAAAATTTGGCACCCGTTTTAATTTCACTTAGGTGGTTAGTAAATTTTTTTAAAAAAGGCGTTCGACAGTGATGCTAAGAATGAACCATTAAAGAAACCTGTTTATATTAAAATAAGGCTTGATCACCCAAGGTTTAATTAGGCGGGGTGTCACACTGCGTACGATTACTTTCTCTGCCTTCATGATTTTTTCCATACTAAGACCTACAATCATCGCTTCATATTCCGCCTCATTATTAGAAGCTTGAAATTGAAAATGCAGAGCGTATTCTATATCGATCTCGTCTAGACTTTTCAATACAATCCCAACTCCACTACCCGAGGTGTATGATGAGCCATCCATATATAGGTTCCGTACAGGTATTTCGTCCTCAAACTTCTTATTGGATAAAATTCCTCGATGCAATATTTTTTGCTCCTTTATCTCCATTTCTACCACACCTCACTGCTCATCGACCTTCTCCTCTTGCTCTCCGACCAGCTTAAGTTGATCGGGGTTTAAATTTGATGATCCTGTAACATCCACAGGTTGGTCGGTGCTCAGCTTTTGCTCCTCGGGGGTATCAGGATAAGTGAACTCTGCTATAAAATCTGCTATTGCTTGCCCTTTTAGTGATGATCTAGGCTCATAAATTATATCATATTCACCGAGTTTTATTGCCCAATACATCAATCTCCCTGATTTTTATGGTTTATGAAGAGCTTGCCTCAATGGCATATTAGTATATACGACTATGGTATGAGCCTGGAAATATGGCTTCATTCTTCTACTTGCTTCGATCAGCGCCAGTGCTAACTTTTCCAGCTTATGATATCTGATCTTTGCTCCTCGAAAGGCCTTACTAGTGTAATAAATTGGCTTTTGTACTCCAGCCTCTACTCTTATTATGCCGAGCTAACTGCATTTTCTAAAATTTCCAGGTATAAGTACAATATTTCTCCCATTATTGGCCTGGACAACAGTGGAGGTGCTCCCAAAAATTTCTTCAATTCTTGAAAAGCTTTCTCGCATTCTTCATTCCATTCAAAAGTCTTTCAGAGCATTTTGAAGAATGAGAGGCATCTATCAGTTGCTCGCGATATAAATCTGTTAAGTGCTGCTACTCGCCCTGTAAGACTTTGTACTTCCTTCTTCGTCGTTGGAGATCGCAGCCCTAATAGAGCTTTGATATTTTCAGGGTTTGCTTTAATGCCTCGTTGATTGACAATATACCCGAGAAACATGCCTTCTCGTACTCCAAATATGCACTTGGTCGGGTTCAACTTCATTTGATATTTATCTAATTGATCAAAGGTCTGGCCTAAATCAGCTAGATGGTCAGCAACTTTCTTGCTCTTTGTCAGCATATCATCAACATAGACTTCCATATTGCAACTGATTTGTTCTGCAAACACCTTGTTCATCAGCCGCTGATATGTCGCACCTGTATTTTTCAAACAAAAAGTCATAACATTATAACAATAAGTTCCCCTAGGGGTAATGAAAGAAGTACTCTCCATGTCTTCAAGTTTCATTTTAATCTGGTTGTAACAAGAATAAGCATCCATGAAGCTCAGTAGCTCGTGTCCCGAGGTAGCATCCACTAGTTGATCAATTCGGGGTAAGGGAAAATGATCCTTTGGACATGCCTTGTTGAGGTCGGTGAAGTCTACACACATCCTCCATTTGTTGTTCTTATTTTTCACCATCACTACATTTTCTAACCAGTCTGGATACTTAACATCTTCAATAAAGCAAGATTTCTGGAGCTTTTTGACCTCCTCTTATATAGCTTGGTTCTTCTCGGGGCTGAACACGCTTCTTATTTGCTTCACTGGCTTGATTTCCTTATTCACATTGAGCTCGTGACATAAGAAATTTGGGTCTATTCCGGGCATATCTTCATGACTCTAAGCAAAAGTTTGTTTTCTTCTTTTTAAGAAAACTGTCAACTCCTGTTTTAATGAGGCATTTAACGACGAACCTATCTGAGTTGTTCGTTCAGGGTGCTCGTCGTCTAGAATGATGTTTTTAGTAGCTTCTACCACCTGACCTTTCACGAGTTGCGACTCGTCTCTAGGATCCAATGTTTCAATTTCTACACCCTCATCCACCTGATAGGTAGTAGTCTTTTTCCTAGATTCTTCCAGTTCCTCCTGCTCGGTAGATGCATAGTAGCATTCCCGAGCTACTTTTTGATCACCCTTCATAACTCCTACTCCAAAATTAGTTAGAAATTTTAGGCATCGATGTACCGTAGATGGTACTGCTTCGAACTTCTTCAATCCTACCCTTCCCATGATGATATTGTAGGCTGATTGAACATTCTTATCCATCATGAAGAAGCATACTCTTTCGGTTTGATAAGTAGGCCATGTTCCAATAAATATATCCAACTTGATCGTCCCAAGTGGAAAAACTTTCTCGCCAACGAAATTGAGGAGAAGTCTGTGATAAGGCTCCAACTGAGACAACTTTAGATTTAGGCTATCGAAGCATGAGTAGAACATAATATCGGTCGAGCTACCATTATCAACCAGTACTCTCGAGATCATCACTTCCTTCATTCTCATTTTGATCACCAATGGGTCATCATGAGGGTACAACACACGTGCAAGGTCATTCTTTGAGAAACCGATGACTAGTTTTTCTTCGTTGACCTTCCTCGGTCAATCATCTTTAGCCAAGTTTATTCGTTGAATATATGAACAGGCTTGAGCCTCATTGAGGTAATCTTTTCTTTCTGCAGTAAGGTCTCCACCTCCTGCGTCTCCACATGTAATAACATTACAATCAAAGGATCCAAAACATATTAAAAATACCTCACGTTCTGTCTGCCTTGGTCTTTTAGGAAGATTAGGGTCATCTTTTGGGTCATCTTCATGGTCTTTTTTCTTATTCTCCTCTGCTCGATGAGGAGATCTAGATCTATCTCTTTCTCGGTCGTTGTTTCTTCTTTCATTTCTACGATCAACATACTTTGCCAGTTTTCCTCGTCTAATGAGTGCTTCGATCTCATTCTGAAGAGCTGTACAATTTTTGGTCATGTGGCCATGATCCTTGTGGAACTCGCAATATTTGGCCTTATTCCTCTTGTTAGGGTCCGACTTCATTTTCTCTGGCCAGTTTAACTCCTCGTTGTTCTTGATTTCTTCTAGAACATGGTTGATGTCTACCTTTAAAGGAGTGTAATTCTCAAATTTCTTCAATACCTCCCATGATGGCTTTGTTTTTGAGTGCTTGTCACCACCATTGTTCTTATGCTCTTTCTTTTTGGTCTTATCACCCTCCACCTTGGTTTCTTTGGTATCCATATTCTTATTTGCATCCATAGCCTCCTCGGCATTCATGATCTTGGCCACTTTTACCATCAATTCTGACATGGTTCTGGGTGGATATTTAGCCAAAGTGTAGTACAACTTGTTGGGCAACAACCCACTCATCAGAGTAGTAATCGTTGTCTTTTCCTCATAATCAATAACTTCGAGTTTCTCGTTATTGAAACGAGTTATATAATCCCTAGTGCTCTCCCCTGCCTTTTGTCTAACACTCAACAAGTGTGCTACTTGTTTAACAGGTTTTTCTCCAAAATAGAAGTTTCCAATGAAGAGCTCGACTAGTTGAAAGAAAGTGGAAATCTTACCCGGAGGAAGATTATTGTACCATATTTGAGCAGATCCTATAAGAGTCCCCGAGAATGCCCTGCATCTCATCTCATCGGGCACAACATAGATGTCGGTAGCAGCTTGGTATTGCTCGATATGAAGGACATGATCAGTTTTTCCATCATATTTAGGAGTCATAACAGGTGCTTTGAACTTTGATGGTGTGGGAAAATCCATAATTGTTTGGACAAAAGGTGTCCCTTGGACAAAAGTTCTTTGTAGAGGATTCTTGGCCTTGGACATTTCCCCTAATCTATCCTCTAGCCTCTGAATAGAGCCTTTCCATGCATCATTTCCTTTCTCAAGCCTATTGGTTAGAGCAACTGATCGCGTGGACGTGGCTTCTTGGGATCTATCTCGTCGAGCAGCTGGTTGTGATTGGCCAGAACCCTCTCTTAAATCCAATGGTCGTCGAAAGTTTCTCGACAAAGCCTTAGGAGGACTTTTATTCTTCATAGGGCACAATCGATCAAAAGGAGAGACCCTACTCAATCTTTCTAGTTCACTGATCCTTTTCGGAGGGAGAGTGATGTGTTGTTTAGTATTTGTGGCTCGTACTGACGAAGTTCAACCCGGTTGATAAGAAAAATCTTTAGACTTATCAATGCGATATGAATCTCTTTGCCTAATGCATGAAGAGTGTAAATGAGTATTTCTTTGACCACTTTGTTGTCCTGAATATGTTGATGCTCCACCTTGGATAGTTTGCATGAGTTGTCGCATTATTTCCTGCATGGTTGTCTGGCCTTGAGCCAAACTGGCCATGATTCCTGCCAGATCTTGGATATTTGGAGGAGCGGATGGATTTGGGGGACTCCCAGCATTTCGATTGCTGGATTCAGGATTGTTAGCCATTGATGATGAATTGTTTTTGGTGAAAAATGAAAATTATAGTCGTTTCCCACAGACGACGCCAATCTGTTGATGTAAAAAATTAGATTATCTCTAATTGTTTAATCACAGATAAAAATAAATAAGACAAGAGATTTTTAAGTGGTTCAGCCTTGAACAAATGGCCTACGTCCATTGTTGGTGCTATTATTGATTGTTTGGGAATTCTTGAAGTAGGGTTTATCTCCAGAAATTCCGATCCCCCCACAATGAGGATGATACAATGTATTTATAGCCATGAGGTTGTACATGTGAATGGGTAATACATAGCTGTTCAATAAGCGTATACATCTATATGATGATAATCAATATTTAATGCGCATTTAATCCTCTTAATTGTCTGATAATAAATGCTCTGATCGAGATGCAGCTCGGACCGCCAAAGCTGCTCGGACCGCCTAAGTATCTCGGCATCCATGAGTTGCTCGGTGCAGTAAAGTTCCTTAGAGAGTACCTACTACTCGGAGTATTTGAGTTGGTCGGGGAAAATGAGTTCCTTGAAGTCAAGGGGTTGTTCCGATGTGTTTGTTATTGCCATGCAGATTGCCACATGTCTCCACTAAATTGAGCCATGTCAGCAGACTAAATTTGGTATCAACAGTTATAAATGGCAATATATTAAAAGGATATAAGATGTTTTTTTTAAGAGTTTAAAGATTGTGGATTGCTGGGTCGCAGGAAGGTTTAGCTCATAATTATGCTAATTTTTCTGAGCTACATATTGTTATATGTATGATGATTGTTAAGACCTTGTGTTGGACATAAGGCATTTTATGTGAAGATTGTATTACATAAACCGTTTTTTTTTAATAAACTGTTTTCAAAATAAAATTTTTTATCGTCCTTTGGGCCATTTCAAAATGATTTTCATAAAATTATTTTTTTCAAACTCTAGTCCGGATTTAACAAACTCTCAATCCCC
The DNA here is from genome assembly GCA_949130495.1 of Sambucus nigra. NCBI lineage: Eukaryota > Viridiplantae > Streptophyta > Magnoliopsida > Dipsacales > Adoxaceae > Sambucus > Sambucus nigra. Next base: position 956,373 of record CASBWL010000200.1, on the reverse strand, counting down.
GACGTCGCTACATAGTAGTGTATTGAGGGGGTTCCTTGTTTGGATTTCGCTTTTACGAGACGTTCCCCGCACGAAAGTGGCGAATGTCAGGAATTGAGAGGAGTTATTTCTTTGGACCATTAAAATTTTTTACACTATTAATATGTTAGTATTATTGATATCTATTGAATTGTGAAACTTTGGAGGAAAATGAAGCCTCATTATGATTGGTACGAGCGATAGCTCGAATATAAAGGGTGTATGGGCGCCCTAGTTGTGGAAATTGGTCTTATAAAACTCAAAATGGACTTAAAATAAAATGAATTAAAATAAATACGTCATGGGAAGTTAGAAGTTTGGAGATAGGATTAGTGAGGATGGGTGTACTATAACTAGTTGAGCTTTGGAGGATTAGGCCTAGCTAAAATTTCGAGGACAAAATTTTTGTAAGTGGGGAAGTTTGTAACAACCCAAGGTCTTGGGGATGATGATTTATTTATTTTGGGAGAAATAAATATTATTTATTTGGAGAATAATTAAATTGAGGTCAAAATTTGGAGTCGTTAGAAAGTGTTTCGAATGGCGATTCTGAGGGTATAGTTGTGTCCGGAAGGGTCGAGAAAGTCGAAATGACTGTACTTGGGGTCTATTTAGGTTCCGAAATAATTTAAGTGCGTTTGACTCGAATTAAAGTTATCGAGTCATTTTAAAGTCTGTATTATCATTTAAAGATGTGTATCTTGGGAGTTAAGGCTTAAAAGCCTACGGGAGATTTCTTTCTCCAAAGAGAGAAATAGAAATAGAAAGAAAGAAAGTGAGAAGAAGAAAGAAGAAGAGAAAGAAGGATAAAAGAGAGAGAAAGTGGAGATTTACGGCCAATACGCGATCTCGAGGCGGATTCAGACCCTACGAACCCGAGGCAAGTAATTAAACTTGCTAAATAATTGTTGTGTACCATTTATTGCATGATTTGTGGATTAAATCTTTGGGTTTTAGGTTTAGTTTATCAAAACCTAACTTTTGGGTATAATCTTATATTTGTTTTATAGAAATGTATTTGAGGTTACAAATTAGTTTAAATGTGTTCTTGGATAAGTATTAATGTTATATGTGTGACTAGGTTGGATAAAAATGGTTGGAAGATGATTATAATGATTTTTGGATTTTTTGGGTTATGTAAAAAATGGCCCATTTCATAGCTTACTGAGCTTTTCGAATCGATTCTCCCCTTTCGAATCGATTCGGTCTGTTACAAAAACCCCAGGTCTTTAGGGCCGAATCAATTCGATATGTAGAAGATTCCAGATATATAGGACCGAATCGCTTCGGATGGCCCGAATCGATTTGCTTTTGGGGTCGAATCGATTCGGAGGGGCCGAATCGATTCAAAAACAGGGGAATTTTTGGAGATGTTTCTCTAGGAAGAATTTCATCCCGTTTCGTTTGAGGTTATCAATTGGGAGCCTCTATAGGAGTTATTTGGAGTATGTCTGGAGACTTTTAGAGAGTTTCCTTTATAAGAAATTATTAGAGTCATATAGACTTGATTTGAGGAATACCGGTTAGAGATTTGGTATATACTAAGTGGGGAAGACCACCTTAATTGGAGATTCTAGTTGTAGATAATAATCGAATTAGTATGAAAGAATGAGAATAACTTAGAGATACCGATTCTTAGTATCCAATCCCAAATGGGATAACTTTAAAGGTTCATAAAATGAATTGAACCCAATTATGAATGGAGAATTATAATGCTAATTAATGTGCATATGGATATAGAAATATCCTTAACGATGATTGATTTGGGAGATATCTCGCACAATTGAAAAATGCTAATTGAGGTGCATTAGGATAAAGAGTATCCTTAACTTAAATAGAATTGAGAGACAATTCATAATTAGAAGCGACATGTGAGCTTCAAGCGAGAAATAGTATAGTTTATACTAAGTGGGGAAGATGTGTGAGAACTGACGATTAGTATATCAAGAGGGAAATATACTAAACAATGACAATAATTCTTTTACGCCTAAGGGCGTATTATAAATATCAAATCTATGTGACAAGTATACCTTATATGATGGTATATCCTTATATGATGTGGTGATGTATGTATACCTTATGTGATGGTATATATATATATATATATATATATAGTGAAGCATACCCCCTCCTTGCTATCATTGGGAAGTTGCGTGCGTTGAGGGTGAGCATCCTGGCTCAAAGAGCAGGGTGTGGATATTCCCCAGGTCATAGTCGTCCATTGTGATTATTATGAGATATATATACGCATTCTTTGGGAGTGAGAAGTCGGGGGTATGTGACGTTCTCACTTGTCGGTTAGGAGCTATGACCGCTTATCGGGACATTGTGTGCGTGAGTTGATCACGAGGTGGGTGTCGTTGAACCCCACCAGGTGGCCCCAGTTAGCTACGTGGTATGGGCAATTGGAAGATGATAGCATGTGAGACTGCATCCTCGAGTTATAGCTCGGTTGTATGGTTATTGTTGATTGTGCTTGTACTTGGGTATCGAGGGCATAATGGACCTCAACGACCAACATTGCCAGGATTAGTGTATTGGGGGGGTTTCTTGTTTGAATTTCGCCTCGGCGAGACGTCCCACACACGAACCGCAGTGTAATGTTGGAAATTGGGGAGAAATTAGTCCTTAATGATCATATTTATATATATATCACCTATCCCGACGATCGACAGTGCCAGGAGTAGTGTAATGGGGGGTTCCTTGTTTGGATTTCGCTTCGGTGAGACGTCCCACGCATGAAACGCCGTGTACGGTTAAGAATTGGGAATATTTATTATTTAAAATGGAATAATAATTTGGGTTACATGCATCATGCATTGAGGGCATAATGAATATCGAGGATCAATACTGTCAGGAGTAGTGTAACGGGGGGTTCCTTGTTTGGATTTTGCCTCGGCGAGACGTACGACGCACGAAACGCAGTGCCGTATTGAGAATCGGGAGAAGTTTAATCCTTAGCACTTGATGCTAATAACTCATATATAATAAATATTATATATATGTTTACATGCCAAATGAGGGCATAACTAGAATATATGAAAATTGTAGTAAAGAATGTGAATGTATTGTGATGATGTTATTATGAGGGTGATTATGCAACTTTATATGTTCAATAAATGAACAAATATAAAGAGACCTATAACATTAAAGATTAAAGTATATGATTTAAGGGATATAGATAAGTGTAGTTTGGGAGATAGGTTAGAGGGTTTTAATTAAATATTTCAATTGGGTTTAAGTTAGATTCTTTTGCTTAATTAGAATTGAGCATACATTTGGAGATCATGTGCATACGTTTAGTTGCACGCTTTAGTGGAGAGGTGAGGGAGATTATTATGGAGAGTTCGATTCCACCTTAATCATGTAATAATGCATTTATAATTATTATGCATTTTAATGCACTTTCCATAAAATGTTTTCAACTCGGGCTTGACCCGTTTATATTTTCTCCCTCCCTGTATATATATTGTATTACTTTAGGTGTTCCTCCACAAGGACGCCATTGATGTTCATCCATCCAGTGTATTCATGGAGCTGTGGCAGTAGCGGACTGTTGCGGAACTTTGTTTTAGTTGATTCCTATATTTGTATATCTAGATTAGGATTTAGTTTGTATATCATTTTTATACTCAAGTGTGGTAGATTAACACTTTTATATTTCATTTCTCAGATTATTATATTGTCTATGACCCGAAAGCTTATTCGGGTATTTCATTGTAGTGATTTGGTTGTACATTGTATTGTACCATTTTATATTATTGGAGTTTGCACATATCACTCATCATAGTTAGATGTTGTATTGTTAGTAAATGGTTGCATGGTTGGTTTTATTTGATGTTAAATAAAGTTTTAAAATTTTGTCAATCCATTTTCAATAGTTTCGGGTAGTTAGCCTTATATTATTGAGTATTGTCAGTTGATGTTGAGACTGTGCCATCTGAGATACCTGATTTAATGTAGTATAGGGCTGGCCACATGTTATTATTTTGAGCGGGTTATCACAGAACATCATCAGGGACTCCTATAAAGTTTCCAAACCCCATTTAATTCTCGATTTCTTATACCTTTCCTGAATTGGGGAAAATCCCGGGTTGTTCGTTCATTATGTTGCAACATCGATTGATCAACTCATATTCATTTATAATTTATCTCAGTTTTCACATCTAACCAGTACTCAAACCAATCTTAGATTATACAACTAATTTCTACAACAATTTCCAATCAAGGGATTAATTTACAAAAATCCCATATTTGTACCCACTTTACCCAAACACGAATTTAGATTCCCACTTCACATAAATATGAATTAAAAACAAAAATAATTTCTACTGCAAGTTAACGAGTTGCCTGATGGGTTTGTAGGGTCTGATCTGAATTGCAATTTGCAAGGTTGATGGTGAAATCTCCTTTTGTTCTTGCCTTTGTCTCCCCAAAATGGTTTCCATTGCACTCTAATTTCTTCCTAGGGTACTCTCTCGAAATTTAGGGTTCAGATAGTGTATTTTGTCATTCCCCTTTTTCCCCCAATTAGGTAATAACATTAAATCCCATTTTTAGCCTAGTGGGCCAAGCCCAAGTGATGCAATTACTCCCTTATGCCTGACTATGCCTAAAAATGCCTCGATACCCATTTACTACCCTCGAGTACTCTATTCTGACTATTTCGTCCCATCTGGACTCAACCATGCACTCATAATTGGCATCCGAATAAGTTTACAAAATTTTCTTATCCCACACCTATCTTAGTCCGTAACCGACTCCCGATTGAGATAAGTAAGTGCCATGTCATTAATACTCTTAAGACGTAGTTAATTATTACTATTCACTTAGTAAATTAATTTCCCATAAATATTAGCCATTTATTATCCTAATTAATATTTATATACAGATTCCCATAATTAATTCCATTAAATTACGACAGACAAGTAATTTAAATTTTTACCCGAATTAAATAATTTTTAAATGCATAAAAATACGGGGTGTTACAAATTCAGGTCTTGAGACATAAGAGGCCTTGTAATTAATTTAGTAATTAAGGGATGAAACATATATGTACATTACGAGAGAGTGTATATATAAAAAGAGATAGATGTACTCATACTTTAGAGACGCAATAAAATAGAATTTAATAATTAATATTTGATAAAACTAACAACGTAGCAAATTATCCGGTGTATAAGGATTTAGATGATTGGGAGTTTTATTGAATGTAATAAGTATCTTACTTGGTTATATGTGTCTGGCATTGTTTTGAGAGGTAACAAAACTAATTGATATAGTGATCCAGTATTTATGGATTGAGATGTTTAGGTATGCATGAGTGTATGCATTATCTAGTATTTATATATATGTTGTGTATGTATATATATTGTGTTGATTATGGGATTATACCATTACTCATGGTCAATTTACGAGTTGGGCTTCTCATTCCACATTGGGACCATGTACCACGTGCCGACTGAGATGGGCAGGACGTATTGGATGTCATCACTTTAGATCATGCGCCCAGGGTTGTCACACCTTCGTGATGAGAGAAGGCTGGATGATTTGAGAAATTACCCGAGTTAGGTATGCACCCGTTAGTGGTGGTACTATGTAGTGATCACCCCATTGTTTGTTTGTATGTTTTGCTTAAGCCCTTTAGGTAATGGATTCATACAAATTTATCGATAGAAGCACGAGATGGACATCGAAAGTAGTGGCCGACACAATAAATAATGAAAAAGAAATTAATATAGTCTAGTGATGGACAATTGGGAAGGAACTCTTTGTCATGTTAAATATGTTATGTGGTTTAGTTGTATTTTCCTTATTAGTGACATAGGGGGGTTGATACATGGGTTGTATACTTATGCGTGCATTTGGTTACATCCATTTTACAGGATACAAAGTTCCTATTTATCCTTTATGTTATTTTGGAGAATAACTCATTTATTTAAAAAGATATTAAAACGAGAGAGCATTACTTTTATGAGAATGCGAATATGTTAATGAAAATACATGCGTGGACATTGGGGTGAAATTCTCTTTGGATAATTAGTAGCGTTCCATATTAGTTCTTTGTTACGTGATAGTACTTAATTGTCTAGAGACAGAGACTTCTAGCATCGATTATGCCTTGGGTTAGGACATGCGTGTAGTACTCGCACTTAGATAAGAGGTAAGGTATTCATTTCATTTAAGCATCGATAGATTGCATGTTTATTGTGAATTAGTCCATGATTTATATGGATGTATTGGAGATATTATTGCAAATTTAGGGCACTAACCCAAATTTATAAAATATTCCCCGAAGCATTATTATTGTTTATACATATTAAAAGGGTTAAGCAATCATACTTGAAGTTGTGGTGATCCAGCTTCGTATTCGCAGAGTTGGAGCCGCTGGGTCATTGTAGTCATTCATATGTACTCAGAAGTTGTATTCAGAGGAGGTTTTGGTTGTACTCTATTTTATTCAGTTGAGAAACTGTAATAAAATATTTGATATGAGGGATTCATTTATTGGAGTTCATTTATCCTTCTTGTCATCCTTTGTTGAGTTTTTATTATGCATGACTTTTATTGATTATAAGTTTTAGTTTATATTGATGCTAACAATGATATAAATTATTTTAGATCCCCCGGTATTTTTCTTTAGGCCAATCAACTGGGCGTGGAAAATTGGGGATGTCGCACTATGCACGATTATCAGGGACTTAGAAGTAGATGGAAAAAAGACCAATCGATCCACTATGAAGAGTTGTACAAGCCAATCGTGATGAATCTGTACGTGTTATGAATAATATGTTAAGAAACTGAAGACCTGATAGTAAAGCCCCACTATCATCAAGATTTATGAAAGAGGATGCTTATTTTTTAATACAAAACACAAGAAAGAACATGATATAATGATATCTGAACTTTGAATTTAAATGTAATTTTTTGAATTTTCCTATGAGTTGCATGTTATTAAATACCGATATATACAATGTTATTAAAAAGTAAAATGTTTAACATAGGGCCCTCATTTATGTGAATGCTTTTGGAATTTGTATAGTATGGTAAATATAGTTCAATTTGTATAAATTCTAGATATTCATTTTCATCATTTATAGAAGGATCTCGAATCTTGAAAAATAAATATTTTTTTAATATGTACTAATATTACTAATGGGACTTTACCGTTAGAAAATGGGACAAAACTATTACAAAACTTTTGTTAGAGTAGACAATAATATGTCACAAAATATCTAGTAATAGTACATATCTATTAGTAAGTAAAATATAGTAATAAAAAAATCTGCTAGTCACCAAGAATTAGTAACAACAAAAATCAATTGGTAAACTCATTATCGGTTACATATACCGTTACTAATTTTTCGCCATACCTTTTCTCTAATGAAAAATTACCATTAGATTTTTTTTATTGTAACAATAAAATATAGTTACTTCCTTTATGTTTTGGTTTAATTGTAAGTGTCAATTATATCATTTAGCATAATAATGTGTCCACGAACCTTATCCAAACATAAACATGTCAATTATTCAATCAACTTTTATGACCATCTCATCCTTCCTAAATTTGATTATTAAACCAATTAACACTTATCCAAATAACAATAAAATGAGAAAATACATATACACATAGTGATAATTATAATTTAGACACAATTAAAACTAAAACCTAGATATATCAATTTTTTTCACTCAAGATTATTGTCTGAGCCACAAAGACAACTTTATACATTTCTTATATTTAATAAGTTAACATATTCCATGTGACTAACATATCTCTAATACCCCTTATTTATGAGTAATTATTTTTATAGTAATTTTCCTAGTGGGTTAATTATATAAAATAAAGGAAGTTGAAGTAAATATTACTTTAAGTGATTTAACAAATAGTATTTACTGAGTTTTGCGTATTTATTGTTAAGTGAATGTAAATATCATCACATTATATTTTGTTGCGTCGTTGCGCCTTAAGCGACAGTTATGACTTATATTTCAATGGGATTATTATTGATGAATTAATGTGATGTTGGAGCATGGAATAGTTTATATTATCCCGGATGCCAATTTAGAGGGCGCGATTAGTCCGAAAATGGTTAATATAGTCAGAATAAGTACCAAGTTGTATTTTTGGGTTTCGGGTACTTTTAATCGGTTATGACTTAATTATGTTGTTACGAGTCATTTTAACTGTGTAGTAACATTTAAATGTTAGACTTAATGTAATTTGCGTATTTCAGTCTTTCAAGAGCATTTAAGCTCATTTATGTTTCTAAACCTAGAGAGAGGAGAGAACATGGGAGAAATAGGAGAGAAAGAGGAGATTTGTGGATTGGAGCTAGGAAATCGTTGCTACAAAGAGAATCTGAGACGACAAACTTGAGGCAAGTTTCTAACTTGCAATTATATATAATTTAGTGTGGGTAATTTATGTTAATGGTTGTGTTTTTGAAGATGTAAACCATTTATGGGTTTGGATAAATTTTGGTGTTTAAATCCTTATATATTTAATTATATATGATTTGAGTAGGATTTATTAGCTAGTGGTGGTGTAGGATAGATTTGGGGTTGGTATCAGTTGATCATGTTAGGATTTTAGGGAAGAAAAATGAGTTTTTGGGTATTTAGGGTTCATATAACCCGTAGCCGAAATTGGGGTATCTGACCCAGCCGAATCGATTCGCCCCTAGCGAATCCATTCGCTAAAATGGCAGGCTACATGTATGAGTTTAGTGTAATAACCCGCATAATTTTGGGCTATTTTAATTAATTTTTGGAAAATGGAGGAAAATAAAGTTTTTGATAAAATTATTTTTATTGCTCAAATATGTTGGTTATTATTTTTAATGGCGAGAATTTCAAACGGTTTCGAAAACGGAGTTAAAATGGATTTTAAAATGATTTTAAAATGTTTTTAACTCTTGGGGTTGTTTTGACTTCCAACTCTTCATTTCTTTGCCTTATTTAAATGAGTCTTTTGGATTCCAACTCTTCATTTCTTTGCATTATAAAAGGGAGTCATGGGCAACACTTTCTAACCTACTTTTGGCACAAATTTTGGCAGCAAATATATTTTATATTCCTCTTCTTTTTATATACACATTGGCCCTTGAGATTTGTGAGTTCCAACCTTAGATTAGAGGTGTTCTTGGGGCTATTTTTTTTGGATGTTCTTGGATATGCTTTTGTAGATCTTTTGAGTTGATCTTGAGTATGTGATCGTTGGTTTCTCATCATGGTTCGAGGTATGGGGTTTTACACAATATGCTCCTTAAATCTCGCGAGTGTCATTCTCTTTGAATTCTTGTTTAATTGAACTCATATTTCAATTGATAAATTCATTGAAATCTGGAAAATAATTGTTGAAATTATTTTGATTCATGTGGTATCATTATATTGTTGTTGGGCACGTTGTCATGAGATTTTAATATGGCACGGATGTTGGGCACCCGCCAAAATTCCTGTTTCTCGGGCTATGGCTTGATAAAGCATATACGGATGTGGTGAGGCCTGGTGACCCGGTTAAAGTGTTGTTGAGAAATTATAATGATGAAATGTTATTGAGATTTGCATTTTGATTTGAATATTCGTACTTGTGTTGTTACGTTTTATTCATCGCTAACATATATTTGTTGAGCATCTTTATTGTCGTATTGTGTACTTCCCCATATTTTCTTTTAGTAGCAGGTTAGCGCGGATCTTGGGGCGCTATGGAGATTGATTTTAGTGTGGATTGTTTGGGAAAGATTTTTATTATTTTCATGTATAGAGCTTTGGAGATTTGTATTTTATTCGAGTTAGTTGTTGTATGTAATTCGAGAGACTTATTGTATTTGAAGAATTGAGATTAGTGGATTTATATTATTGTGGATTTATTTAGATGCTCTATACCTTGTTATATTGTGGATTTAGTTTAGTTTTATCGCATTAGCGCTCCATTCGCTCTCCCTGGGCGGGCGGGGTATTACAAATGGTATCAGAGCTTATGTATATGGCAACCCTCGGGTCCTGGGTTTTAGGTTCATTGCGTGGTTAGCAATTTTTGGAGATAGCAAATTTTAGGTGATATTAGTGATAGGTTTCAAGATTAGAGGTGAGGAATTTATTTTTGGAGACAAATTTTTTTTTTGAGATTGTTAGCCTGATTTTTTAGAGTTAGGCATTTGGCGAATTTCGAGGGAGAAATTCCATTGTTAGTGGGGAAGTGTAATAACCCGCATAATTTTGGGCTATTTTAATTAATTTTTGGAAAATGGAGGAAAATAAAGTTTTTGATAAAATTATGTTTATTGCTCAAATATGTTGGTTATTATTTTTAAAGGCGAGAATTTCAAACGGTTTCGAAAACGAAGTTAAAACGGACTTTAAAATTATTTTTAAATCTTGGGGTTGTTTTGACTTCCATCTCTTCATTTCTTTGCCTTATTTAAATGAGTCTTTTGGAATCCAACTCTTCATTTCTTTGCATTATAAAAGGGAGTCATGGGCAACACTTTCTAACCTACTTTTGGCACAAATTTTGGCAGCAAATATATTTTATATTCCTCTTCTTTTTATGTACACATTGGCCCTTGAGATTTGTGAGTTCCAACCTTAGATTAGAGATGTTCTTGGGGCTATTTTTGTTGGATGTTCTTGGATATGCTTTTGTAGATCTTTTGAGTTGATCTTGAGTATGTGATCGTTGGTTTCTCATCATGGTTTGAGGTATGGGGTTTTACACAAAATGCTCCTTAAATCTCGCGAGTGTGATTCTCTTTGAATTCTTGTTTAATTGAACTCATATTTAAATTGATAAATTCATTGAAATCTGGAAAATAATTGTTGAAATTATTTTGATTCATGTGGTATCATTATATTGTTGTTGAGCACGTTGTCAAGAGATTTTAATATGGCACGTATATTGGGCACCCGCCAAAATTCCTGTTTCCCGGGCTATGGCTTGATAAAGCATATACGGATGTGGTGAGGCCTGGTGACCCGGTTAAAGTGTTGTTGAGAAATTATAATGATGAAATGCTATTGAGATTTGCATTTTGATTTGAATATTCGTACTTGTGTTGTTACCTTTTATTCATCGCTAACATATATTTGTTGAGCATCTTTCTTGTCGTATTGTGTACTTCCCTATATTTTCTTTTAGTAGCAGGTTAAAGCGGATCTTGGGGCGTTATGGAGATTGATTTTGGTGTGGATTGTTTGGGAAAGATTTTTATTATTTTCATGTATCGAACTTTGGAGATTTGTATTTTATTCGAGTTAGTTGTTGTATGTAATTCGAGAGACTTGTTGTATTTGAAGAATTGAGATTAGTGGATTTATATTATTGTGGGTTTATTTAGTTGCTCTATACCTTGTTATATTGTGGATTTAGTTTAGTTTTATCGTATTAGCGCTCCGTTCGCTCTCGCAGAGCGGGCGGGGTGTTATAAAGGGTATCAGAGCTTATGTATATGGCAACCCTCGGGGCTTGGGTTTTGTGTTCATTCCGTGGTTAGCAATTTTTGGAGATAGAAAATTTTAGGTGATATTGGTGATAGGTTTCGAGATTAGAGGTGAGGAATTTATTTTTGGAGACGAAAATATTTTTTGAGATTGTTAGCCTGATTTTTTAGAGTTAGGCATTTGGCGAATTTCGAAGGCGAAATTCCATTGTTAGTGCGGAAATGTAATAACCCGCGTAATTTTGGGCTATTTTAATTAATTTTTGGAAAATGGAGGAAAATAAAGTTTTTGATAAAATTATTTTTATTGCTCAAATATGTTGGTTATTATTTTTAAAGGCGAGAATTTCAAACGGTTTCGAAAACGGAGTTAAAACGGATTTTAAAATGATTTTTAAATGTTTTTAACTCTTGGGGTTGTTTTGACTTCCAACACTTCATTTCTTTGCGTTATTTAAATGAGCCTTTTGGATTCCAACTCTTCATTTCTTTGCATAATAAAAGGAAGTCATGGGCATCACTTTCTAACCTACTTTTGGCACAAATTTTGGCAGCAAATATATTGTATATTCCTCTTCTTTTTATATACACATTGGCCCTTGAGATTTGTGAGTTGCAACCTTAGATTAGTGGTGTTCTTGGGGCTATTTTTGTTGGAGGTTCTTGGATATGCTTTTGTAGATCTTTTAAGTTGATCTTGAGTATGTGATCGTTGGTTTCTCATCATGGTTTGAGGTATGGGGTTTTACACAATATGCTCCTTAAATCTCGTGAGTGTCATTCTCTTTGAATTCTTGTTTATTTGAACTCATATTTGAATTGATAAATTCATTGAAATCTGTAAAATAATTGTTGAAATTATTTTGATTCATTTGGTATCATTATATTGTTGTTGAGCACGTTGTCATGAGATTTTAATATGGCACGGATGTTGGGCACCCGCCAAAATTCCTGTTTCCCGGGCTATGGCTTGATAAAGCATATACGGATGTGGTGACGCCTGGTGACCCGATTAAAGTGTTGTTGAGAAATTATAATGACGAAATGCTATTGAGATTTGCATTTTGATTTGAATATTCGTACTTGTGTTGTTACGTTTTATTCATCGCTAACATATATTTGTTGAGCATCTTTCTTGTCGTATTGTGTACTTCCCTATATTTTCTTTTAGTAGCAGCTTAGCGCAGATCTTGGAGCGCTATGGAGATTGATTTTAGTGTGGATTTTTTGGGAAAGATTTTTATTATTTTCATGTATAGAGCTTTGGAGATTTGTATTTTATTCGAGTTAGTTGTTGTATGTAATTCGAGAGAGTTGTTGTATTTGAAGAATTGAGATATGTGGATTTATATTATTATGGGTTTATTTAGATGCTCTATACCTTGTTATATTGTGGATTTAGTTTAGTTTTATCGCATTAGCGCTCCGTTCGCTCTCCCTCGGCGGGCGGGGTGTTACAAATGGTATCAGAGCTTATGTATATGGCAACCCTCGGGGCTTGGGTTTTGGGTTCATTGCGTAGTTAGCAATTTTTGGAGATAGCAAATTTTAGGTGATATTCGTGATAGGTTTTGAGATTAGAGGTGAGGAATTTATTTTTGGAGACGAAAATATTTTTTGAGATTGTTAGCCTGATTTTTTAGAGTTAGGCATTTGACGAATTTCGAGGGCGAAATTGCATTGTTAGTGGGGAAGTGTAATAACCTGCATAATTTTGGGCTATTTTAATTAATTTTTGGAAAATGGAGGAAAATAAATTTTTTGATAAAATTATTTTTATTGCTCAAATATGTTGGTTATTATTTTTAAAGGCGAGAATTTCAAACGGTTTCGAAAACAGAGTTAAAACGGATTTTAAAATGATTTTTAACTCTTGGGGTTGTTTTGACTTCCAACTCTTCAATTCTTTGCCTTATTTAAATGAGTCTTTTGGATTCCAACTCTTCATTTCTTTGCATTATAAAAGGGAGTCATGGGCAACACTTTCTAACCTACTTTTGGCACAAATTTTTGTAGCAAATATATTTTATATTCCTCTTCTTTTTATGTACACATTGGCCCTTGAGATTTGTGAGTTCCAACCTTAGATTAGAGATGTTCTTGGGGCTATTTTTGTTGGATGTTCTTGGATATGCTTTTGTAGATCTTTTGAGTTCATCTTGAGTATGTGATCGTTGGTTTCTCATCATGGTTTGAGGTATGGGGTTTTACACAATATGCTCCTTAAATATCGCGAGTGTCATTCTCTTCGAATTCTTGTTTAATTGAACTCATATTTAAATTGATAAATTCATTGAAATCTGGAAAATAATTGTTGAAATTATTTTGATTCATGTGGTATCATTATATTGTTGTTGAGCACGTTGTCATGAGATTTTAATATGGCACGGATGTTGGGCATCCGCCAAAATTCCTGTTTCCCGGGCTATAGCTTGATAAAGCATATACGGATGTGGTGAGGCCTGGTGACCCGGTTAAAGTGTTGTTGAGAAATTATAATGATGAAATGCTATTGAGATTTGCATTTTGATTTGAATATTCGTACTTGTGTTGTTACGTTTTATTAATCGCTAACATATATTTGTTGAGCATCTTTATTGTCGTATTGCGTACTTCCCCCTATATTTTCTTTTAGTAGCAGGTTAGCGCGAATCTTGGGGCGTTATGGAGATTGATTTTAGTGTGGATTGTTTGGGAAAGATTTTTATTATTTTCATGTAGAGAGCTTTGGAGATTTGTATTTTATTCGAGTTAGTTGTTGTATCTAATTCGAGAGACTTGTTGTATTTGAAGAATTGAGATTAGTGGATTTATATTATTGTGGGTTTATTTAGATGCTCTATACCTTGTTATAATGTGGATTTAGTTTATCTTTATCGGATTAGCGCTCCGTTCGCTCTCCCTGGGCGGGCGGGGTGTTATAAAGGGTATCAGAGCTTATGTATATGGCAACCCTCGGGGCTTGGGTTTTGTGTTCATTCCGTGGTTAGCAATTTTTGGAGATAGAAAATTTTAGGTGATATTGGTGATAGGTTTCGAGACTAAAGGTGAGGAATTTATTTTTGGAGACGAAAATATTTTTTGAGATTGTTAGCCTGATTTTTTAGAGTTAGGCATTTAGCGAATTTCGAAGGAGAAATTCCATTGTTAGTGGGGAAGTGTAATAACCCGCATAATTTTGGGCTATTTTAATTAATTTTTGGAAAATGGAGGAAAATAAAGTTTTTGATAAAATTATTTTTATTGCTCAAATATGTTGGTTGTTATTTTTAAAGGCGAGAATTTCAAACGGTTTCGAAAACGGAGTTAAGACGGATTTTAAAATGATTTTTAAATGTTTTTAACTCTTGGGATTGTTTTGACTTCCAACTCTTCATTTCTTTACCTTATTTAAATGAGTCTTTTGGATTCCAACTCTTCATTTCTTTGCATTATAAAAGGGAGTCATGGGCATCACTTTCTAACCTACTTTTGGCACAAATTTTGGCAGCAAATATATTTTATATTCATCTTCTTTTTATATACACATTGCCCCTTGAGATTTGTGAGTTCCAACCTTATATTAGTGGTGTTCTTGGGGCTATTTTTGTTGGAAGTTCTTGGATATGCTTTTGTAGATCTTTTAAGTTGATCTTGAGTATGTGATTGTTGGTTTCTCATCATGGTTTGAGGTATGGGGTTTTACACAATATGCTCCTTAAATCTCGTGAGTGTCATTCTCTTTGAATTCTTGTTTATTTGAACTCATATTTGAATTGATAAATTCATTGAAATCTGTAAAATAATTGTTGAAATTATTTTGATTCATGTGGTATCATTATATTGTTGTTGAGCACGTTTTCATGAGATTTTAATATGGCACGGATGTTGGGCACCCGCCAAAATTCTTGTTTCCCGGGCTATGCCTTGATAAAGCATATACGGATGTGGTGACGCCTGGTGACCCGATTAAAGTGTTGTTGAGAAATTATAATGACGAAATGCTATTGAGATTTGCATTTTGATTTGAATATTCGTACTTGTGTTGTTACGTTTTATTCATCGTTAACATATATTTGTTGAGCATCTTTCTTGTCGTATTGTGTACTTCCCTATATTTTCTTTTAGTAGCAGCTTAGCGCGGATCTTGGAGCGCTATGGAGATTGATTTTAGTGTTGATTGTTTGGGAAAGATTTTTATTATTTTCATGTATAGAGCTTTGGAGATTTGTATTTTATTCGAGTTAGTTGTTGTATGTAATTCGAGAGAGTTGTTGTATTTGAAGAATTAAGATTAGTGGATTTATATTATTGTGGGTTTATTTAGATGCTCTATACCTTGTTATATTGTGGATTTAGTTTAGTTTTATCGCATTAGCGCTCCGTTCGCTCTCCCTCGGCGGGCGGGGTGTTACAAATGGTATCAGAGCTTATGTATATGGCAACCCTCGGGGCTTGGGTTTTGGCTTCATTGCTTAGTTAGCAATTTTTGGAGATAGCAAATTTTAGGTGATATTCGTGATAGGTTTTGAGATTAGAGGTGAGGAATTTATTTTTGGAGACGAAAATATATTTTGAGATTGTTAGCCTGATTTTTTAGAGTTAGGCATTTGACGAATTTCGAGGGCGAAATTGCATTGTTAGTGGGGAAGTGTAATAACCCGCATAATTTTGGGCTATTTTAATTAATTTTTGGAAAATGGAGGAAAATAAAGTTTTTGATAAAATTATTTTTATTGCTCAAATATGTTGGTTATTATTTTTAAAGGCGAGAATTTCAAACGGTTTCGAAAACGGAGTTAAAACGGATTTTAAAATGATTTTTAACTCTTGGGGTTGTTTTGACTTCCAACTCTTCAATTATTTGCCTTATTTAAATGAGTCTTTTGGATTCCAACTCTTCATTTCTTTGCATTATAAAAGGGAGTCATGGGCAACACTTTCTAACCTACTTTTGGCACAAATTTTGACAGCAAATATATTTTATATTCCTCTTCTTTTTATGTACACATTGGCCCTTGAGATTTGTGAGTTCCAACCTTAGATTAGAGATGTTCTTGGGGCTATTTTTGTTGGATATGCTTTTGTAGATCTTTTGAGTTGATCTTGATTATGTGATCGTTGGTTTCTCATCATGGTTTGAGGTATGGGGTTTTACACAATATGCTCCTTAAATATCGCGAGTGTCATTCTCTTTGAATTCTTGTTTAATTGAACTCATATTTAAATTGATAAATTCATTGAAATCTGGAAAATAATTGTTGAAATTATTTTGATTCATGTGGTATCATTATATTGTTGTTGAGCACGTTGTCATGAGATTTTAATATGGCACGGATGTTGGGCATCCGCCAAAATTCCTGTTTCCCGGGCTATGGCTTGATAAAGCATATACGGATGTGGTGAGGCCTGGTCACCCGGTTAAAGTGTTGTTGGGAAATTATAATGATGAAATGCTATTGAGATTTGCATTTTGATTTCAATATTCGTACTTGTGTTGTTACGTTTTATTCATCGCTAACATATATTTGTTGAGCATCTTTCTTGTCGTATTGTGTACTTCCCTATATTTTCTTCTAGTATCAGGTTAGCGCGGATCTTGGGGCGTTATGGAGATTGATTTTAGTGTGGATTGTTTGGGAAAGATTTTTATTATTTTCATGTATAGAGCTTTGGATATTTGTATTTTATTCGAGTTAGTTGTTGTATGTAATTCGAGAGACTTGTTGTATTTGAAGAATTGAGATTAGTGGATTTATATTATTGTGGGTTTATTTAGATGCTCTATACCTTGTTATATTGTGGATTTAGTTTAGTTTTATCGCATTAGCGCTCCGTTCGCTCTCCCTGGGCGGGCGGGGTGTAATAAAGGGTATCAGAGCTTATGTATATGGCAACCCTCGGGGCTTGGGTTTTGTGTTCATTCCGTGGTTAGAAATTTTTGGAGATAGAAAGTTTTAGCTGATATTGGTGATAGGTTTCGAGATTAGAGGTGAGGAATTTATTTTTGGAGACGAAAATATTTTTTGAGATTGTTAGCCTGATTTTTTAGAGTTAGGCATTTGGCGAATTTCGAAGGCGAAATTCCATTGTTAGTGGGGAAGTGTAATAACCCGCATAATTTTGTGCTATTTTAATTAATTTTTGGAAAATGGAGGAAAATAAAGTTTTTGATAAAATTATTTTTATTGCTCAAATATGTTGGTTATTATTTTTAAAGGCGAGAATTTCAAACGGTTTCGAAAACGGAGTTAAAACGGATTTTAAAATGATTTTTAAATGTTTTTAACTCTTGGGATTGTTTTGACTTCCAACTCTTCATTTCTTTGTCTTATTTAAATGAGTCTTTTGGATTCCAACTCTTCATTTCTTTGCATTATAAAAGGGAGTCATGGGCATAACTTTCTAACCTACTTTTGGCACAAATTTTGGCAGCAAATATATTTTATATTCCTCTTCTTTTTATATACACATTGGCCCTTGAGATTTGTGAGTTCCAACCTTAGATTAGTGGTGTTCTTGGGGCTATTTTTGTTCGAGGTTCTTGGATATGCATTTATTGATCTTTTAAGTTGATCTTGAGTATGTGATCGTTGGTTTCTCATCATGGTTTGAGGTATGGGGTTTTACACAATATGCTCCTTAAATCTCGTGAGTGTCATTCTCTTTGAATTCTTGTTTATTTGAACTCATATTTGAATTGATAAATTCATTGAAATCTGTAAAATATTTGTTGAAATTATTTTGATTCATGTGGTATCATTATATTGTTGTTGAGCACGTTGTCATGAGATTTTAATATGGCACGGATGTTGGGCACCCGCCAAAATTCCTGTTTCCCGGGCTATGGCTTGATAAAGCATATACGGATGTGGTGACGCCTGGTGACCCGATTAAAGTGTTGTTGAGAAATTATAATGATGAAATGCTATTGAGATTTGCATTTTGATTTGAATATTCGTACTTGTGTTGTTACGTTTTATTCATCGCATACATATATTTGTTGAGCATCTTTCTTGTCGTATTGTGTACTTCCCTATATTTTCTTTTAGTAGCAGGTTAGCGCGGATCTTGGGGCGCTATGGAGATTGATTTTAGTGTGGATTGTTTGGGAAAGATTTTTATTATTTTCATGTATAGAGCTTTGGAGATTTATATTTTATTCGAGTTAGTTGTTGTATGTAATTCGAGAGACTTGTTGTATTTGAAGAATTGAGATTAGTGGATTTATATTATTGTGGGTTTATTTAGATGCTCTATACCTTGTTATATTGCGGATTTAGTTTAGTTTTATCGCATTAGCGCTCCGTTCACTCTCCCTGGGCGGGCGGGGTGTTACAAATGGTATCAGAGCTTATGTATATGGCAACCCTCGGGGCTTGGGTTTTGGGTTCATTGCGTGGTTAGCAATTTTTGGAGATAGCAAATTTTAGGTGATATTCATGATAGATTTCGAGATTAGAGGTGAGGAATTTATTTTTGGAGACGAAAATATTTTTTGAGATTGTTAGCCTGATTTTTGAGAGTTAGGCATTTGGCGAATTTCGAGCGTGAAATTCCATTGTTAGTGGGGAAGTGTAATAATCGCATAATTTTGGACTATTTTAATTAATTTTTGGAAAATGGAGGAAAATAAAGTTTTTGATAAAATTATTTTTATTGCTCAAATATGTTGGTTATTATTTTTAAAGGCGAGAATTTCAAACGGTTTCGAAAACGGAGTTAAAACGGATTTTAAAATGATTTTAAAATGTTTTTAACTCTTGGGGTTGTTTTGACTTCTAACTCTTCATTTCTTTGCCTTATTTAAATGAGTCTTTTGGATTCCAACTCTTCATTTCTTTGCATTATAAAAGGGAGTCATGGGCAACACTTTCTAACCTACTCTTGGCACAAATTTTGGCAGCAAATATAATCTATATTCCTCTTCTTTTCATATACACATTGGCCCTTTAGATTTGTGAGTTCCAACCTTAGATTAGAGGTGTTCTTGGGGCTATTTTTGTTGGATTTTCTTGGATATGCTTTTGTAGATCTTTTGAGTGGATCTTGAGCATGTGATCGTTGGTTTCTCATCATGGTTTGAGGTATGGGGTTTTACACAATATGCTCCTTAAATCTCGCGAGTGTCATTCTCTTTGAATTCTTGTTTAATTGAACTCTTTTTGAATTGATAAATTCATTGAAATATGGAAAATAATTGTTGAAATTATTTTGATTCATGTGGTATCATTATATTGTTGTTGAGCACGTTGTCATGAGATTTTAATATGGCACGGATGTTGGGCACCCGCCAAAATTCCTGTTTCCCGGGCTATGGCTTTGATAAAGCATATACGGATGTGGTGACGCCTGGTGACCCGATTAAAGTGTTGTTGATAAATTATAATGATGAAATGCTATTGAGATTTTCATTTTGATTTGAATATTCGTACTTGTGTTGTTACCTTTTATTCATCACTAACATATATTTGTTGAGCATCTTTCTTGTCGTATTGTGTACTTCCCTATATTTTCTTTTAGTAGCAGCTTAGTGAGGATCTTGGGGTGCTATGGAGATTGATTTTAGTGTGGATTGTTTGGGAAAGATTTTTATTATTTTCATGTATAGAGCTTTGGAGATTTGTATTTTATTCGAGTTAGTTGTTGTTTGTAGTTCGAAAGACTTGTTGTATTTGAAGAATTGAGATTAGTGGATTTATATTATTGTGGGTTTATTTAGATGCTCAATACCTTGTTATATTGTGGATTTAGTTTAGTTTTATCGCATTAGCGATCCGTTCGCTCTCCCTGGGCGGGCGGGGTGTTACAAATGTATCAGAGCTTATGTATATGGTAACCCTCGGGGCTTGGGTTTTGGGTTCATTGCGTGGTTAACAATTTTTGGAGATTGCAAATTTTAGGTGATATTCGTGATAGGCTTCGAGATTAGAGGTGAGGAATTTATTTTTGGAGACAAAAATATTTTTTGAGATTGTTAGCCTGATTTTTGAGAGTTAGGCTTTTGGCGAATTTCGAGGGCGAAATTCCATTGTTAGTGGGGAAGTGTAATAACCCGCATAATTTTGGGCTATTTTAATTAATTTTTGGAAAATGGAGGAAAATAAAGTTTTTGATAAAATTATTTTTATTGCTCAAATATGTTGGTTATTATTTTTAAAGGCGAGAATTTCAAACGGTTTCGAAAACGGAGTTAAAACGGATTTTAAAATGATTTTAAAATGTTTTTAACTCTTGGGGTTGTTTTGACTTCCAACCCTTCATTTCAATGCCTTATTTAAATGAGCCTTTTGGATTCCAACTCTTCATTTCTTCGCATTATAAAAGGGAGTCATGGGAAACACTTTCTAACCTACTTTTTTCACAAATTTTGGTAGCAAATATATTTTATATTCCTCTTCTTTTCATATACACATTGGCCCTTGAGATTTGTAAGTTCCAACCTTAGATTAGAGGTGTTCTTGGGGCTATCTTTGTTGGATGATCTTGGATATGCTTTTGTAGATCTTTTGAGTTGATCTTGAGCATGTGATCGTTGGTTTCTCATCATTGTTTGAGGTATGGGGTTTTACACAATATGCTCCTTAAATCTCGCGAGTGTCATTCTCTTTGAATTCTTGTTTAATTGAACTCATATTTGAATTGATAAATTCATTGAAATCTGGAAAATAATTGTTGAAATTATTTTGATTGATGTGGTATCATTATATTGTTGTTGAGCACGTTGTCATGAGATTTAAATATGGCACGGATGTTGGGCACCCGCCAAAATTCCTGTTTCCCGGGCTATGGCTTTGATAAAGCATAAACGGATGTGGAGACGCCTGGTGACCCGATTAAAGTGATGTTGAGAAATTATAATGATGAAATGCTATTGAGATTTGCATTTTGATTTGACTATTCGTACTTGTGTTGTTACGTTTTATTCATCGCTAACATATATTTGTTGGGCATCTTTCTTGTCGTATTGTGTACTTCCCTATATTTTCTTTTAGTAGCAGGTTAGCGCGGATCTTGGGATGCTATGGAGATTGATTTTAGTGTGGATTGTTTGAGAAAGATTTTTATTTTTTTCATGTATAGGGCTTTGGAGATTTGTATTTTATTCGAGTTAGTTGTTGTATGTAATTCGAGAGACTTGTTGTATTTGAAGAATTGAGATTAATGGATTTATATTATTGTGGGTTTATTTAGATCTCTATACCTTGTTATATTGTGGATTTAGTTTAGTTTTATCGCATTAGCGCTCCGTTCGCTCTCCCTGGGCGGGCGGGGTGTTACAAATGTATCAGAGCTTATATATATGGCAACCCTCGGGGCTTGGGTTTTGGGTTCATTGCGTGGTTAGCAATTTTTGGAGATAGCTAATTTTAGGTGATATTCGTGATAGGTTTCAAGATTAGAGGTGAGGAATTTATTTTTGGAGACGAAAATATTTTCTGAGATTGTTAGCCTGATTTTTGAGAGTTAGGCATTTGGCGAATTTCGAGGGCGAAATTTCAATGTTAGTGGGGAAGTGTAATAACCCGCATAATTTTGGGCTATCCTAATTAATTTTTGGAAAATGGAGGAAAATAAAGTTTTTGATAAAATTATTTTTATTTCTCAAATATGTTGGTTATTATTTTTAAAGGCGAGAATTTCAAACGGTTTCGAAAACGGAGTTAAAAAGGGATTTTAAAATGATTTTAAAATGTTTTTAACTCTTGGGGTTGTTTTGACTTCCAACTCTTCATTTCTTTGCCTTATTTAAATGAGTCTTTTGGATTCCAACTCTTCATTTCTTTGCATTATAAAAGGGAGTCATGGGCAACACTTTCTAACCTACTTTTGGCACAAATTTTGGAAGTAAATATATTTTATATTCCTCTTCTTTTCATATACACATTGGCCCTTTAGATTTGTGAGTTCCAACCTTAGATTAGAGGTGTTCTTGGGGCTATTTTTGTTGGATGTTCTTGGATATGCTTTTGTAGATCTTTTGAGATGATCTTGAGCATGTGATCGTTGGTTTCTCATCATGGTTTGAGGTATGGGGTTTTACACAATATTGTCCTTAAATCTCGCGAGTGTCATTCTCTTTGAATTCTTGTTTAATTGAACTCTTTTTGAATTGATAAATTCATTGAAATCTGGAAAATAATTGTTGAAATTATTTTGATTCATGTGGTATCATTATATTGTTGTTGAGCACGTTGTCATGAGATTTTAATATGGCACGGATATTGGGCACCCGCCAAAATTCCTGTTTCCCGGGCTATGGCTTGAGAAAGCATATACGGATGTGGTGAGGCCTGGTGACCCGGTTAAAGTGTTGTTGAGAAATTATAATGATGAAATGCTATTGAGATTTACATTTTGATTTGAATATTCGTACTTGTGTTGTTACGTTTTATTCATCGCTAACATATATTTGTTGAGCATCTTTCTTGTCGTATTGTGTACTTCCCCATATTTTCTTTTAGTAGCAGGTAAGCGCGGATCTTAGGGAGCTATGGAGATTGATTTTATTGTGGATTGTTTGGGAAAGATTTTTATTATTTTCATGTATAGAGCTTTGGAGGTTTGTATTTTATTCGAGTTTGTTGTTGCATGTAATTCGAGAGACAGTTGTATTTGAAGAATTGAGATTAGTGGATTTATATTATTTTGGGTTTATTTAGATTCTCTATACCTTGTTATATTGTTGATTTAGTTTAGTTTTATCGCATTAGTGCTCCGTTCGCTCTCCCTGGGCGGGCGGGGTGTTACAAATGGTATCAGAGCTTATGTATATGGCAACCCTCGGGGCTTGGGTTTTGGGTTCAATGCGTGGTTGGAAATTTTTGGAGATAGCAAATTTTAGGTGATATTCGTGATAGGTATCGAGATTAGAGGTGAGGAATTTATTTTTGGAGACGAAAATATTTTTCGAGATTGTTAGCCTGATTTTTGAGAGTTAGGCATTTGGCGAATTTCGAGGGCGAAATTTCATTGTTAGTGGGGAAGTGTAATAACCCGCATAATTTTGGGCTATTTTAATTAATTTTTGGAAAATGGAGGAAAATAAAGTTTTTGATAAAATTATTTTTATTTATCAAATATGTTGGTTATTATTTTTAAAGGCGAGAATTTCAAACGGTTTCGAAAACGGAGTTAAAACGGATTTTAAAATGATTTTAAAATGTTTTTAACTCTTGGGGTTGTTTTGACTTCCAACTCTTCATTTCTTTGCCTTATTTAAATGAGTCTTTTGGATTCCAACTCTTCATTTCTTGGCATTATAATGGGAGTCATGGGAAACACTTTCGAACCTACTTTTGGCACAAATTTTGGCTGCAAACATATTTCATATTCCTCTTCTTTTCATATACACATTGGCCCTTGAGATTTGTGAGTTCAAGCCTTAGATTTGAGGTGTTCTTGTGGCTATTTTTGTTGGATGTTCTTGGATATGCTTTTTTAGATCATTTGAGTTGATCTTGAGTATGTGATCGTTGGTTTCTCATCATGGTTTGAGGTATGGGGTTTTACACAATATGCTCCTTAAATCTCGCGAGTGTCATTCTCTTTGAATTCTTGTTTAATTGAACTCATATTTGAATTGATAAATTCATTGAAATCTGGAAAATAATTGTTGAAATGATTTTGATTCATGTGGTATCATTATATTGTTGTGGAGCACGTTGTCATGAGATTTTAATATGACACGGATGTTGGGCACCCGCCAAAATTCCTGTTTCCCGGGCTATGGCTTTGATAAAGCATATACAGATGTGGAGACGCCTGGTGACCCGATTAAAGTGTTGTTCAGAATTTATAATGATGAAATGCTATTGAGATTTGCATTTTGATTTGACTATTCGTACTTGTGTTGTTACGTTTTATTCATCGCTAACATATATTTGTTGAGCATCTTTCTTGTCGTATTGTGTACTTCCCTATATTTTCTTTTAGTAGCAGGTTAGCGCGGATCTTGGGACGCTATGGAGATTGATTTTAGTGTGGATTGTTTGGGAAAGATTTTTATTATTTTCATGTATAGTGCTTTGGGGATTTGTATTTTATTCGAGTTAGTTGTTGTATGTAATTCGAGAGACTTGTTGTATTTGAAGAATTGAGATTAATGGATTTATATTATTGTGGGTTTATTTAGATCTCTTTACCTTGTTATATTGTGGATTTAGTTTAGTTTTATCGCATTAGCGCTCCGTTCGCTCTCCCTGGGCGGGCGGGGTGTTACAAATGTATCAGAGCTTATATATATGGCAACCCTCGGGGCTTGGGTTTTGGGTTCATTGCGTGGTTAGCAATTTTTGGAGATAGCAAATTTTAGGTGATATTCGTGATAGATTTCAAGATTAGAGGTGAGGAATTTATTTTTGGAGACGAAAATATTTTCTAAGATTGTTTGCCTGATTTTTGAGAGTTATGCATTTGGCGAATTTCGAGGGCGAAATTTCATTGTTAGTGGGGAAGTGTAATAACCCGCATAATTTTGGGCTATCTTAATTAATATTTGGAAAATGGAGGAAAATAAAGTTTTTGATAAAATTATTTTTATTTCTCAAATATGTTGGTTATTATTTTTAAAGGCGAGAATTTCAAACGGTTTCGAAAACGGAGTTAAAACGGATTTTAAAATGATTTTAAAATGTTTTTAACTCTTGGGGTTGTTTTGACTTCCAACTCTTCATTTCTTTGCCTTATTTAAATGAGTCTTTTGGATTCCAACTCTTCATTTCTTTGCATTATAAAAGGGAGTCATGGGCAACACTTTCTAACCTACTTTTGGCACAAATTTTGGCAGCAAATATATTTTATATTCCTCTTCTTTTCATATACACATTGGCCCTTTAGATTTGTGAGTTCAAACCTTAGATTAGAGGTATTCTTGGGGCTATTTTTGTTGGATGTTCTTGGATATGCTTTTGTAGATCTTTTGAGATGATCTTGAGCATGTGATCGTTGGTTTCTCATCATGGTTTGAGGTATGGGGTTTTACACAATATGCTCCTTAAATCTCGCGAGTGTCATTCTCTTTGAATTCTTGTTTAATTGAACTCTTTTTGAATTGATAAATTCATTGAAATCTGGAAAATAATTGTTGAAATTATTTTGATTCATGTGGTATCATTATATTGTTGTTGAGCACGTTGTCATGAGATTTTAATATGGCACGGATATTGGGCACCCGCCAAAATTCCTGTTTCCCGGGCTATGGCTTGAGAAAGCATATACGGATGTGGTGAGGCCTGGTGACCCGGTTAAAGTGTTGTTGAGAAATTATAATGATGAAATGCTATTGAGATTTACATTTTGATTTGAATATTCGTACTTGTGTTGTTACGTTTTATTCATCGCTAACATATATTTGTTGAGCATCTTTCTTGTCGTATTGTGTACTTCCCCATATTTTCTTTTAGTAGCAGGTAAGCGCGGATCTTAGGGAGCTATGGAGATTGATTTTATTGTGGATTGTTTGGGAAAGATTTTTATTATTTTCATGTATAGAGCTTTGGAGGTTTGTATTTTATTCGAGTTTGTTGTTGCATGTAATTCGAGAGACAGTTGTATTTGAAGAATTGAGATTAGTGGATTTATATTATTTTGGGTTTATTTAGATTCTCTATACCTTGTTATATTGTGGATTTAGTTTAGTTTTATCGCATTAGCGCTCCGTTCGCTCTCCCTGGGCGGGCAGGGTGTTACAAATGGTATCGGAGCTTATGTATATGTCAACCCTCGGGGCTTGGGTTTTGGGTTCATTGCGTGGTTGGTAATTTTTGGAGATAGCAAATTTTAGGTGATATTCGTGATAGGTATCGAGATTAGAGGTGAGGAATTTATTTTTGGAGACGAAAATATTTTTTGAGATTGTTAGCCTGATTTTTGAGAGTTAGGCATTTGGCGAATTTCGAGGGCGAAATTTCATTGTTAGTGGGGAAGTGTAATAACCCGCATAATTTTGGGCTATTTTAAATAATTTTTGGAAAATAAAGGAAAATAAAGTTTTTGATAAAATTATTTTAATTGCTCAAATATGTTGGTTATTATTTTTAAAGGCGAGAATTTCAAACGGTTTCGAAAACGGAGTTAAAACGGATTTTAAAATGATTTTTAAATGTTTTAACTCTTGGGGTTATTTTGACTTCCAACTCTTCATTTCTTTGCCTTATTTAAATGAGTCTTTTGGATTCCAACTCTTCATTTCTTGGCATTACAAAAGGGAGTCATGGGAAACACTTTCTAACCTACTTTTGGCACAAATTTTGGCTGCAAACATATTTCATATTCCTCTTCTTTTCATATACACATTGGCCCTTGAGATTTGTGAGTTCAAGCCTTAGATTAGAGGTGTTCTTGTGGCTATTTTTGTTGGATGTTCTTGGATATGCTTTTTTAGATCATTTGAGTTGATCTTTAGTATGTGATCGTTGGTTTCTCATCATGGTTTGAGGTATGGGGTTTTACACAATATGCTCCTTAAATCTCGCGAGTGTCATTCTCTTTGAATTCTTGTTTAATTGAACTCATATTTGAATTGATAAATTCATTGAAATCTGGAAAATAATTGTTGAAATTATTTTGATTCATGTGGTATCATTATATTGTTGTTGAGCACGTTGTCATGAGATTTTAATATGGCACGGATGTTGGGCACCCGCCAAAATTCCTGTTTCCCGGGCTATGGCTTTGATAAAGCATATACAGATGTGGAGACGCCTGGTGACCCGATTAAAGTGTTGTTGAGAAATTATAATGATGAAATGCTATTGAGATTTGCATTTTGATTTGACTATTCGTACTTGTGTTGTTACGTTTTATTCATCGCAAACATATATTTGTTGAGCATCTTTCTTGTCGTATTGTGTACTTTCCTATATTTTCTTTTAGTAGCAGGTTAGCACGGATCTTGGGACGCTATGGAGATTGATTTTAGTGTGGATTGTTTGGGAAAGATTTTTATTATTTTCATGTATAGAGCTTTGGAGATTTGTATTTTATTCGAGTTAGTTGTTGTTTGTAATTCGAGAGACTTGTTGTATTTGAAGAATTGAGATTAATGGATTTATATTATTGTGGGTTTATTTAGATCTCTATACCTTGTTATATTGTGGATTTAGTTTAGTTTTATCGCATTAGCGCTCCGTTCGCTCTCCCTGGGCGGGCCGGGTGTTACAAATGTATCAGAGCTTATATATATGGCAACCCTCGGGGGTTGGGTTTTGGGTTCATTGCGTGGTTAGCAATTTTTGGAGATAGCAAATTTTAGGTGATATTCGTGATAGGTTTCAAGATTAGAGGTGAGGAATTTATTTTTGGAGACGAAAATATTTTCTGAGATTGTTAGCCTGATTTTTGAGAGTTAGGCATTTGGCGAATTTCGAGGGTGAAATTTCATTGTTAGTGGGGAAGTGTAATAACCCGCATAATTTTGGGCTATCTTAATTAATTTTTGGAAAATGGAGGAAAATAAAGTTTTTGATAAAATTATTTTTATTTCTCAAATATGCTGGTTATTATTTTTAAAGGCGAGAATTTCAAACGGTTTCGAAAACGGAGTTAAAACGGATTTTAAAATGATTTTAAAATGTTTTTAACTCTTGGGGTTGTTTTGACTTCCAACTCTTCATTTCTTTGCCTTATTTAAATGAGTCTTTTGGATTCCAACTCTTCATTTCTTTGCATTATAAAAGGGAGTCATGGGCAACAATTTCTAACCTACTTTTGGCACAAATTTTGGCAGCAAATATATTTTATATTCCTCTTCTTTTCATATACACATTGGCCCTTTAGATTTGGGAGTTCAAACCTTAGATTAGAGGTGTTCTTGGGGCTATTTTTGTTGGATGTTCTTGGATATGCTTTTGTAGATCTTTTGAGATGATCTTGAGCATGTGATCGTTGGTTTCTCATCATGGTTTGAGGTATGGGGTTTTACACAATATGCTCCTTAAATCTCGCGAGTGTCATTCTCTTTGAATTCTTGTTTAATTGAACTCCTTTTGAATTGATAAATTCATTGAAATCTGGAAAATAATTGTTGAAATTATTTTTATTCATGTGGTATCATTATATTGTTGTTGAGCACGTTGTCATGAGATTTTAATATGGCACGGATATTGGGCACCCGCCAAAATTCCTGTTTCCCGGGCTATGGCTTGAGAAAGCATATACGGATGTGGTGAGGCCTGGTGACCCGGTTAAAGTGTTGTTGAGAAATTATAATGATGAAATGCTATTGAGATTTACATTTTGATTTGAATATTCGTACTTGTGTTGTTACGTTTTATTCATCGCTAACATATATTTGTTGAGCATCTTTCTTGTCGTATTGTGTACTTCCCCATATTTTCTTTTAGTAGCAGGTAAGCGCGGATCTTAGGGAGCTATGGAGATTGATTTTATTGTGGATTGTTTGGGAAAGATTTTTATTAATTTCATGTATAGAGCTTTGGAGGTTTGTATTTTATTCGAGTTTGTTGTTGCATGTAATTCGAGAGACAATTGTATTTGAAGAATTGAGATTAGTGGATTTATATTATTTTGGGTTTATTTAGATTCTCTATACCTTGTTATATTGTGGATTTAGTTTAGTTTTATCGCATTAGCGCTCCGTTCGCTCTCCCTGGGCGGGCGGGGTGTTACAAATGGTATCAGAGCTTATGTATATGGTAACCCTCGGGGCTTGGGTTTTGGGTTCATTGCGTGGTTGGCAATTTTTGGAGATAGCAAATTTTAGGTGATATTCGTGATAGGTATCGAGATTAGAGGTGAGGAATTTATTTTTGGAGACGAAAATATTTTTTGAGATTGTTAGCCTGATTTTTGAGAGTTAGGCATTTGGCGAATTTCGAGGGCGAAATTTCATTGTTAGTGGGGAAGTGTAATAACCCGCATAATTTTGGGCTATTTTAATTAATTTTTGGAAAATGGAGGAAAATAAAGTTTTTGATAAAATTATTTTTATTTATCAAATATGTTGGTTATTATTTTTAAAGGCGATAATTTCAAACGGTTTCGAAAACGGAGTTAAAACGGATTTTAAAATGATTTTTAAATGTTTCTAACTCTTGAGGTTGTTTTGACTTCCAACTCTTCATTTCTTTGCCTTATTTAAATGAGTCTTTTGGATTCCAACTCTTCACTTCTTGGCATTATAAAAGGGAGTCATGGGAAACACTTTCTAACCTACTTTTGGAACAAATTTTGGCTACAAATATATTTTATATTCCTCTTCTTTTCACATACACATTGGCCCTTGAGATTTGTGAGTTCAAGCCATAGATTTGAGGTGTTCTTGTGGCTATTTTGGTTGGATGTTCTTGGATATGCTTTTGTCGATCTTTTGAGTTGATCTTGAGTATGTGATCGTTGGTTTCTCATCATGGTTTGAGGTATGGGGTTTTACACAATATGCTCCTTAAATCTCGCGAGTGTCATTCTCTTTGAATTCTTGTTTAATTGAACTCATATTTGAATTGATAAATTCATTGAAATCTGGAAAATAATTGTTGAAATTATTTTGATTCATGTGGTATCATTATATTGTTGTTGAGCACGTTGTCATGAGATTTTAATATGGCACGGATATTGGGCACCAGCCAAAAATCCTGTTTCCCGGGCTATGGCTTGAGAAAGCATATACGGATGTGGTGAGGCCTGGTGACCCGGTTAAAGTGTTGTTGAGAAATTATAATGATGAAATGCTATTGAGATTTACATTTTGATTTGAATATTCGTACTTGTGTTGTTACGTTTTATTCATCGCTAACATATATTTGTTGAGCATCTTTCTTGTCGTATTGTGTACTTCCCCATATTTTCTTTTAGTAGCAGGTAAGCGCGGATCTTAGGGAGCTATGGAGATTGATTTTATTGTGGATTGTTTGGGAAAGATTTTTATTAATTTCATGTATAGAGCTTTGGAGGTTTGTATTTTATTCGAGTTTGTTGTTGCATGTAATTCGAGAGACAATTGTATTTGAAGAATTGAGATTAGTGGATTTATATTATTTTGGGTTTATTTAGATTCTCTATACCTTGTTATATTGTGGATTTAGTTTAGTTTTATCGCATTAGCGCTCCGTTCGCTCTCCCTGGGCGGGCGGGGTGTTACAAATGGTATCAGAGCTTATGTATATGGTAACCCTCGGGGCTTGGGTTTTGGGTTCATTGCGTGGTTGGCAATTTTTGGAGATAGCAAATTTTAGGTGATATTCGTGATAGGTATCGAGATTAGAGGTGAGGAATTTATTTTTGGAGACGAAAATATTTTTTGAGATTGTTAGCCTGATTTTTGAGAGTTAGGCAATTGGCGAATTTCGAGGGCGAAATTTCATTGTTAGTGGGGAAGTGTAATAACCCGCATAATTTTGGGCTATTTTAATTAATTTTTGGAAAATGGAGGAAAATAAAGTTTTTGATAAAATTATTTTTATTTATCAAATATGTTGGTTATTATTTTTAAAGGCGAGAATTTCAAACGGTTTCGAAAACGGAGTTAAAACGGATTTTAAAATGATTTTTAAATGTTTCTAACTCTTGGGGTTGTTTTGACTTCCAACTCTTCATTTCTTTGCCTTATTTAAATGAGTCTTTTGGATTCCAACTCTTCATTTCTTGGCATTATAAAAGGGAGTCATGGGAAACACTTTCTAACCTACCTTTGGCACAAATTTTGGCTACAAATATATTTTATATTCCTCTTCTTTTCACATACACATTGGCCCTTGAGATTTGTGAGTTCAAGCCTTAGATTAGAGGTGTTCTTGTGGCTATTTTTTTTGGATGTTCTTGGATATGCTTTTGTCGATCTTTTGAGTTGATCTTGAGTATGTGATCATTGGTTTCTCATCATGGTTTGAGGTATGGGGTTTTACACAATATGCTCCTTAAATCTCGTGAGTGTCATTCTCTTTGAATTCTTGTTTAATTGAACTCATATTTGAATTGATAAATTCATTGAAATCTGGAAAATAATTGTTGAAATTATTTTGATTCATGTGGTATCATTATATTGTTGTTGAGCACGTTGTCATGAGATTTTAATATGGCACGGATGTTGGGAACCCGCCAAAATTCCTGTTTCCCGGGCTATGGCTTTGATAAAGCATATACGGATGTGGTGACGCCTGGTGACCCGATTAAAGTGTTGTTGAGAAATTATAATGATGAAATGCTATTGAGATTTGCATTTTGATTTGAATATTCGTACTTGTGTTGTTACGTTTTATTCATCGCTAACATATATTTGTTGAGCATCTTTCTTGTCGTATTGTGTACTTCCCTATATTTTCTTTTAGTAGCAGGTTAGCGCGGATCTTGGGACGCTATGGAGATTGATTTTAGTGCGGATTGTTTGGGAAAGATTTTTATTATTTTGATGTATAGAGCTTTGGAGATTTGTATTTTATTCGAGTTAGTTGTTGTATGTAATTCGAGAGACTTGTTGTATTTGAAGAATTGAGATTAGTGGATTTATATTATTGTCGGTTTATTTAGATCTCTATACCTTTTTATATTGTCGATTTAGTTTAGTTTTATCGCATTAGCGCTCCGTTCGCTCTCCCTGGGCGAGCGGGGTGTTACAAATGTATCAGAGCTTATATATATGGCAACCCTCGGGGCTTCGGTTTTGGGTTCATTGCGTGGTTGGCAATTTTTGGAGATAGCAAATTTTAGGTGATATTCGTGATAGGTTTCAAGATTAGAGGTGAGGAATTTATTTTTGGAGACGAAAATATTTTTTGAGATTGTTAGCCTGAGTTTTGAGAGTTAGGCATTTGGCGAATTTCGAGGGCGAAATTTCATTGTTAGTGGGGAAGTGTAATAACCCGCATAATTTTGGGCTATCTTAATTAATTTTTGGAAAATGGAAGAAAATAAAGTTTTTGATAAAATTATTTTTATTTCTCAAATATGTTGGTTATGATTTGAAAGGCGAGAATTTCAAACGGTTTCGAAAACGGAGTTAAAACGGATTTTAAAATGATTTTAAAATGTTTTTAACTCTTGGGGTTGTTTTGACTTCCAACTCTTCATTTCTTTGCCTTATTTAAATGAGTCTTTTGGATTCCAACTCTTCATTTCTTTGCATTATAAAAGGGAGTCATGGGCAACACTTTCTAACCTACTTTTGGCACAAATTTTGGCAGCAAATATATTTTATATTCCTCTTCTTTTCATATACACATTGGCCCTTTAGATTTGTGAGTTCAAACCTTAGATTAGAGGTGTTCTTGGGGCTATTTTTGTTGGATGTTCTTGGATATGCTTTTGTAGATCTTTTGAGATGATCTTGAGCATGTGATCGTTGGTTTCTCATCATGGTTTGAGGTATGGGGTTTTACACAATATGCTCCTTAAATCTCGCGAGTGTCATTCTCTTTGAATTCTTGTTTAATTGAACTCTTTTTGAATTGATAAATTCATTGAAATCTGGAAAATAATTGTTGAAATTATTTTGATTCATGTGGTATCATTATATTGTGGTTGAGCACGTTGTCATGAGATTTTAATATGGCACGGATATTGGGCACCCGCCAAAATTCCTGTTTCCTGGGCTATGGCTTGAGAAAGCATATACGGATGTGGTGAGGCCTGGTGACCCGGTTAAAGTGTTGTTGAGAAATTATAATGATGAAATGCTATTGAGATTTACATTTTGATTTGAATATTCGTACTTGTGTTGTTACGTTTTATTCATCGCTAACATATATTTGTTGAGCATCTTTCTTGTCGTATTGTGTACTTCCCCATATTTTCTTTTAGTAGCAGGTAAGCGCGGATCTTAGGGAGCTATGGAGATTGATTTTATTGTGGATTGTTTACGAAAGATTTTTATTAATTTCATGTATAGAGCTTTGGAGGTTTGTATTTTATTCGAGTTTGTTGTTGCATGTAATTCGAGAGACAATTGTATTTGAAGAATTGAGATTAGTGGATTTATATTATTTTGGGTTTATTTAGATTCTCTATACCTTGTTATATTGTGGATTTAGTTTAGTTTTATCGCATTAGCGCTCCGTTCGCTCTCCCTGGGCGGGCGGGGTGTTACAAATGGTATCAGAGCTTATGTATATGGTAACCCTCGGGGCTTGGGTTTTGGGTTCATTGCGTGGTTGGCAATTTTTGGAGATAGCAAATTTTAGGTGATATTCGTGATAGGTATCGAGATTAGAGGTGAGGAATTTATTTTTGGAGACGAAAATATTTTTTGAGATTGTTAGCCTGATTTTTGAGAGTTAGGCATTTGGCGAATTTCGAGGGCGAAATTTCATTGTTAGTGGGGAAGTGTAATAACTCGCATAATTTTGGGCTATTTTAATTAATTTTTGGAAAATGGAGGAAAATAAAGTTTTTGATAAAATTATTTTTATTTATCAAATATGTTGGTTATTATTTTTAAAGGCGAGAATTTCAAACGGTTTCGAAAACGGAGTTAAAACGGATTTTAAAATGATTTTTAAATGTTTCTAACTCTTGGGGTTGTTTTGACTTCCAACTCTTCATTTCTTTGCCTTATTTAAATGAGTCTTTTGGATTCCAACTCTTCATTTCTTGGCATTATAAAAGGGAGTCATGGGAAACACTTTCTAACCTACTTTTGGCACAAATTTTGGCTACAAATATATTTTATATTCCTCTTCTTTTCACATACACATTGGCCCTTGAGATTTGTGAGTTCAAGCCTTAGATTAGAGGTGTTCTTGTGGCTATTTTTGTTGGATGTTCTTGGATATGCTTTTGTCGATCTTTTGAGTTGATCTTGAGTATGTGATCATTGGTTTCTCATCATGGTTTGAGGTATGGGGTTTTACACAATATGCTCCTTAAATCTCGCGAGTGTCATTCTCTTTGAATTCTTGTTTAATTGAACTCATATTTGAATTGATAAATTCATTGAAATCTGGAAAATAATTGTTGAAATTATTTTGATTCATGTGGTATCATTATATTGTTGTTGAGCACGTTGTCATGAGATTTTAATATGGCACGGATGTTGGGAACCCGCCAAAATTCCTGTTTCCCGGGCTATGGCTTTGATAAAGCATATACGGATGTGGTGACGCCTGGTGACCCGATTAAAGTGTTGTTGAGAAATTATAATGATGAAATGCTATTGAGATTTGCATTTTGATTTGAATATTCGTACTTGTGTTGTTACGTTTTATTCATCGCATACATATATTTGTTGAGCATCTTTCTTGTCGTATTGTGTACTTCCCTATATTTTCTTTTAGTAGCAGGTTAGCGCGGATCTTGGGGCGCTATGGAGATTGATTTTAGTGTGGATTGTTTGGGAAAGATTTTTATTATTTTGATGTATAGAGCTTTGGAGATTTGTATTTTATTCGAGTTAGTTGTTGTATGCAATTCGAGAGACTTGTTGTATTTGAAGAATTGAGATTAGTGGATTTATATTATTGTCGGTTTATTTAGATCTCTATACCTTTTTATATTGTCGATTTAGTTTAGTTTTATCGCATTAGCGCTCCGTTCGCTCTCCCTGGGCGAGCGGGGTGTTACAAATGTATCAGAGCTTATATATATGGCAACCCTCGGGGCTTGGGTTTTGGGTTCATTGCGTGGTTGGCAATTTTTGGAGATAGAAAATTTTAGGTGATATTCGTGATAGGTTTCAAGATTAGAGGTGAGGAATTTATTTTTGGAGACGAAAATATTTTTTGAGATTGTTAGCCTGAGTTTTGAGAGTTAGGCATTTGGCGAATTTCGAGGGCGAAATTTCATTGTTAGTGGGGAACTGTAATAACCCGCATAATTTTGGGCTATCTTAATTAATTTTTGGAAAATGGAGGAAAATAAAGTTTTTGATAAAATTATTTTTATTTTTCAAATATGTTGGTTATTATTTTGAAAGGCGAGAATTTCAAACGGTTTCGA
This sequence comes from Sambucus nigra, assembly GCA_949130495.1. Taxonomy (NCBI): domain Eukaryota; kingdom Viridiplantae; phylum Streptophyta; class Magnoliopsida; order Dipsacales; family Adoxaceae; genus Sambucus; species Sambucus nigra. Next base: position 921,046 of record CASBWL010000200.1, on the reverse strand, counting down.
AAACGGAGTTAAAAAGGGATTTTAAAATGATTTTAAAATGTTTTTAACTCTTGGGGTTGTTTTGACTTCCAACTCTTCATTTATTTGCCTTATTTAAATGAGTCTTTTGGATTCCAACTCTTCATTTCTTTGCATTATAAAAGGGAGTCATGGGCAACACTTTCTAACCTACTTTTGGCACAAATTTTGGCAGCAAATATATTTTATATTCCTCTTCTTTTCATATACACATTGGCCCTTTAGATTTGTGAGTTCCAACCTTAGATTAGAGGTGTTCTTGGGGCTATTTTTGTTGGATGTTCTTGGATATGCTTTTTTAGATCTTTTGAGTTGATCTTGAGCATGTGATCGTTGGTTTCTCATCATGGTTTGAGGTATGGGGTTTTACACAATATGCTCCTTAAATCTCGCGAGTGTCATTCTCTTTGAATTCTTGTTTAATTGAACTCTTTTTGAATTGATAAATTCATTGAAATATGGAAAATAATTGTTGAAATTATTTTGATTCATGTGGAATCATTATATTGTTGTTGAGCACGTTGTCATGAGATTTTAATATGGCACGGATGTTAGGCACCCGCCAAGATTCCTGTTTCCCGGGCTATGGCTTGATAAAGCATATACGGAAATGGTGACGCCTGGTGACCCGATTAAAGTGTTGTTGAGAAATTATAATGATGAAATGCTATTGAGATTTGCATTTTGATTTGAATTTCGTACTTGTGTTGTTACCTTTTATTCATCACTAACATATATTTGTTGAGCATCTTTCTTGTCGTATTGTGTACTTCCCTATATTTTCTTTTAGTAGCAGCTTAGAGCGGATCTTGGGGCGCTATGGAGATTGATTTTAGTGTGGATTGTTTGGGAAAGATTTTTATTATTTTCATGTATAGAGCTTTGGAGATTTGTATTTTATTCGAGTTAGTTGTTGTATGTAATTCGAGAGACTTGTTGTATTTGAAGAATTGAGATTAGTGGATTTATATTATTGTGGGTTTATTTAGATGCTCTATACCTTGTTATATTGTGGATTTAGTTTAGTTTTATCGCATTAACGCTCCGTTCGCTCTCCCTGGGAGGTCGGGGTGTTACAAATGTATCAGAGCTTATGTATATGGCAACCCTCGGGGCTTGGGTTTTGGGTTCACTGCGTGGTTAACAATTTTTGGAGATAGCAAATTTTAGGTGATATTCGTGATAGGTTTCGAGATTAGAGGTGAGGAATTTATTTTTGGAGACAAAAATATTTTTTGAGATTGTTAACCTGATTTTTTAGAGTTAGGCATTTGGCGAATTTCGAGGGCGAAATTCCATTGTTAGTGGGGAAGTGTAATAACCCGCATAATTTTGGGCTATTTTAATTAATTTTTGGAAAATGGAGGAAAATAAAGTTTTTGATAAAATTATTTTAATTGCTCAAATATGTTGGTTATTATTTTTAAAGGCGAGAATTTCAAACGGTTTCGAAAACGGAGTTAAAACGGATTTTAAAATGATTTTAAAATGTTTTTAACCCTTGGGGTTATTTTTACTTCCAACTCTTCAATTCTTTGCCTTATTTAAATGAGTCTTTTGGATTCCAACTCTTCATTTCTTTGCATTATAAAAGGGAGTCATGGGCAACACTTTCTAACCTACTTTTGGCACAAATTTTGGCAGAAAATATATTTTATATTCCTCTTCTTTTTATGTACACATTGGCCCTTGAGATTTGTGAGTTCCAACCTTAGATTAGAGATGTTCTTGGGGCTCTTTTTGTTGGATGTTCTTGGATATGCTTTTGTAGATCTTTTGAGTTGATCTTGAGTATGTGATCGTTGGTTTCTCATTATGGTTTGAGGTATGGGGTTTTACACAATATGCTCCTTAAATCTCGCGAGTGTCATTCTCTTTGAATTCTTGTTTAATTGAACTCATATTTGAATTGATAAATTCATTAAAATCTGGAAAATAATTGTTGAAATTATTTTGATTCATGTGGTATCATTATATTGTTGTTGAGCACGTTTTCATGAGATTTTAATATGGCACGGATGTTGGGCACCCACCAAAATTCCTGTTTCCCGGGCTATGGCTTTGATAAAGCATATACGGATGTGGTGACGCCTGGTGACCCGATTAAAGTGTTGTTGAGAAATTATAATGATGAAATGCTATTGAGATTTGCATTTTGATTTGAATATTCATACTTGTGTTGTTAGGTTTTATTCAACGTTAACATATATTTGTTGAGCATCTTTCTTGTCGTATTGTGTACTTCCCCATATTTTTTTTTAGTAGCAGGTAAGCACGGATCTTGGGGCGCTATGGAGATTGATTTTATTGTGGATTGTTTGGGAAAGATTTTTATTATTTTCATGTATAGAGCTTTGGAGGTTTGTATTTTATTCGAGTTTGTTGTTGTATGTAATTCGAGAGACTTGTTGTATTTGAAGAATTGAGATTAGTGGATTTATATTATTGTGTGTTTATTTAGATTCTCTATACCTTGTTATATTGTGGATTTAGTTTAGTTTTATCGCATTAGCTCTCCGTTCGCTCTCCCTGGTCGGGCGAGGTGTTACAAATGGTATCAGAGCTTATGTATATGGCAACCCTCGGGGCTTGGGTTTTGGGTTCATTGCGTGGTTAGCAATTTTTGGAGATAGCAAATTTTAGGTGATATTCGTGATAGGTTTCAAGATTAGAGGTGAGGAATTTATTTTTGGAGACGAAAATATTTTTTGAGATTGTTAGCCTGAGTTTTGAGAGTTAGGCATTTGGCGAATTTCGAGGGCGAAATTCCATTGTTAGTGGGGAAGCGTAATAACCCGCATAATTTTGGGCTATTTTAATTAATTTTTGGAAAATGGAGGAAAATAAAGTTTTTGATAAAATTATTTTTATTCATCAAATATGTTGATTATTATTTTTAAAGGCGAGAATTTCAAACGGTTTCGAAAACGGAGTTAAAACGAATTTTAAAATGATTTTTAAATGTTTTTAACTCTTGGAGTTTTTTTGACTTCCAACTCTTCATTTCTTTGCCTTATTTGATTGAGTCTTTTGGATTCCAACTCTTAATTTCTTTGCATTATAAATGGGAGTCATGGGAAACACTTTCTAACCTACTTTTGGCACAAATTTTGGCAGCAAATATAGTTTATATTCCTCTTATTTTTATATACACATTGGCCCTTGATATTTGTGAGTTCCAACCTTAGATTAGAGGTGTTCTTGGGGATATTTTTGTTGGATGTACTTGGATATGCTTTTGTAGATCTTTTGAGTTGATCTTGAGTATGTGATCGTTGGTTTCTCACCATGGTTTGAGGTACGGGGTTTTACACAATATGCCCCTTAAATCTCGTGGGTGTCATTCTCTTTAAATTCTTGTTTAATTGAACTCATATTTGAATTGATAAATTCATTGAAATCTGGAAAATAATTGTTGAAATTATTTTGATTCTTGTGGTATCATTATATTGTTGTTGAGCACGTTGTCATGAGATTTTAATATGGCACGGATGTTGGGCACCCGCCAAAATTCCTGTTTCCCGGGCTATGGCTTGATAAAGCATATACGGATGTGGTGAGGCCTGGTGACCCGGTTAAAGTGTTGTTGAGAAATTATAATGATGAAATGCTATTGAGATTTGCATTTTGATTTGAATATTCGTACTTGCGTTGTTACCTTTTATTCATCGCTAACATATATTTGCTGAGCATCTTTCTTGTCGTATTGTGTACTTCCCCATATTTTCTTTTAGTAGCAGGTTAGCGCGGATCTTGGGGTGCTATGGAGATTGATTTTAGTGTATATTGTTTGGGAAATATTTTTATTATTTTGATGTATAGAGCTTTGGAGATTTTTATTTTATTCGAGTTAGTTGTTGTATATAATTCGAGAGACTTGTTGTATTTGAAGAATTGAGATTAGTGGATTTATATTATTGTGGGTTTATTTAGATGCTCTATACCTTGTTATATTGTGGATTTAGTTTAGTTTTATCGCATTAGCGCTCCGTTCGCTCTCCCCGAGCGGGCGGGGTGTTAAATTTTGGAAAATCGATTCGGACAGACCGAATCGATTCGGTAAACAAACATAAAGATTGGTTCTCTTGATCGAATCGATTCGCTTCCAAGATCGAATTGGTTCGGCCAGAGCGAATCGATTCAAAAATCTTGCTATTTTAGGATATTTTTCTAACTTAGTTTTTAGCCCTTTTCTTTTAGGTTTAAGGCCTAGGAACCTTATCTTATGTACTAATAAAGAGTACTAGAGTCTTATATAAGGGATATGAATACCCTCGATTAGAAAGGGGGTAATTGGGCTTATTTCAGGGTCTATTTAATGGAAGTTAGGGTAGTTTCTTAATTTAGTAAGCTAGTCTAGGACTAGAGGAAAGTGGGGTTATATAGTTTTGGACTTTTAGAGATTTGTATGAGGTAAATTACTCTTCGTGGCTCATAAGGAATTCGTTAACTCTCGGAGACTAGTATGGGGATAGTTAAACGTTATGGTTTATGTTGTTAAAGACATATGGTTCTAGATATATTGCAATGTACATTTTAAATTGGCATATCTTGTGAATTATGACTGGCATATGCATACCTCTCTAAATGCTATCATAAGGGAAGTTACGCGAATAAGGTGAAGTCCCCTGGTTACTGAATGCACGTTGGATATAGTCCTCGACCATAGGACCAGTGGTTAAATTGTGTTGTTGTTCTATTCGATCTGAGCTAATTATGGTTATGGTTATGACCCACTATTGAAGGTATATGGGCGCTTCCCACGCGAAGCATTTTAGGGTGCCCAGGTGGTCTTGGTTATAGGCCCTGGAAAATGATAGCTATTTTGGGGCGCATCCACTGGGGTGACTCCCGGAAGGATGGTCATAGAATTGTTATATTTTTATTCTAACTATTCTCATGAATGTAGCATTTAATAAATGGATAATGCATTTATAAATCAAAGGTACGGATTAAGTTTACAAATGCGTAATGGACTTGTGAAGTCATATTTTACAAAATTACAATTTAGGCTTACTAAAAATGGAATTTCGTTATTTTCTCTAGCATTGATGAATGGTTAACACTATAATTGGCATTGCACTAGGATGTGCACTTAGATGAGAGGTGCTTATTATTCTGATTATGAAGAGCGATTTAAACTTGTTTATGATGTTAGCATTCATAACCGTTATGCATTTTATTCACACGTATATCATATCAAACTGGTCCCCAACCCGTTTATGTTTCTATGTTTTGTATGGACCTTATTTATGATCAGGTGCTCCGCCGCAAGTACACCCATGTTAAACTCACATTATTAGTGTCAGCGAGCTAAAACATTTTTGCGAATGTTGTAGGATTTTTTCTATAGACGCATCCATTTTTGTATATTCTAGTAATGATCAGTCTGTACATTCAGGCGTGTTGCCCAAGTTTTGTACTTGCACATATTGTGATATTTAACTATAATACTTGGTGTAACCTGTTTGTATTAGTCTTCTAACCGACAGCTTATTCAGTTATTATTTTGAGGAATGGTTGTAATTTGTTATATGTTTTACATGTTTATCCACCTTATTTTTAAATTGGACTATCGAATTGATTTTTATTAAACATACAAACTAATTTGAGATCCTCTTTCTAAAATAATTTGTGATTATCTCCTACTATTATTTTCACGACAGTGACGATAAGAATGGACCATCTATGATTCTTGTATTTATTGGAGTATCGGGTCGGCCACCTCTTATTTTAATAAGCGGGGTGTCACAATATCAAGCAAAGGCTGCGAGGTCAACCACTTCCCATTGCACCCTAACTAGACATGCTCTCTTCTTCGGCGGCATCTGAAATTCTGAGAAAAAAATCCTATTATTATTGAGTCATAAGTAAAATACAAAATAAAGACACATATCAAATAACGCTACGCATGAGTCTATATGACTCTATAACCCTCAAGGCCTAAGATCATGCTCTGACACTAATGGTAACAACCTCTATATTACGATATTGGGGTTCATAACGTCTCAATATTAAAATATTAAAATTTATAAAAAATTTAAATATCATTCTTATCATATAGAAACAAAAAAAAATAGATATGATAAGATAAAGATAAGATATGATAAACCTATAATATCAATATTAAATCATCACAACAATTATGGTAGATAACATAAAAGCATCTCATCATCCACAAAAATTGAAACAACCCATAAGTCTCTAACATAGTCTAAGTAATAAGATAACAATTTAAACACTATACATACACATCTCAATTGTACCCACCGTACATGATAAATGAAACATTAATGTACTGCTCAACATGCACCGATATAAATGTAAAGATAGACATCTACTCGAAAAAATACATCCAAGCTCATGGGCGATGAATTGAAATTGAAGGAAATGAATATGTGCTAGATGGAAGGGAAACTAATCACATGGTTCAGCCCTAGCCTTGAAATGTTTTAACGATAATAACTGAGTTGGAGCCCTGCAAGTTACCAAACATACGCAACTCAAAACAAGTTATATATATATATAAGTCCATAGGTTTCTATGCTATAATAATAATCACATATATAAAACGGAACTTCACAATACATTTTAAAAAAATAAATATTTTCAACAATAAATAAATATCATAAATAGTTCAACCTTATCCTCCATGTGCCTTGTGACAACCCGCAATCCGAGATATTAGAATGCTAATTAAAACAATCTATCTTGCAGAAGATTCGTAAACATAAGCATCAAAGAAATCCTAACATTAGGCTCTACATCAAAGGACGCTACGGCAGAACGAGACAAGTCCACACAGATCCTAGTACTCTAGAACCTGATGCTCTGATACCATCTGTGACAACCCGCAATCCGAGATAAGGGGTGGCCAGCCCGATACTCAAGCGTAACAGGAATCATGGATGGATATCATTCTCAGCATCACAAATATAAACTGAGTATACGGGAAAACCACCCAATAAATCAGAAAACGGGTTGCCAAAAGTGTAAAATTTTAAAAATGCGGTTAAGAAAATTTAAACTAACAACCCAGTCTGACGAGCAAGTGGAATTCCAAAAGATTAACATATAATATAACTAAAACGAAGGTACACAAATGGGCCGAATAAGCTGTCGGTCCACAGCTACATAAGACCACGTACCACATTATGAAATATCTTACATAGTACAACCATTAATCAAATACAATAGTTTGGGCCACACGCCCGAGGGACAAGACCCGATCATAACTAGAATAACAAGAATGAAAGCGTCTAATACAACATCCTGTAATAACCCGCAAAGTCTTACAGCTCGTCGAAGGTGCAAGGAACTTGGAAAGTCAAGTCGGGCGTCCTTGCGGTGGAGCACCTGAGCGGATACAATAATATATGTACAACAAGGAAATAAACCGGTCAGGGCCGGGTTCTATATGATTTCTAGAAGAATAAAAAGCATGATAGATATGAACAGTTCTACATGAATAATGAGGATGATCACATGACATGCTATCTACAATTACAAGCAAGGATAGAAGGTAAAGCATTTTAATTTAAAACCCTACCTTATAATACAATTTCCATTTCCTTCAGACATTCCTTATTAGGAATAAAACCATATATTTGGTTAAGTCAAGAAGTTATAATTTCTATTCATTAATTAAAACTTCCCATTTTATCTTTCCATTCCTTATTAGGAATATCGTTTACATCAAGTGCTCTTTATGGCACACATATTATTCCCGTGCTCTTCCTGGCACATATTCATGCTCTTTATGGCATTTATCAACCATCAAGTCCAACTTGATGAAAATATAGTTATATTCATATACATATAACGATATCTAAGACCGCCCGTCCGGGTTTCCCCACTGTGCGCGCCCCTAAATGACCATCATCTTCCAGGGCCTAACATAAGACAACCTGGGCACCTATCGGAACACGTCGGGAAGCGGCCATGAGCTTGCGGGGTAGTCAAGACCACACCCGGAATCTCCTACCCATCGCAGAAAATGTAACAATAAGCGCTCCCATGGCCTAGGACTATGTCCACCCTGCATTCATTAGCCAGGGGGCCTCACCTCACGAGCGAACTTCCCTTATGATGTCATTTAGAGAGGTGTGTAACAGTAAATTAACATTTACATTTATCATCATTTTATTTCCAAAAATCCATTTCCATTAATCATGCGATTGGTTCTTTATTATTAAACCTAATCTCATTAAACAACGGGGTTCATTCTAATTTGAACCTATCATCTTTAAACTCATATGGGTTCATTTGATGCGAACCTAAATCCCATCGAATATTATCATTCATTCCTCAAATTACAATCCCCGATTAACTCTCCAAATGATCATTATGATCCTACACATCTCCAAGGCCTATGTAACTTGACAAGCCCTTCTAGTCTCCAAGTTAGGGTACCTAACTTCCAAACTTCTAAGAGTTTTAATAAAAGAAGTAATGCCTTAACATTACTTTAAACCTCCCCGAAACAAACCCCAGATGAACCCATTTCTAGTCCAGGGTAACGACCAAACTCCATAATTACTCTAGGACTCTAAGCTTACTTCAATTAAGAAGGTTCCTAAGTCCTAAACTTAAAGAAAAAGGATAAAAATGATAAAAGGAAAATGACCCAAAACAGCAGGTACCGAATAGATTCGCCCTAAGGGCCGAATCGGTTCGCCCAAGCGAATCGATTCGCTCTGAAAGCGAATCGGTTCGGACAACAAACTTGAGTTTCTGCATAAGCCGAATCGATTCGGTCTTAATCCGAATCGATTCGGGTACTAAGACCTGGGATTCTGCATCTATGCGAATCGATTCGCCCAAGGGGCCGAATCGATTCGCCCAAGGGGCCGAATCGATTCGCCCCTGCGAAAATGCCAAGAATGGCTATGGAGTCTTGAACTCCAAAATTGATCCAACACCAAAACCAACCCCAACCGAAGTCCTTTACTACAATTTCTACATCCTAAACACATTCTAATATCACCCTCAACATCATTTATCATCCAAATCCATTTCCAAGGGTTAATACCCAAAAATCCAACAAAAACCCTAACATTTCTAAATCATAACAATTCATAAATATCAAGACTAATTATTCTACTTAAACCATAAATTTGCAAGTATATTACTTGCCTCAAGGTAAGAATCTGCTTTGATGAAGAAGGAGGCAACAATCCAAGCTCCAATCTCTCCTTTTCTCCCAAGTTCTCTTCCTCTCTCTACTCTCTCTAGGGCTCAATTTGTGTAAAATTGAAGAATGGGAATAGGGGTGGGGAATTAAAACGGGGCTTAAGTCTAAAAGCCCAAATTAAAATGCTAATACGCGATATGCTAATACGCGACTACACTATTTAAGCCAAAACCAGTCAAAAGTCCCCAAAATGCCAAAATACAATATGGCACTTATTTTGACTGTCACACACCTACCGGGACTAACTACACTATCCGAATTATCATTCGAAAGTTTTATAACTCATTTTACTTCCGGTTTCATAATAAACCAAAATGTCATTTTAAATCCTTATGACATTAAAATTACCACATGCAAGTTTTATCTACTCACGAGGTAACTACACAACATATTAGTAAATATTGGCTTGACATATCAAATTAATATTTACTCAGCATCTTACCAGATAATAATTAATTACTACACATGGTAATTAAGGATAAAATGGGCTATCAGAAGAGAGGGTTATTACATACTCCCCCCCTTAAGAGGGAATTTTGCCCCCAAAATTCGGATATACGTCGCAAGGAGAGGTGCGGATACTATTCCCGCAAGTCATCCTCGCGCCCCGATGTCGATTTCTCGACCTAAGCTGACTATATAGAACTCAACCCCAAAGTACTACCATCGACACCCACGTAACTCTACGGTCTAAGATAGCAACCGTCTACTTCTAATAAGAACCGTCGGGTTGCATCTACCTCGAAAGGAATGTGCCTAACGGAACCGTTCTATCTCTCGTACTCCCTTACATAAGGTACAAGGAACAATTGGTGAACTTGCCGCTAAATGTTTTGATAAAGCGAGCCAATAGTTTACCGGACCCACCGCGACATTTCTAGGAAAGGTACAACGTCATGCGGTGCAAGTCTTCCTTTTCTCCTCGAAACGCATAACGTCCTCCTCAGGCGATACTCACCACAACCTTTGGTCTAATGACCTCAACTCCAGATGCCTTCTTCTCACATCGCATGAGCTCTTGTCGGTCTCGGTTTTACGAGAGACTCATCATCTCGCACTTCTAACCAACAAGCGGGAGATCAAAAAGCCTACTATACAAGGCCTCTTCTAAAGCGCCGTCCCAATCACCAATTCTATATAGGCGAATTGAACGAGTGGAAAGCATTGCTCCCAACTACTCTTAAAGTTAGGCACGCAGGTAAGGAGTATATGCCTCGGCATATGGTTTATTCTATTGGTTTGGTCATCTGTGGAAAATGATAAGAAGTGATTAACCAAAATTCGATTCCCATAGCTTCTTGGAACCTCGCCAGGAATGAGAAACGAAAGTCCTGATTCAGTACAACAACCTTCCCATGCCCAGCCAATAGTACTAGCGACGTATAACTTGGCACGATTCGTCATTATCTTGATGCACCGAAACGTTAGAACTGCGTGATTCTCCATCTCAGCTTAACTTAAGTCCCTCCCGTTCGGAACAAAATTTTCTTAAGGGAACGCTCCCCACCCTCAAGATGAACTTCAATCTAAATAGGGGATAATACTCCTTACAAGTTTAAACTTGTGAGGCGCATCCACAATAAATCAACACTCCAGTGTCATCACTCCCCGTCATGACAGAGCTTTGCTAATAGAATCTACCTTCGAGCTTAACCACGTGGCTCAGGGGTAAGAGTTAATTCACCCTTTCATTACCTCCGTAACACTCCATTACGAGAGGCCTCATCACCTTCGCCCTTAACCACCAACTTCTCGAAATCCTCCCACTTCATATAACATGAGTCCAATCCCTCTTAGAGTTTACGCATGACTTATTCATGGTCAACTCCCAACAGCATTCCTAAACTTACGCCCCATACTAAAAAGCCCTACGCCTAAACAACCTAAAGTCTATCTACCTATACCCTATCTGATTCGTACACACCTAATGCTAAGTATATCCCTAGTGTCCAAGACCTTTCTCAACTTCCGACATTGCTCAGTTTCGTGCATGGGACGTCTCGCCGAAGCGAAATCCAAACAAGGAACCCTCCCGTTACACTACTACCTCGCGTTGTCAGTCATCGAGGGGGGTACAGGTCTAAGACACATGTTCGGGACCAAAAGATTCTACAGCTACACACTAACTATTTAACTAACAAAAGAATATCAACAATCCAAAGCTGACCCTTCGTGAAACCCAAGGGTTACATACCCTATAACATATGCATCTCAATAAATAGCCTTCTATTTAAAGGTATAACCCGAAGTCTCAATTCGACTTCGTACCTCGGTCTCCCTCATATCCATCAGAGGAGAGAACTATATACAGTGCTCCTAAGTCGCACTATAATAGCCATCAATCACTCTAGTACGTGACCTTCAGCTAAAACATCAAATCCCACTTCCGAACATAAAGTAACAAAATAAAATAAAATAAAAGGGAAGAATAGCATATCTTCACTCACAACATCGTTAAGTGTTCATGCGGCGGAGTGTCTCGCAAAGCGAAATCCAAACAAGGAACCCCTCCGTCACATGCCTACTTAACTAGTTGATCATGGAGATAAGGCATAGCAATCACATACCAATATCACATCATACTCGACCATGTTAAGGACGAGTAAATCGGCCTCAAACACAATCTAATAAGAGAACTTCCTATTTACATACCAACAAAAGAAAGGAGCGAACCATTTCTCATAGGACTCGATACAAATGAAAATACTCTCAGCAGATATTATGAAATCGGTAATCTGAGAAAAACTCTTAAAATAAATGAGCGCATAACCCCCGCATCGAATAACATATAACTCACACATCTCGGAGAAAAACTTACCCTCAGTAACAGGCGGTGCCGGCAGGGCTGGAGGAAACATAGCCTCCCGATCATGACAAACACGTCCATACTGTAGTTGCCCCTGCTGCGAAGGAACAACCATAATAGGTACCGGAGGTGGAAACAGAACACATGGCTGCTGCGGAGCCCGAGGAAACTGACCCCCAATCATCTGAGGACACTCCTTCTTGTAATGACCTGCCTCCCCACATTGGAAGCACCGTCCCTTCATCTCCTCCTGACCTCTACCTTTGTCATTTCGAAATTGAGAAGAGCCTCGGCCCGGATGACCTCTATCTCCAGGGCCACTCCGATCTGCCTGATGCAAAGCACCTTGTTCGTGCCTATTATTGCCCCTCGCAATAAACTCTCCAAGCTTCCTTACTTTCCTCATCTCAGTAGCTTTCTTGCTATTCTGCATATATACTAGATGTTCCTGGCAATGGAGTAAGGCTGCATTCATAACCTCGCCAAAAGTCTGGTAAGCTGGGTTACCCAATAAGTGTTTTCGGATTCCCCAGTTTAGACCTCCCATAAACTTCGAGATCTTCCTCTCTTCCGGAGTCACCTCATCTGGTACAAAATTTGCTAAACGGGTGAACTCCTCTTCATACTCCGCTACAGACCTCTCCCCTTGCACTACATCTTGCAACTTCCTCTCCATCTCCCTCTGGACAGCGGGAGGAAAATACTTAAGATCAAACAAAGTCCAGAACTTAGTGATTGACATGGTGTCTCTTTGCTCTGGGGTGGTCATCGTCTCCCACCAATGTAACGCAGATCCGACAAGCTTAAAGGTGGTAAGGACCTGTTTCTTATCCTCACTGAATTCTATCATTCGAAGGTGGCGTTGCATGTCTTTCTTCCATTGATTGGCTTTAATAACATCCGCACCTCCCTCGAATTCCGGGGGATTGCCCCTTAGAAAGGACTCCCTAACCCTTTCCCACGGAGTAAGTCCCGTAGGAGCTTGAACACCTGGGGCCCATGGCAATTGTTGGATCACTACGGACATGGAGGCATGAACCGCTCCAGCCACTATGCTTGCTACATCCGCAACATTAACTGTCCCTTGTAGTGGCGGTGGAGGACCTACTTCCCTCTCTACGACCTTAACACGTCTCGCCGAGCGACCTCTCTTAGACGACATCTGAGATGGAAGAAAAATAGTATTAGAATGCTAATTAAAACAATCTATCTTGCAGAAGATTCGTAAACATAAGCATCAAAGAAATCCTAACATTAGGCTCTACATCAAAGGACGCTACGGCAGAACGAGACAAGTCCACACAGATCCTAGTACTCTAGAACCTGATGCTCTGATACCATCTGTGACAACCCGCAATCCGAGATAAGGGGTGGCCAGCCCGATACTCAAGCGTAACAGGAATCATGGATGGATATCATTCTCAGCATCACAAATATAAACTGAGTATACGGGAAAACCACCCAATAAATCAGAAAACGGGTTGCCAAAAGTGTAAAATTTTAAAAATGCGGTTATGAAAATTTAAACTAACAACCCAGTCTGACGAGCAAGTGGAATTCCAAAAGATTAACATATAATATAACTAAAACGAAGGTACACAAATGGGCCGAATAAGCTGTCGGTCCACAGCTACATAAGACCACGTACCACATTATGAAATATCTTACATAGTACAACCATTAATCAAATACAATAGTTTGGGCCACACGCCCGAGGGACAAGACCCGATCATAACTAGAATAACAAGAATGAAAGCGTCTAATACAACATCCTGTAATAACCCGCAAAGTCTTACAGCTCGTCGAAGGTGCAAGGAACTTGGAAAGTCAAGTCGGGCGTCCTTGCGGTGGAGCACCTGAGCGGATACAATAATATATGTACAACAAGGAAATAAACCGGTCAGGGCCGGGTTCTATATGATTTCTAGAAGAATAAAAAGCATGATAGATATGAACAGTTCTACATGAATAATGAGGATGATCACATGACATGCTATCTACAATTACAAGCAAGGATAGAAGGTAAAGCATTTTAATTTAAAACCCTACCTTATAATACAATTTCCATTTCCTTCAGACATTCCTTATTAGGAATAAAACCATATATTTGGTTAAGTCAAGAAGTTATAATTTCTATTCATTAATTAAAACTTCCCATTTTATCTTTCCATTCCTTATTAGGAATATCGTTTACATCAAGTGCTCTTTATGGCACACATATTATTCCCGTGCTCTTCCTGGCACATATTCATGCTCTTTATGGCATTTATCAACCATCAAGTCCAACTTGATGAAAATATAGTTATATTCATATACATATAACGATATCTAAGACCGCCCGTCCGGGTTTCCCCACTGTGCGCGCCCCTAAATGACCATCATCTTCCAGGGCCTAACATAAGACAACCTGGGCACCTATCGGAACACGTCGAGAAGCGGCCATGAGCCTGCGGGGTAGTCAAGACCACACCCGGAATCTCCTACCCATCGCAGAAAATGTAACAATAAGCGCTCCCATGGCCTAGGACTATGTCCACCCTGCATTCATTAGCCAGGGGGCTTCACCTCACCAGCGAACTTCCCTTATGATGTCATTTAGAGAGGTGTGTAACAGTAAATTAACATTTACATTTGTCATCATTTTATTTCCAAAAATCCATTTCCATTAATCATGCGATTGGTTCTTTATTATTAAACCTAATCTCATTAAACAACGGGGTTCATTCTAATTTGAACCTATCATCTTTAAACTCATATGGGTTCATTTGATGCGAACCTAAATCCCATCGAATATTATCATTCATTCCTCAAATTACAATCCCCGATTAACTCTCCAAATGATCATTATGATCCTACACATCTCCAAGGCCTATGTAACTTGACAAGCCCTTCTAGTCTCCAAGTTAGGGTACCTAACTTCCAAACTTCTAAGAGTTTTAATAAAAGAAGTAATGCCTTAACATTACTTTAAGCCTCCCCGAAACAAACCCCAGATGAACCCATTTCTAGTCCAGGGTAACGACCAAACTCCATAATTACTCTAGGACTCTAAGCTTACTTCAATTAAGAAGGTTCCTAAGTCCTAAACTTAAAGAAAAAGGATAAAAATGATAAAAGGAAAATGACCCAAAACAGCAGGTACCGAATAGATTCGCCCTAAGGGCCGAATCGGTTCGCCCAAGCGAATCGATTCGCTCTGAAAGCGAATCGGTTCGGACAACAAACTTGAGTTTCTGCATAAGCCGAATCGATTCGGTCTTAATCCGAATCGATTCGGGTACTAAGACCTGGGATTCTGCATCTATGCGAATCGATTCGCCCAAGGGGCCGAATCGATTCGCCCCTGCGAAAATGCCAAGAATGGCTATGGAGTCTTGAACTCCAAAATTGATCCAACACCAAAACCAACCCCAACCGAAGTCCTTTACTACAATTTCTACATCCTAAACACATTCTAATATCACCCTCAACATCATTTATCATCCAAATCCATTTCCAAGGGTTAATACCCAAAAATCCAACAAAAACCCTAACATTTCTAAATCATAACAATTCATAAATATCAAGACTAATTATTCTACTTAAACCATAAATTTGCAAGTAGATTACTTGCCTCAAGGTAAGAATCTGCTTTGATGAAGAAGGAGGCAACAATCCAAGCTCCAATCTCTCCTTTTCTCCCAAGTTCTCTTCCTCTCTCTACTCTCTCTAGGGCTCAATTTGTGTAAAATGGAAGAATGGGAATAGGGGTGGGGAATTAAAACGGGGCTTAAGTCTAAAAGCCCAACTTAAAATGCTAATACGCGATATGCTAATACGCGACTACACTATTTAAGCCAAAACCAGTCAAAAGTCCCCAAAATGCCAAAATACAATATGGCACTTATTTTGACTGTCACACACCTACCGGGACTAACTACACTATCCGAATTATCATTCGAAAGTTTTATAACTCATTTTACTTCCGGTTTCATAATAAACCAAAATGTCATTTTAAATCCTTATGACATTAAAATTACCACATGCAAGTTTTATCTACTCACGAGGTAACTACACAACATATTAGTAAATATTGGCTTGACATATCAAATTAATATTTACTCAGCATCTTACCAGATAATAATTAATTACTACACATGGTAATTAAGGATAAAATGGGCTATCAGAAGAGAGGGTTATTACATGCCTCTTCTCCATGGAAATTCACACCATATGCTATGCAATTCATAATACGACAACATCATCCAGGCGCCAAATTTCGATACTATGGGACCAACAAGCACAAATGACACATAAATAATACCACCTCTAAATAAGGACCAACGACACACTATCATGGGTCCCACCACTATCTTAGGGCGCAACACATAAAACTAGGTTCTATCATGTCTAATTTAATACCATCACATGCACGCACCAAATAAAGCAGACATAGATAACCATCTCAAACCTTTAGTGTAAATTAAACATTGTGATTGTTATAAATATACTATTATACGCTTCATAGTTAACTTATTACTCAAGTTAAAATCTCAACATATTCATTTTATCCCGCCCTTCGTGAAACACCAAACTACTTTCCTTTTAGCATTCATTCTAATCATTTATCTTTAACAATGGGATTTACCTCACCTAACGACGTGAACCTAGATAGCATGGTTGTTTTGAGTATCAAGAATTTAGAATTAAAAGAGAAATGTTGGTTATATGATTCCTAATATCCTAACTCCTAACCCTTTCTAGACCTCACATGTGGGACGCCTCATGAATGAAATCCAAATAGGAAACCTCGCCGGTACACTTTTCTTGATAAGGTTACTTAGTAATGTTTAACAAGTTAAATTTAAATCCCAAGTCAACAACAACAAAACCCACCCTATGAGACAATCAATATAGCCATCAACATTTTTAGCCGACTACAAACTAATGGAAATCCCAATAATAATGAGAGAGAACTAAGGCTTCATTCAATTATATCCAATTAAAGTTTTAAATCCAATTATGAGATAATTATGTAAAGAAGCTCCATTAGAATACAAATATAAAATCATGGGGTAATCATCAATTATGTATTTAAGTATGAAATTAAAAGTCAATTACTAACCCTTATGTGAAAATTTCCAATATTTTGGCATTTTTATCTAAAGGTAAAATTTATTATGCTAGGTGTACATGTCTACACAACTTGAAAATAATTTTTTCAATAATGTAATTCTTAGTAGAGGTTAATTATCAATTTACAATTCTAAACGAATTTAAATTAATTTTCATTAACTAAAACCCTAATATGTCCAAAACTAACAATTAGTCTAGATTAATTAATAATAATAATAATTGAGCCCTAATCATGTCTTTATGCATAAGGATTCTATTTCAATTTCATCATAAAGGGGAGATAAGAAGATGGGTTACAAAACTCTAATTGTTCCTACTAAATTTTAGGGCTAATAATTAGGTTCAGGTGAATTTAACATGAATATATATATATTGGGGGGGGGGGGGGAGTAAAATTATAATTTTCCTCTAATTGTCCAACAAGTGAATATATTTGTTGGAATATTGAACCCTTGAAAATTAGTTTTGATTTTCTTTGAAAATTTTCCTTCAAATTACTTGAATTGATTTTGTTCCTCCCCTTTAATTGTAACCTGGATTATCTTATTTAAATCTAGGAGTTTGATTATTTAATTTGGTCCATTTTAAGTGAAATGTTATAAAAAGAATGGGTTTTTTATGTACAGAGGATGAGGGTTAAAAGGAGAATTTGTGAGAGAAACAAAGAGTTCATGCTTGAATGCAAAAAAGAAGGGAAAAAACCTCGTTGACCACAACATAGCCGCCATAACGGTGGCTAAACCCACTATAGTGGCTTGGTGAGATCGCTATAGCACCCAACTCCCCTTTGGCGCACAGTTTGTCTATTTGTTTTGTTTTTCCTAATTTTCCATATTTTTCTCCCACATAATCCCTTAAACTTATTATTTAAGACATGTTTAAATGCCTAAAGAGTCATTGTGGTTATTCCCAAACTTCACACATACTCATTATAGAGTGTTCTAACTTATGTCAAATAAAACTAAGGCCCAATTTATTTAATATTAAACGAAGGTCCATAATACTTTAAAAGTTTATTGAATGAATTAATAACTCCAATTTAATGCATTTTAAGTTTAAGATAACAAATTATTATTAACCAAATCAAATATAAACCATTATCAAATTAAAAACATTATGAAGAATCATTCAAAATCCAAATTACCATTAATTAAACCAATTACTTGATTCATTAAAAAGATGGGGTATTACATTAGGCAAAACCAAAGTCTTAATAATATTTATCATGCCTTCAAACTACTACTGATATGAGCAATAACTCCTTCCTTGCCAAAATTTATGATGGTGCTGAAATCAGTTTACACCTCGGCCTCATCAAATGTGCCTCCTTTGAGATGGGGGATGAGTTGTTTAGTTAAAATGACATAGTGATTTCCCAAATAATAATAATAATAATAATAATAATAATAATAATAATAATAATAATAATAATAATAATAATAATAATAATAATAATAATAATAATAATAATAATAATAATAATAATAATAATAATAATAATAATAAGAAGAAGAAGAAGAAGAAGAAGAAGAAGAAGAAGAAGAAGAAGAATAAGGGAAAATATCTGGTAAAACATGTGGTGTATAAAACAATGATTTAGCCTTAAGGAGTAAGGAAATAATGAAAATAAAGTATTATGTCTACAAATGATCAGGACATTGGAAGAATTAATGACCACTTTACTTAGCTAAATAAAGGAATGGAAATGCTAAATTCGGGAGTCACAAATCATGTTTTCAATTATTTTCTAGGTTCTAGGTAATCAGAAAGTCTAGTGAAGTTGAATTATTTATATTTATGGTTAACAAAAACAAGGAATCGATATTAGTAGTAAGAAATCTAGTTTTTTATTTTGGTAGAGGGAAGAATATTATATTAGAATTTATGTACCCGTTATTGGAAGAAATTTAACTTCGAATTCTATATTGGTGAAGAATTGATATTCGATTAATTTTAATAAAGATCTTTTTTATTTAAAAAATGGAGAAACATTTATCAATTATAGTACATTAAAAAAATGATTTGTATGTTATAAATCATGTCTCACCAATAGTGCTAAATTAACAAATGAATAACTGAAATTAAATTAACCCAAAGAGAAATAAACCTTTCAAACTTAGGCTTAGGTCATATTAATCTAACAGTAATTCAAAGACTAAATTCAAATGGACAATTAAGCTCAATGAATGCGGATATCTTCTTGTTTGTGAGTCTTGTTTAGCAGGTAAATTAACCAAGATGACCTTTACGGACAAAGGTAATAGAGTCAAAGATTTTTTAAAATCGGTTCATTCTTATTTATGTGGCCCTATGACTACTCGAGGAAGATGTGGTTATAAGGACATTTATTTTACACTCCCTATACTTTTAAATTTGTGTTGGCTTAATTCGAGAATAAAAATTTCGTTAATTGTATCTTTGTATCAAGTCGATCGAGTTGTAATGATACATCATATGAATACAAGCGATAAAGGGATTATGACTAAAATTAACGAACCAAATCGGACAACTTCATTGCATACCGAAGATTTTGTAAAGCTAACGGTTTTTAAAGTTTTATAATTTTCTTTAGTTTATTCTAATACTTGAAAGTGATGTGATATGAATTTAATTAAAACCATTTTTGGAAAATGTTTAGAATATTTTGTACAATTTTTTTCAAAGAACATCACCAAGTAACCTCATTCGAACAAGGTAGCCTTCTATCTAAAATAGTATCGATCGAGAACTATTTTATGAAGTCAATGACTTCGATCAAAGATAGTTTTTAAATGAGGAATGGTCACTGTCTATAACAAATGATCCAAGGTTCGTTCAAGTGACGATGTGATATTCATCAAATAAGAGAGCTTAAAAGGTGTACAACCCTAAAATTTCTAAGGTTATGGAATCACATTACTTCGTGGTCAAGAAGCATGGTGTTTGGGAACTTATACCCTCTCATGGAAACACCAATGTGATAGTCACAAAAAAATAAGATGGATGAGAATGGTGTAATCACTATAAATAAAGGTAGGCTTGTAACTAAAGGGTACACTATAATAGCTTGCCTCTTGATTATATGATTACATGCCACATTATGATATTTTTACGTAAGATTTTACAAGATGTGTATTTTCATAGGGTAACATGTGTATTGCAAAGATTAAATGCATGTTCCATGGAATGGTAATTTGCATGTGTTTCATGCAGGGGTTAATAATGATATTTTACGCAAAAGTTTTTCACTGGAAAATATTTTAAACCATATTAATTAATATGTACAAATTAATGGATAAGTTTTACAAGTTTTGTATATGAAATAGGGTGCTTGTGAAAAAGAATAATTTTCGGGATAAAGGGTAGGGTGTAAATAATATTTGGATAAAAAAGTTACATTTAAAATTGTGGTTGTGGGTGTTTAGGGGAGGAGGGGTGCTAGTTGTGAATATATACTAATAAGCCTTGAAAGGAGTAATATTGTCGATAATGAAGAATGTAAAAAGAGATGAATGGTTGTATAAGTTAAAAACGGCATATGATTAAATGGGTCATCAATGGGATGGCTTTCCACCTCTAGGTTGCACTAAACAAAAAAAGAGAATGAGAGGAAAGGAAATAAAAAGACATTATAGCCGTATGTACCCAAATAAAAGAAACAATAAAAATAAAAAATAGAACACGAGCACATTTAGTTATGCGTGTAGCCCATGAGCCAATCCTTTTATTATTTTTTTTTGTTGTCAAATGGTGATTGGCATGGTTTATGCGGTGTCAACCCTTTATTGGTTATCACAAATTCTTATCCATTTAACCGTTATCGCCAGCCATTACAATAATACAACAGATGAACACTTTTATTTATTTAAATAAAATTGTTTTCTCTTAGTTTGGGGTGAAAACTTAGACACTCTCTCCGCCCAAACCTGTTAAAATATTGTTGTCAAGGAGGACTTATGCACCCTTTTGACCCAAACCTATTTATGTTTATCAGTTTTATATACATGTTATTTGTGTTATGAAAATGTTATTTCATATGAGAAAATTATCTGGCCCGATTAAAATAATATCAAGCTAGAACATTCATGATATTAAATGTGTGATTTCATGAAAAATCTTACTAAATATTTTCAAAGAAAGTTTATGCTAAAATCAAAAATGGCAAATTTTTGTACATGTGATACAAGTAATTGGGTGTGAGTTTAAACAACATGAATATGTGACACCCCGACTAATTAAATACCAGGTAGATACTCCTTTATTAAATCAATACAAAATGCCAAGTTGGTTCAGCACTGTCGAAAACATTTAAATGATTACTAACCACCTAGTATTTAAAAAGTGAGTGCCAAATTTTAAATTAAATCTGATTAGCATGCAATAAATGAATTAAAGAAATGTAGCACAACCATTCACGATAAAGTCTCAATAGAATAACCAACAAATAATAATGAGTCTGGAGGAAATACTCCTCACAGCAATCCCAATATAGAAATAAATAAAACAAGTCTGCATCCTGAATTAATTACAAACCAAAGTCTGAATAACTGAAATATAAAATGTCTCTAATAGAAATGGGCGACATGCCCTACAAATGATGGAACTGAATATGGAGTCAAAACCAAAGGAATCTTCTACTAGCAAGGCCCTGTAACTTCCACAACAATTACAGCTCGTCACCTGAATGGAAATCCTATGCATGGTGTCCTTGTGGCTAGGCACCTAAAAAGGTTTTTGCAAAAAATAGATTTGAAAGCAAACGGGTCAGAGCCCGAAAGTGGAGAGTATTTTAAAAACAGCAAGTGTTTTAATAACATTAAAACAATGAATGCAAAATACATGTTAGGACGTGCTCTCACATGAAATACTCGCCTCTCGACTAGTTGTGCACTCCTAACGTACCGTGCCCATACACGTGATATCCATATCTAACTAAACCGACATAAGTTCTAACCTTTCTACTCGATTCATAATATAAATTCCCAACGTCATCACTTAAATAGGTAGCCTTACTTAAACTCGGATTCTCAATTATTAGCAAAACATTTCACAACAGGTTATCCCTTTTTATCTTTATCAAGGTGTTACTACAATTATACTCGTAATTAAGCATGACAATTCCTTTTCATTTAACCATATATTATTCACATCATAAATATACAATAGAAGCACCCCGAGGCTAAGCTGTGGTGCACACATACTCTGCTATCCATCCTGGTACATCACGTATATAGGATTACAAATTCCGAATCTCTCAGGAATTGTAAGAATAAGCACCACACACAAAAATGGAAACGAACATAATTCAACATATCCATGGTCACGTACAATCCTACGCTCCATAGTCAGCTGACTTATTAACTCACAAATAAGTCATTATCTTGAACTATGTCCTCGAGGTACCAATCTAAATTCGGGCACACAAAGATTAGATGGCCCTAAGCAAACGTAAACCTCCCGTGATAGCAAGTATGGTAGGTATATCATACACATAAAATCATATACATATACTAAGCATGCACACATCTTAGATGTCTCAATATAATAAAGGTATATTCTACATCCTTATACAATTATTCCAATTTTTTTTATACATTTTAAGTCTTCCGATAATACATAATGTAGGCTGTCGACACATCTCACGTCATAGTTTCTTGTACTTAAGACTTATCTCAAAGGGATTATTAAGTTTCCTATTATTCCCACATATAACATCATTATTCTTAAGGTCCTTACTTCTGGCCCAAACCTCATTTCATCAAATCAGTCAAATTGACTCTTTTAACCCTAATATTATCTCACTCATCGAATTTCATTAGATTTTAGAATAATTCCTCAAATTGAATTCCAATTAAGGTCCAAATTTTATAACCATACCTACTGGTCTTCCTTAAGTCTAAGGATATTCATAAAGTCTCCAATGATAATTTTCTAAGGGTTAACATCATTAAAATTTAACTAGGGAAGATTTTACTCATTCTGGGAAGGTCGATCGATCGACCTTGAACATCGATCGATCGATGGTGGTCGATCGATCGACTGATGAATGTCGATCGATCGATTACACCAGGTAGGCTACGGACTGCTTCGTTTTGCAGTCCTCAAATCGTCCCAAAACTCCATTATAATGCATGAAACTCTAATCTAACGTTATAATATCATCATACAACCATCCTACAACATTGTTAACGTTCTAAAACCAATAAATCATCAACCAAGGGCTTTATTTGGATCAAAACTTCATCAAGAACCCTAGTTTTCTATTTCTTTCAAGAACAATAATAAATCTCTTCTTAAATCCGTTTTTAGATCATCAAGGGTTATATTTTGAATTCATAATTCATCCAGAATATGTCTACATGAAATTCCTAACATGGTTCATAGTTTTAATCCTCAAATTTATGGGTCTATATCAATCTTCCAAGACAAAATTCGATAATTACACTAAACATGGAATAACACATTCATTGAATTAATTGTAACTAAAAAACTTGCCTTATGTTCTTCAGATTTGTTGTTGGTTGGAGATGGTTGAATTCCTCTCTCTCTCTCTGCAGAATTCTCCTCTCTCTCTCTCTCTCTCTCTCTCTCTCTCTCTCTCTCTCTACAAGTTCTTCTCACAAGATGATAATGGAGGTGGGGGTTGGTTTTTGGCAAGTTAAAATATTTTCTTAACTTCTCCCGTAGCCCACTACTTAGATTGGGGTTGAAAATGGGTTAGTGGGTTTAATGATAAGTTATAATTAAAGTCTAATTTTCGTGGATTTTAATTACCAAAATTTTGAAATTACCAAACTACCCTTTTGAGTTGCCGGTTTGGCCTAAAAATGCCCCGGGACCCAAACTAAACCCCCGGCTAGTGTTTTCTGACTATCTCGACCCTTCCGGACATGTTGGCGCACTCAAAATGACTATCTGGTAAAAAGAAAAATAATTTATTTTTAAATCTCATAAATTCATTCTCGACGCGACTGACACGCGCGTCCCAATTAAAATTTTCCAAATTGCCGTATTTTAGCCTCGTGACAAATTTCAATATTTTCAATATTCATATATTGCCATATATACACATTATAATCAAATACCAACTCACATCTCGTTAGTATTTTATCCAGATTAATTCTCAATTAATTTACATTTAATTTAATTAATCCCATAAATAAATATCAATAAAATTACGGGGTATTACATACTTCCCCCCTAATAACAGAATTTCGTCCCGAAATTCGAAACTAGAAAATACCTGGTAAAAACAACTCTGGATAAAATTCGCGTATCTTATCTTCGCGCTCCCATGTGGACTCCTCGGCATTATGATGCCACCACTGAACACGTACTAATGGACCTATCTTTGACCTCAGTTTCCGCTCACTTCGATAGAAAATAGCAATTGGCCCCTCCTCGTAGGAGCTATCGGGCTGGAGATCGATGTCCTCCAAAGCAATGTGAGAATGAGCCAAATCATCTCTAAGGTATTTCCTTAGCGAGGAAATATGAAACACATCATCAATCCTGTGTAAATGCTCCGGTAACCCAAGTCTATATGCAACAGACCCAATCCGCTCGATGATAGGAAATGGTCCCACATATCTCGGTGCCAACTTCCCCTTCTTCCAAAATCGCATAATCTCCTTCATAGGAGATACTCTGAGTAAAACCCGGTCCCCCACTTGGAACTCCCTGAAGAACCTCTTCGCATCAGCATAGCTCTTCTGCCGATCCTGAGCTACCCGAATGCGACCCCGTATCAATTCTATCCTCGCCAAAGTATCCTGAATCACTTCCGACCCAAGTAGTTTGTTGTCTCCCACCTCCAATCAACATGATGGGGAACGACAAGGTCTACCGTACAACGCCTCAAATGGGTCCATGCCAATGGTGAACTGGTAGGAGTTGTTGTAAGCAAACTCCACCAGTGGAAGATACTGCTCCCATCCACCCCCGAAATCAATGATGCACATACGCAACATGTCCTCCAACATCTGATTTGTACGCTCGGTTTTGCCTATCGGTCTGCGGATGATAAGTCGTACTTAACCTCAATTATGTGCCTATGGCCACCTGAAAACTCTCCCAAAATTGTGAAACGAATATCTTGTCTCGGTCAGACACGATATTTAGAAGCACACTGTGAAGTCTCACTATTTCTGCAATAAAAAGCTAGGCATACTGTCCCGTAGTGTAGTCTGTCCATACGGGTAGAAAATGAGCAACTTTGGTCAACCTGTCCACAATTACCCAAATGGAGTCGTGACCCCTCGGTGATGTAGGTAACCCCGTGATAAAGTCCTTGGAGATGCTCTCCCACATCCACATCGGGACCTCTAATGGCTGTAGAAGTCCTGCCGATCTCTGATGGTCCACTTTTACCAGTTGACAAGTGGCGCATTTAGAAACAAACACGGCAATATCTTTCTTCATCTCAATCCACCAATACTGACGTCTCATGTCTTGGTACATTTTGTCCCCACCGGGATGTACCGTGAGCCGTGCGACTCTGCCATCATCTCGTGTCGTAATTCCTCCCCTTTCAGAACTACTAGTGTCCCATTGAAGCGTAATCCCCCGTCTGAGCTAACGGTATAGGACTCGACTCCCTCTGCTAGTAATCGAACTATCTGTTCCTGACAGAGCGAGTCATTTGCCTGTGCCTGTACCACCTTCGTGACAATCTGCGGTGTAACAATCATTACAGACATGAACGATCGGTCCACTGCATCCTAGTGTCCCAACTCTTTCCACTTCGCCTTCCACACTCCTGCCCCCTCATCTACTGGTCTACGTCTCAACGCGTCTGCTACCACGTTAGCCTTTCCCGGGTGATATTGGATATCAAACTGATAGTCCTTCACAAACTCAAGCAACCTCCATTGCCGTATAGTCAACTTCTAATGCGTGAACAGGTACTGTAGGGACTTGTGGTCCGTGAACAATCAAAACTTCTCCCCCAAAAGATAATGTCTCCAAATCCGAAGGGCAAATACCACTACCGCTAACTCCAAGTCACGGGTGGGGTAATTCTTCTCATGAGCCTTAAGCTTACGGGAAGCATAAGCTATGGCCTGACTCTCATGCTGCAATACACCTCCAAGTCCATGTAAGGACGCGTCGGTGTAAACTAGATACTCATCTCTCGGTCTCGGCAATGCTAACACAGGTTCTGAGGTAAACTTGTCATTTAACTCATCGAATGCCAACTGACAGGCATCACTCCAAATGAACGACACACCTTTACGAGTCAGATGTGTCAAAGGACCCGCTATCTTTGAGAAACCCCGAATAAACCTCCTGTAGTATCCTTCTAGGCCCAAGATATTACGGAGTCTCGGTCGGTGTCGTGGGTTGTCCCCACTCCCTCACCACGGATACCTTCCCCAGATCAACAGATATCCCCCGGTCTGAAATAATATGACCCAAAAACTGAACCTCCTTCAGCCAAAACCCATATACCAAACTTTGCATACAGTTCGTTCTAACGTAGCGTCTGCAAAACCTGCCTCAAATTCTCGGCGTGCTCCTCCTCTGTCTGGGAGTAAACGAGAATGTCATCAATGAAAACAATGACGAACTGGTCCAGGAACTCTCTGAACACCCTATTCACCAAGTCCATAAACACGGCTGGAGCATTGGTCAAGACAAAAGGCATAACCCGAAACTCGTAGAACCATATCTCGTTAAGAAAGCAGTCTTCGAGACATCCTCTTCCATGATATGCAACTGATGGTATCCTGATCGCAAATCAATCTTTGAGAAGAAAGAAGCTCCTCTCAGCTGGTCGAATAAGCCATCGATTCGGGGCAACGGATACTTATTCCGTATCGTGACCTTATTCAACTCCCGATAATCCACACATAACCTCAACGATCCATCCCTCTTCTTAACGAATAACACAGGGGCACCCCACGGTGAAGTACTCCTCCGGATAAACCCCTAACCCAACAACTACTCAATCTGAACCCGTAACTCTCTCATCTCAGCTGGAGCCATTCGGTAAGGTACGCGGGCAATAGGCCGAATGCCCAGCGTCAAATCAATCATAAAATCTATATCCCTACTCGGAGGTAGTCCATGTATATCTTGAAATACATCGGCGAACTCACTAACAATGGGTATCGAATCAAGTGGTATCACCACTTCCTTAGAGGTCTCCTCCTCTATGTAGTACAAATGAGTGGACGAACCTCCCTCTGGGAGAGGCATCGCCACTACAAATATCCCTTGCCCCAGAATGGCAAAGACAATGCTCCCACCGAAGCAATCAATCATGGCTCTATAAGCCGCGGGCCAATCCATACTATTAATAACATCATGAACATGCATATCTAAGACTAACATGTCTGCAGGTAATACCAAACTACCAATCTCTACCCCCACTCCCCGGCATATAAAGAAAAATGAACCATTCCCCAGTGGCGAGTCTACCTATGTTACAGTGCTCAATACTGTGGTTTATAACCCTAAGGTCTTCGCATAATATGTAGCTATAAAATAATGCGTTGTCCTAGTAACAGAAAAAACTCGACTCATAGTTTCATGGATAGAAAACATACCCTTAATCGCGGGTGGTGCCTGTGGAACGACTGCCTGTGGGAAGTTATAGACTCGTTCGCACTATAGTTGTCTCTGCTGAACTGAGGATGTTGGAAAGGGTGGTGGAGCTGGCTACTGTGGTTTATTACTAGCACCTTCCTGTCGTGGGGCCCTGTTCTTCTCTGGGCAATCTTTACAGATCCTATGGACACTAGAACCTGATGCTCTGATACCACCCGTGACACCCCGCCTAATTAAATACCGGGTGATCAGTCCTTTATTAAATTAAAATCAAGGTGACGGTTGGTTCATTCTAAGCATTACTGTCGTAAAAATAACTTTACCAATTTAAACACCCTAAATAATTAAGCTAAGTGTCAAAACCATTTTTAGACATTATTTTCCAAATTTTATTTATATAAACCAACATTTAAAAACTTTACATCATTCATCATTAAAGAATCACACAAAAATTATCCTGGAATATATAAATCCAAATAACCAAACATTCAATTAATTGAATCCAACATTTAATACTTAAATGAAAAATATCATGACAATAGAAATCCCAAAGGGCAAATACTGGAAATAAATGGATTACAATATCCAATAAAACAACTGAATAATGGAAAGGGCGGCACATGCCCCACTGGAATAAATAATGCTAGAAGAGGAATCAAGAAGTGAGGTCGTCTAAGCAAGAGGCCTGCAACTCCCACCTAAGCTGCAGCGCGTTCCTTCCAAAGGATCCTATGCAAGACGCCTGTAACACTCCGCCCGCCTGGGGAGAGCGAACGGAGCGCTAATGCGATAAAACTAAACTAAATCCACAATATAAAAGGTATAGAGCATCTAAATAAACCCACAATAATATAAATCAACTAATCTCAATCTCTTCAAATTATATACCAAGTCTCTCGAATTACATACAACAACTAACTCGAAAATAAAATACAAATCTCCAATGCTCTATACATCAAAATAATACAATTCTTTCCCAAACAATCCTCGCTAAAATCAATATCCATAGCGCCCCAAAATCCGCGCTAACCTGCCACTAAAAGAAAATATGGGGAAGTACACAATACGACAGGAATTATGCCCAACAAATACAGATTAACAACGAATAAAACGTAACAAAATGAGTATAAATATTCAAATCAAAATGCAAATCTCAATAGCATTTTATCATTTTAATTTCTCAACAACACTTTAACCGGGTCACCAAGCCTCACCACATCCGTATATGCTTTATCAAGCCATAGCCCGGGAAACAGGAATTTTGGCGGGTGCCCAACATCCGTGCCATATTAAAATCTCATGAGAACGTGCTCATCAATAATATAATGATATCACATGAATCAAAATAATTTCAACAATTATTTTCTAGATTTCAATGAATTTATCAATTCAAATATGAGTTCAATTAACAAGAATTCAAAGAGAATGACACTCGCGAGATTTAAGGAGCATATTGTGTAAAAACCCATACCTCAAACCATGATGAGAAACCAATGATCACATCCTCAAGATCAACACAAAAGTTATACAAAATCTCATCCAAGAACCTCTAATAAAATAGCCCCAAGAACACCTATAATCTAAGGTTGGAACTCACAAATCTCAAGGGCCAATGTGTATATAAAAAGAAGAGGAATATAAAATATATTTGTTGCCAAAATTTGTGCGAAAAGTATGTTAAAAGGGTTGCCCCCACTTCCTTTTATAATGCAAAGAAATGAAGAGTTGGAATCCAAAAGACTCCTTTAAATAAGGCAAATAAATGAAGAGTTGGATGTCAAAACAACTCCAAGAGTTAAAAAGATTTAAAAATCATTTTAAAATACGTTATAACTCCGATTTTGAAACCATTTGAAATTCTCGCCTTTAAAAATCATATTCAACATATTTGAGCAATAAAAATAAATTTATCAAAAACTTTATTTTCCTCCATTTTCCAAAAATTAATTAAAATAGCCCAAAATTACGCGGGTTGTTACACTTCCCCACTAACAATGGAATTTCGCCCTCGAAATTCGCCGAATGCCTAACTCTCAAAATCAGGCCACTACACTAAATCCAAAAATAAATCACATCTCCCAAAAATACATTCCTCACCTCAAATCTCGAAACTTATCACGAATATCACCTAAAATTTGCTATCTCCAAAAATTGCTAACCACGCAATGAACCCAAAATCCAAGCCCCGAGGGTTTCCGTATACCTAAGCTCTGATACCATTTGTAACCCTCCGCCCGCCCGAGGAGAGCGAACGGAGCGCTAATGCGATAAAACTAAACTAAATACACAATATAACAAGGTATAGAGCATCTAAATAAACCCACAATAATATAAATCCACTAATCTCAATCTCTTCAAATTATATACCAAGTCTCTCGAATTACATACAACAACTAACTCGAAAATAAAATACAAATCTCCAATGCTCTATACATCAAAATAATACAATTCTTTCCCAAACAATCCTCGCTAAAATCAATCTCCATAGCGCCCCAAAATCCGCGCTAACCTGCCACTAAAAGAAAATATGGGTAAGTACACAATACGACAGGAATTATGCTCAATAAATACGGATTAGCAACGAATAAAAGGTAATAACACGAGTACGAATATTCAAATCAAAATGCAAATCTCAATAGCATTTTATCATTTTAATTTCTCAACAACACTTTAACCGGGTCACCAGGCCTCACCACATCCGTATATGCTTTCTCAAGCTATAGCCCGAGAAATAGGAGTTTTGGCGGGTGCCCAACATCCATGCCATATTAAAATCTCATGACAACGTGCTCATCAACACTATAACGATATCACATGAATCAAAATAATTTCAACAATTAGTTTCCAGATTTCAATGAATTTATCAATTCAAATATGAGTTCAATTAACAAGAATTCAAAGAGAATGACACTCGCGAGATTTAAGGAGCATATTGTGTAAAACCCCATACCTCAAACCATGATGAGAAACCAATGATCACATCCTCAAGATCAACACAAAAGATCTACAAAATCTCATCCAAGAACCTCCAATAAAATATCCCCAAGAACACCTCTAATCTAAGGTCGGAACTCACAAATCTCAAGGGCCAATGTGTATATAAAAATAAGAGGAATATAAAATATATTTGCTGCCAAAATTTATGCCAAAAGTATGTTAAAAGGGTTGCCCACAACTTCCTTTTATAACGCAAAGAAATGAAGATTTGGAAACCAAAAGACTCCTTTAGATAAGGCGAATAAATGAAGAGTTGGAAGTCAAAACAACTCCAAGAGTTAAAAACATTTTAAAATCCGTTATAACTCCGATTTCGAAAGCATTTGAAATTCTCGCCTTTAAAAATAATATTCAACAGATTTGAGCAATAAAAATAATTTTATCAAAAACTTTATTTTCCTCCATTTTCCAAAACTTAATTAAAATAGCCCAAAATTATGCGGGTTGTTACAACGCCCCTGTGGCTGGGCACCTGTGATATATACATATATATACAAGAGAGAAAAGAAAATGAAAACGGGTCATAGCCCGATTGTAAAAATGATTTAAAATTTGTTTAGCAAGTATTTAAAATGTTACATGCCAATGCAACCACATATTAGTGCGACACTCCCTTGAGAAATTCTCACCTCTCTTCTAATGTGCACACCTAACGCACTAAGCATCCCAACGGTTTAACTCATCTTATCTTAGATTACTCGTAAGATTTAAACTGAACAATTCAACTGTTTAAGAAGTAAATTTCATTTAGTAACAAACCTCTCATTTTAACTTTATTTATTAATAAAATTTTCCCAGAAATATACTATACTTTCAAAACACGTATTTCTCAATTGAAATCAATATTCATTTCTTACTTACCATAAACACAGTAGGCAATTCCTAAATTTCATAATCTAATATATATATTAAATACTCATATAATATATACATTCTAACAACACCCCACATAAAAATTATGGTGCGAGCATACTCTGCTATCCAATCCCCGTATCACTCGTACTAAGGGAAATACAAGTTCGGAGTCACTCTGAACTGTATTAATACAAACACAAACAATATTGAGGCGAAGCAAAGTTTCCAAGTCCAAGAGGTCAGCACATACACTCACGTCTCTTAGGACCGTGACTATCGATTTGATAGCCTGTACCTAGGATTCCTATCTTCTAGGGTATGAGTCAATATTCCCCATAAAGGTCCCATTGAGATAAGACTATCCCCGCGCGGTAACCTTAGGGATAGCAAGTAGCGCGGGTATGATTTTTACATGTATATGGTATATGCATAAACACAGTCATATAGATACACTACTATTTCCATATCAAGTTTAGGTACATACCCACGACCCATAATTATGATATTTATCCTTATTTCTCATTATTTAGTTATCATGTATAACGGTTCATCACTTACTTTAATTCGAGGGATTATTCCAACTTACTACGTAACACTCATGGATTCTATTCTCCTAAGTGTAAAATTCAATAGGTACTCATCTATTTTTCCAACGTAACTACCTTACGCGTCTCTCCCTTTAATACATAATTCCGTCGTCCCTTATATGTGAACATCTCCATAAAAATGTAAATCTCGTCTTACATTAAAGGTTTCATATTTTTAATAAGTCCTACTGGTCTTCTTTATCCCCCAAAATATTTTAATAAGGATGTCCAAAGTTTATTACTCATTTAAATTGAATTCACTATTTAAGGGGAAACATCAGTCTGCCAGGAAGGGTCGATCGATCGATGGTAGCGGCTCGATCGATCGATGCGTCAATCGATCGACACTCCTGGTTCGATCGATCGATCAAACATATATGGCGAATTCTACAGATTAACAGTTACGGGTTCTATCATCCAACATCACCCAAATTCATAATTTTAACACCCAAACTCCCAGAAATTCGTACTACAAACATTATAAACCCAAATTAAACATCTTCTACGTAAAGCATACGAATTTTCGTCAATATCTATGGATTAATAGGCCAAAACTTATATCAATCTCAAGAACCCTAGAAAATTTCTTTAACTTTGTTCTAATCAGTATTTTTCCATAATTCCTACTTCTAATCCATCATAAATCTGTGGTTAAACCTCTACATATGAAGGGGATTTCCAGATTATCATTCATATCATTACTACATGCAATTCTCCTATCTCCAACATGGGTTTTCTTCTATGAAACTCATCCTAATCATCCCTAGACTAACATGAGTGATGCATTAACGAAATTAATCAAGAAAAATACTTGCCTAAAATTTTAGAGTTCTGATTTTTGGACGAATGTGGTGTGGTGGTGTTCCTCGTCGCGCGATCTACGCGTTGGTGGTGGTGGCAGTGCAACCGGATGAATTTTTAGCCTTGGATTGCTTGGAAAGCTTTCTACCTTCCTCTCTAATGGTCGTTCTATGTTTTTCAGTCTGCTAACCCTAAGAGACCATTCCAAATGGCTGATATAACCTAATAATTTCGTGGGTTTAATTACCCATAAATGTAAAATGTTCAAAATACCCTCCCGGGGTACTAAATAGGCCTAAAAACGCCCCGAGACCCAAACTAAACCCCCGGGTACACTTTTCTGACTATCTCGACCCTTCCGGACACTTTGACGCACTTGAAATGACCATACGGATGACTTATAATTTATTCAGTTTTATTAATCAATATTTAGTCCCAACACGACACAGGCGCATCCCGACTTAAATTTCCAAAATTGTCATTTTATTCACTCATGAAATTTCATAGAACTAATATAATATTACTTTACTCATTTTTGTAATATTCAACAAGTTTCCAATGATTACTAACTCTCGTCACGTTAGTAATTATTAAAATAATTAATTTCTGAATTTATATTAAATTCATAATTCACATTAAATTTAATAAATCCCCAAATTTAGAAAGCATAAAAATACGGGGTATTACATACTTCCCCCCTAATAACATAATTTCATCCCGAAATTCAAAAAATAAGGCATACCTGGTAAGAATAAATCTCGATATCTCTCGCTCATATCTGCCTCACGCTCCTAGGTGGATTCATCTACATTGTGATGCTCCCATTGGACCCATACAAGCGGAACTACCTTCGACCTCAATCTCCTCTCGCTATGGTCTAGGATAGCCACTGGTCTCTCCTCGTAAGAGATGTCAGGTTGTAAGTCTATCTCTTCTATCGCTATGTGGGTGTGAGCCATGTCATCCCGAAGATATCGTCTCAACGACGAGATGTGGAATACATCGTGAATGCGATGTAAATGCTCTGGCAGTCCCAGCCTGTATGCTACCGGCCTAACCCTCTCGATAATAGGAAATGGTCCCACGTACCTCGAGGCTAATTTCCCTTTCTTTCCGAACCTCATCACTCCCTTCAGAGGAGATACACATAGTAATACTTGGTCCCCCACATTAAACTCTCGAAAGAACCGTTTCGCATCGACGTAGCTATTATGCCTGTCCTGTGCTACTCGAATGCGACTCCTGATAATCTCAATCCTCGTGGAGGTTTCCTGAATCACCTCTGGTCCGAGAAATTTGTTATCCTCCACCTCTAGCCAGCACGTTGGTGAACGACAAGGCCTGCCATACAAAACCTCGAATGGAGCCATGCCAATCGTGAACTGATAAGAGTTATTATAAGCGAATTCTACCAGTGGAAGATGTGGCTCCCAACCTCGTCCCAAATCAAGGACACACATGCGTAGCATATCCTCTAGGATATGATTAGTACGCTCTGTTTATCCCCTTGTCTTTGGGTGATAAGCTGAACTCAACCTCAACTCTCTACCCATAGCCTCCTGAAAGCTCTCCCAAAAATGCGACACGAAAATTTTGTCTCTATCTAACACAATATTCAGGGGCACCCCACGTAATCTGATAATCTCAGCAATGAACAACTGAGCATACAGACCCGTGGTATAATCTATCAACACTGGCAGAAAATGAGCCACCTTGGTCAAACGGTCCACAATCACCCAGATGGAGTCGTGGCCCCTCTGTGATATAGGCAACCCTGTGATAAAATCCATGGAAATACTCTCCCACTTCCACACGGGTATTTCCAATGGCTGAAGTAACCCTGACAGTTTCTGATGGTCCACCTTTACTAGGTGGCAGGTAGAACAGTTGGACACGAACTCAACAATGTCCTTTTTCATCCCACTCCACCAGTATTTTCGCCTCATATCCTGATACATCTTATCTCCCCCAGGGTGTACTAAAAATCGGGACTCATGAGACTGGGTCATCACTGCATGACGTAATTCTGCTCCTTCTAGGACCACTAATATCCCATTAAACCTCAAACCCCCATCAGAACTAACAAAATAGGACTCAGATCCCTCAGCTAAAAGTCGTACAATCTGCTCCTGGCAAAACGAGTCTGTTGTCTGTGCTTGTATCACCCTCGTAACAATCTCGGGTGTCACTTCCATAACAGATATGAAGGAACGGCTACTGCGTCCTGGTGACCCAACTCTTTCCACTTTGCTTTATAGACGTCCTCTACATAATCTACCGGTCTACGGCTCAATGCATCAGCAACTACGTTGGCTTTCCCCGGATGGTATTGTATGTCGAACTGATAGTCCTTCACAAACTCTGGCCACCTGCGCTGATGTATATTCATCTCTCGCTGAGTGAATAGGTACTGCAGTGACTTGTGGTCTGTGAATAAGTGAAATTTCTCCCCCAATAAGTAGTGCCACCATATCCTCAAAGCAAAAATGACCGCTGCTAGCTCCAGATCGTGGGTGGGGTAATTCTTCTCATGCGGTTTATGCTTGCGGGAGGAAAAATCTATAACCTTCTCCTCCTGCTGAGTACTCCCCCAAGTCCCCGTAGAGAGGCATCGGTGTAAACCATGTACTCCACACCCGGATTAGGTAAGGAAAGGAACGGTGTTGAAGTAATCTTGTCTTTCATCTCGTCGAAAGACAATTGGCATGCATCATCCCAAATATATGGTATCCCCTTGAGAGTCAGGTTCGTCAATGGACCCGCTATATTAGAGAATCCCCGAATGAATCTCCTGTAGTATCCGGCTAATCCCAAGAAACTACGTACTTTCGTCGGTGTCGTAGGCTATCCCCACTCCCTCATCGCTGACACTTTACTCGGGTCAACTGCTATCCCCTGTTCAGAAACAACATGCCCCAAGAACTGTACTTCCTGTAACCAGATCCCGTACTTCTCCTACTTAGCATATAGCTGATGCTCTTATAGAGTTTGAAGAACCTGCCTAAAGTGCTCGGCATGCTCCTCCTCAGAGTGTGAATATATCAGAATGTCATCTATGAAAACGATGACGAACTGATCCAAGAACTCTCTGAACACTCGGTTCATTAAGTCCATGAATACAGCTGGAGCATTTGTGAGTCCGAATGGCATCACTCTGAACTCATAGGACCCATATCTCGTTAAGAAAGAAGTCTTTGAAACATCCTGCTCCCTAATACGTAGCTGATGGTACCCTGACCACAGGTCTATCTTTGAAAAGAAAGTTGCTCCCCTCAGCTGGTCGAACAGATCACCGATTTGAGGCAACGGATACTTATTCCGTATCACGACCTTGTTCAGCTCCCGGTAGTCCACACACAGCCTCAGTGAACCATCTCTCTTTTTCATAAACAAAACTGGAGCGCCCCAAGGTGAGGTACTCCTGTGAATGAAGCCCTGACCTAACAACTGCTCTATCTGATCTCGTAACGCTCGCATCTCCTCCAGAGCCATACGGTATGGAGCGCGTGCTATAGGTCGAGTATTCGATAATAAATCTATGACAAATTCTATCTCAAAACTGGGGGGTAGGCCTGGTATCTCCTGAAATACATCGGAATACTCACGAACAACTAGGATCGAGTATAAGGAAATCACAATCTCCTTAGAGGTATCCTCCTCTATGTAATACAAATGAGCGGTCGAGCCTCCCACTGGGCGAGGCATCGCCACTACAAACATCTCTTCCCCCGGAATGGCAAAGACAATACTCCCACCAAAATAATATATCATGGCTCTGTAAGCTGCGAGCCAATCCATACCGATAATAACATCATGCTCATGCATATCTAAGACTAACATGTCTTCTGGTTTTACCAAGCTACAAATCTCTACCCCCACTCCCCGGCATATAAAGAAAATTATCGATCCACTCCCTAGTGGTGAGTCTACACATGTCACATTGCTCTCTGATGTGGCTAATAACCCTAAGGCCTTCGCAAAATGAGTAGCTATAAAATAGTGTGCCGCCCCTGTATCAAATAAAACCCGACCCATAGTACCATAGATAGGAAACATACCCTCAATCGCGGGTGGTGCCTGTGGAGCTGCTGCCTGGTGGAAGTTATAGACATATCCATACTGTAACTGCCCTTGCTGCACTGGAGCGGATGGAATGGCTAGTAGGGCTTGTACCTGAGCTGGTGCTAGAAGGGCGGCTGGAAAAAGTGGCCTCTCTAGATCATTACGGGCACACTGCTACTATGGGGCCCTATCACCCTCTGGACAATCCTGTCACTTCTGGCCATTCTTGCACACACAAAACATCAGCTAATGAAATTACCTCCCCTCTGACCCTGCTGACCACAACCCTGTTAGACGTTACCGCCCCGCCACTGGCCCTGTTGGCCCTGATGAAAACGCTGTTGGCCCTGTTGGCCCTCCTGCTAACCCTGCTACTGGCGGTGTTGGCCTTGCTGGCCCTGTTGACCCTGCCTATATCCCCCAAATCCCTTTCAGTAATCACCTGATCGGAACCGCTTGGCAGGGTCCCCTTGATGGGAACTCTGCTCGTGCTGACGAGTATGTCCCTGAGATGTCGGTGCTCCACTAGCACCACTACCCCCTGTCCTTCCCTGCTCGCTTGCTTCCCTGTAGATGGAAGTGGTGATCCTGGCAGTGTAGTAAAGTAGCATTGAGTACATCTGTGAAGGTACTCAGAGACAGATTCCCTATAAGGTGCTGACGGATCCTCCAAGCTAACCCATCCACAAACTACATTATCTTCTTACCCTCAGTGGTTGCCTCATCTGGCACTATAGTGAGAAGTCTCGTGAACTCCTCCTCATACTCAGCAATAGTAGAATTATCCTTCTTCAAGTTCAGTAAATTTTTCCTCATCTCAGTTTGCACGGCTGGTGGAAAATATTTGCGATCAAATCGCTCCCAGAATGATTGAATAGAAATACTATCCCTCTCCTCCAAGGTGGTGGTGGACTCCCACCACTGCAAAGTGTCCCCCACTAGCTTAAAGGAAGCCAACAACTATTTTTGCACGTTCGTGCACTCATACATATGCAGATGCCTCTAGATATCCTTCTTCCATTGGCTGACGATGATGATATCTGAACTACCCGAGAACTTAGGGGGATGCGCCTTCTGAAAGGCATCCCTAACCCGCTCCCATGCTGATGGAAGCTGTGCAGGTACTGGAGCCACTGCCTGAATCTGGGGTGGAGCCTGCTGTGCTACCGCTAACGTGGCATTCACCGCCTGAGCAACAATAGCGACTACCTCATTAGAATTCATCGTTCCCTGAGCCGAAGCTGGTAGCTGCTCGGCTTGGGCACACCTATCCTTTGGTGCACGTCTCGGAGGCATCTAAAACATGAAGAAATTTATTTGTCTACAGTTATTATCAAATCTTAAATAGATGAAGACGTAATCGTAAAAGCAAGAATACAATAATCCTAAAATAGGGCTCTATAACAAAAATGTTAAGCTGAAAGAGAAATAAGTCGTACAGATCCTATGGACACTAGAACCTGATGCTCTGATACCACCCGTGACACCCCGCCTAATTAAATACCGGGTTATCAGTCCTTTATTAAATTAAAATCAAGGTGACAGTTGGTTCATTCTTAGCATCACTGTCGTAAAAATAGCTTTACCAATTTAAACACCCTAAATAATTAAGCTAAGTGTCAAAACCATTTTTAGACATTAGTTTCTAAATTTTATTTATATAACCCAACATTTAAAAACTTTACATCATTCATCATTAAAGAATCAGACAACAATTATCCTGGAATATATAAATCCAAATAACCAAACATTCAATTAATTGAATCCAACATTTAATACTTAAATGAAAAACATCCTGACAATAAAAATCCGAAAGTGCAAATACTGGAAATAAATGTATTACAATATCCAATAAAACAACCGAATAATGGAAAGGGCGACACATGCCCCATTGGAATAAATAATGCTAGAAAAGGAATCAAGAAGTGAGGTCGTCTAAGCAAGAGGCCTGCAACTCCCACCTAAGCTGCAACGCGTTCCTTCCAAAGGATCCTATGCAAGACGCCCCTGTGGTTGGGCACCTGTAATATGTAGATATATATACAAGAGAGAAAAGAAAATGGAAATGGGTCAGAGCCCGATTGTAAAAATGATTTAAAATTTGTTGAGAAAGTGTTTAAAATGTTTACAGGCGAATGCAACCACATATTAGTGCGACACTCCCTTGAGAAATTATCACCTCTCTTCTAATGTGCAGACCTATCGCACTAACCATCCCAACGGTTTAACCCATCTTATCTTAGGTTACTCGTAAGATTTAAACTGAACAATTCAACTGTTTAAGAAGTAAATTTCATTTAGTAAGAAAAGCTCTCATTTTAACTTTATTTATTAATAAACTTTTCCCAGAAATATACTATACTTTCAAAACACGTATTTCTCAATTGAAATCATTATTCATTTCTTACTTACCATAAACACAATAGGAAATTCCTAAATTTCAGAATTTAATATATATATTAAATAGTCATATAATATATATATTCTAACAGCACCCCACATAAAAATTATAGTGCGGTCATACTATGCTATCCAATCCCCGTATCACTCGTACTAAGGGAAATACAAGTTCAGAGTCACTCTAAATTGTATTAACACAAACACAAATATTATTGAGGTGAAGCATAGTTTCCAAGTCCAAGAGGTCAGCACATACCCTCACGTCTCTTAGGGCCATGACTATCAATTTGATAGCCAGTACCTAGGATTCCTATCTTCTAGCGTGTGAGTCAATATCCCCCATAAAGGTCCCATCGAGATAAGACTGTCCCAGCGTGGTAACTTCAGGGATAGCAAGTAGCGCGGGTATGATTTTTACATGTATATGGTATATGCATAAACACAGTCATATAGAAACACTACTATTTCCATATGAAGTTTAGGTACATACTCACGACCCATAATTATGATATTTATCTTTATTTCTCGTTATTTAGTTATCACATATAACGGTTCGTCACTTACTTAAATTCGAGGGATTATTCCAACTTACTACGTAATACTCATGGATTCTATTCTCCTAAGTGTAAAATTCAATAGCTACTCATCTATTTTTTCAACGTAACTATCTTACGCGTCTCTCCCTTTAATACATAATTTCGTCGTCCCTTAAATGACAACATCTCCCTAAAAATGTAAATCTCGTCTTACATTAAAGGTTTCATATTTTTAATAAGTCCTACTGGTCTTCTTTATCCCCCAATATATTTTAATAAGGATGTCCAAAGTTTATTACTCATTTAAATTGAATTCACTATTTAAGGGGAAACGTGAGTCTGCCAGGAAGGGTCGATCGATCGATGGCAAGGGATCGATCGATCGATGCGTTGATCGATCGACACTCCTGGTTCGATCGATCGATCAAATAGGTATGGCGAATTATGCAGATTAACAGTTACGGGTTCTATCATCCAACATTACCCAAATTCATATTTTTAACACCCAAACTCCAAAAAATTCGTACTACAAACATTATAAACCCAAATTAAACATCTTCTACGTAAAGCATGAGAATTTTCATCAATATCCATGGATTAGTAGGCCAAAACTTATATCAATCTCAAGAACCCTAGAAAATTTCTTTAACTTTGTTCTAATCAGTCTTTTTCCCGAATTCCTACTTCTAATCCATCATAAATCCGTGGTTAAACCACTACATATGAAGGGGATTTCCAGATTATCATTCATATCATTACTACATGAAATTTTCCTATCTCCAACATGGATTTTCTTCTGTGAAACTCATCCTAATCATCCCTAGACTAACATGAGTGATGCATTAACGAAATTAAGCAAGATAAATACTTGCCTGAAATTTCAGAGTTCTGATTTGTGGACGAATGTGGTGTGGTGGTGTTCCTCGTCGCGCGATCTACGCGTTGGTGGTGGTGGCAGTGCAACCGGATGAATTTTTAGCCTTGGATTGCTTGGAAAGCTTTCTACCTTCCTCTCTAATGGTCGTTCTATGTTTTTCAGTCTGCTAACCCTAAGAGACCATTCCAAATGGCTGATATAACCTAATAATTTCGTGGGTTTAATTACCCATAAATGTAAAATGTTCAAAATACCCTCCCGGGGTACTAAATAGGCCTAAAAACGCTCCGAGACCCAAACTAAACCCCCGGGTATACTTTTCTAACTATCTCGACCCTTCCGGACACTTTGACGCAGTCGAAATGACCATACAGATGACTGATAATTTATTCACTTTTATTAATCAATATTTAGTCCCGACACGACATAGGCACGTCCCGACTTAAATTTCCAAAATTGTCATTTTATTCACTCGTGACATTTCATAGAACTAATATTATATTACTTTACTCATTAGTGATATTCAACAAGTTTCCAATGATTACTAACTCTCGTCACGTTAGTAATTATTAAAATAATTAATTTACGGATTTATATTAACATTAAATATAATAAATCCCCAAATTTAGAAAGCATAAAAATACGGGGTATTACAAATTGAAGTTCAGAAATAGAGAACGTTTCAAAGTATTCCAGATGGTGATTTTGAGGGTACCATCGATACCAGAAGGGTCGAGATAGTCAAAATGACTGTCATTGGGTTTTATTTCGGCTCCGGAATGTTTTTAAGTTAGTTTGACTCGAATTGGAGTACACGAGTCATTTAAAGTGTGTATTAACATTTAAAATTGGGTTTATTAATTTAAGGGATTTAAAGGCTGACGGATGAAGCCTTATCATTTGAGAAAAGGAGAGAAAGAGAAAGGAAGAAGGAAAGAAGAAGAAAGGAAGAGAGAAAGAAGAAAAAGCTTGGGAATTCCGGCCTAAACGCGACAACGAGGACGATCCAACCTCTACAAAATTGAGGCAAGTGTTTAATCTTGCTAAATAAGTCATTTGTGTATTTCATTTCATAA
Organism: Sambucus nigra; assembly: GCA_949130495.1. Taxonomy (NCBI): domain Eukaryota; kingdom Viridiplantae; phylum Streptophyta; class Magnoliopsida; order Dipsacales; family Adoxaceae; genus Sambucus; species Sambucus nigra. The sequence continues at coordinate 879,193 of CASBWL010000200.1, read as the reverse complement.
TTTGTGGATTAAAGAAATGGATATTTGGGTATTAATATCCAAACCTAAATTTTTGGGTTAAATCTTGAAATCTATGTTTAAAAATGGGTTTAGTGGTGTAGATATGGTTAGGAGTAACTTTGGGTTGATTTTTTGGCTTAGAATCATGTTGTGATGAAGGTTTGGGGGTTGGAATAGAGATTTTAGGGTTTAGAATTCATGGGTTGAATGAAGAAGAAGAACCTTTCAAATTCTGTAGACCTGAATCGATTCGCCCCTTAAGCGAATCGATTCGGCCTAGGAAAATTGGCAGGTCTGCATTGACCGAATCGATTCAGTCCCAAGGCAAATCGATTCGGACTGAGACAGAATCCCAGGTCCTTGGACCCGAATCGATTTGCCTTGGAGGCCGAATCGATTTGCTAGGCTGAATCGATTCAGAATAGGGCCGAATCGATTCGAAAATAGGGCATTTTGAGGAATTTTCTACATAGTGAATTTTAACCCTTTTTGGTTGGGTTTATTGATTTAGGGACTTCTCTTATGATGTAAGAGATATGTTTTGGAGAGACTTAAGGGGTTTCTCTCACGTTTTGATTATAGGGACTTCTTGGGACAATTTGAGAAAGCATGTATACATATATGAATTAGAGTTGTGCGTAGAGATAGTGCGAAACCTCATTGGGGATGAATATCCTAATATTAGATCATGAGTGAGTCTAGATATGATGTGAAGTTAAGAACCCTTAAAGAGAGGGTTGCGAGGTCATGGATTGTAATTGTAGGCCGAGGGTAGTGCCAAATCCTTATGGTAAATAGGATTCTATTTCAATTAAGGTTTGGGGACTGAAGAGAGAGGGGCCACGTATCCTTGGAAACATTTAAATTAAGGAACAATAGGCAACCCAAATAGGCGTAAGGGTTCATAAAATTAAATTGAACCGTAGGTGAAATTCGGAACGATTTGGATCGCACTATCATCTAGAATGAGTGGTAGCATAAATTCTAGTCAGGAGAGTTATACACAATTGAGTGGAAGTAACCATTGGGACTCCAATACTTGAAATGGACTTAAGATAACCTTGAGGTTTATAGGCTATTAGTTATGTGTATACCAATAGTCAAAATTAGTATTAGAAATATGGATGTACTTTCAGATATAGAGGAGATGTGTAGTGATGGTTTCCTACACTAAACTTTGGGTGATAACCCTAATGTTGGATATATACCTGTATTTTGGGAGACTATTCATCATAGGAAAAATGGATGAATATGCTTCAAGTGAGGGATTGTATTCACATATCGAGGTAAATTAAATTAGTTTGTGGTGACGGCTTGTATATTGAGGATTATGTATACTTATAGCCGAGTTTATATATCTTATACTTATGAACTAGAATTAGTTTGTATATATAGATATATGGATATGTGAATATATGTATATATATGTATGGATAGGAATATATGGATATATTTATGTTGTGAATATTTAAACCGTATTTGAAGGTTTAATGTTTGATCATATGATGGGATCATATGGATGTGTATATATTGTGCATGTGAATGATATATATACTTATGTGGTTAAGCATACCCCACTCATGCTATCATTAAAAAGTTGTGCGCGTTGAGGGTGAGCACCCTGGGTCGAGGAGCAGAGTGTGGATATTCCCCAAGTCGTAGTCGTCCAGTGTGTTATTATGTGATTTATATTTTTTGGATGAGACGTGGTGGGTCATAGTCGTCCACAAATGATTAACTTAATTAATTTCTCATTAATTAACAACATATAACTGTAAACCTAGTTATATAAAGTAAATACATCACACACTGTATTATCACCTACATATAATTTTGCTACCATATTATACGTACCTTTACTAACATCCACACATATATCATATGTGTATCCATCCTTCCGAGTATACACTCACCAGATGATTCCCTCTAAAATGCTATCTCACTAGGTGTGCTCACAAGACCTAGTTCCCCAAGTTGGAATCGCTCACCAACTTGGTCCAAAATACAAACGTAGTGGAGGCGGTCATATTACTTCCCTGAAAGTGAGATAAATCCCTCACCCATATATACCAGACGCTATGACCTGGGGATATACTCACCCTACTACTCAAGCTAGGGGATTCACCCACATCGCGCAACCTCCCTTGATAGCATTAGAGTATATAAATTTAATAAATATCTTGTCAATGATATTTAATATCACACACAATATATACACGTATATATATACTATCACTATACCGTATATATATAATATAAACCCCGATTTTACCGTGTACTCAAAATCCCGTACACTGCCTGCAATTTAATATCACACACAATATATACGTGAATATAAATGTATTATCACTACACCGTATATATATATATATATATATATATATATATATATATATATATATATATATATATATATATATATATATATATTATAAACCCTGGCTTTACCGTGTACCAAAAATTCCGTACACTGCCTAAAGTTTCCTGAGTTTGTGGCCCGACTCAACGTAATTAATTTTCTCACTTAATAATTTATCGTCTTCCCGAGTCTATGCTCCGACTCTAATATATTTAACTCACACTTCAGTTGATATAATACTTTCCCCGAGTCTATGGTCCGACTCCAATTAGATTAATTATTACCCTTATTAATTTAATACCTTCCCAAGTCTATCACCCGACTCTAATTAAATTAACTAACACACATTTTATTTTAACACCTCTCCGAGTCTACAATCCGACTCTAATTAAATTAAGTATCACACTTATTAATTTAATCCTACCCGAGTCTATAATCCGACTCTAATTAAATTAATTATCACACTTATTAATTTAATCCTACCCGAGTCTATAATCCGACTCTAATTAAATTAAGTAATACACCTATTAATTTATTTCTACCCGAGTCTATAATCCGACTCTAATTAAATTAATTAATACACGTATTAATTTAATCCTACCGAGTCTATAATCCGACTCTAATTAAATTAATTATCACACTTATTAATTTAATTCTACCTGAGTCTACAATCTGACTCTAATTAATTCAATTATCACAACTATAAATTTGATACTTTCCCGAGTCTACAGTCCGACTCGACTTTAATTAATCACACATTAATTAGTTTAATACATGGTGTCATCCAACCATTATACCCGGACTCGCTCAGTTGGCCCGTAACTTAATATTTCCTGAGTCTGTGTTCCGACTCTAAATTTACCTGTCCTCTCGACAATTAATTTAAATGCCTTGGTGTCACTTAACCAATATACTCGGACTTTCTCACTTGGTCCATATTTAAATCTCAGAATTAAATTCTCAAACATTCACCCATAACGTGTCACACATTTATCCCTCCTAAATATTCGCCCATAGGAGCTAAGTCTCGTATTTATTTGACACTAAATAAATAAGTCCCAAAAGGAATATTTTTAACTTTCTCCCAATTAAAAATTATACTAAAAGAAAATAGAAATAAAACAAGGGGTAACCAAACAGCCCGACCTGCCAAGATTTGGCCATCGTCGATCGATCGAAGGCCCCCGATCGATCGATCGATCCTCCCTGGGCAGCCCTTCTTCCCCGCTGAATTCCACCATTAAAAAATTCCAACCTTTGTATACCAGAATTTCAACCTCCAATCGATTCATCCCAACACATAAACATATTTAACCTTGATCCTATACATCATATACACCTTTTAGTATGTGAATTTCTCAACTTATCTCACAATTTCTAAAATGGGTTTTTCCCCATAAATCTCCATTAACATTGTTCAAAAATCCGAAATTCCAGATTCAAATTTCAACCCTTTTATATTCCAATTTTCTCATTCAAATTTGATAATCATACTCAGAATTATCTACACAACTAATTCTTACTTTGAATCTCATTCAAGTGTTTCACAAATAAAAACCCCATTTTTGTACCCATTTATCCCCAAAACGAATTTTAGTTTACACATCACTAAAATATGAATTGGATATCACACTTTTGGAGTAAAAACATGTGACAACCCGCTCACCAAAATAAGGGGTGGCCATCCCAATACTCCAATATAACGGAATCATGGATGGAATCATTCTCAGCATCATAACAAAAATATAGAGTATCTAGGATAACCACCCAATATTTCAGAAAACGGGTTGCCAAAAATTTTGATTTGAAAGTAAATAAATGAAAACAAACAACCCAATTCCTGAAAGATAAGGGAAACCCCAAGACATATATAAATAATACAACAAGAATACGATAAAAAGACCGAATAGGTAACCGGTCACTAACTGATACACCAATAATACGCAAGTACAATAAGTTACTTATTACATTACATTAGACATTTACAAAAGCTTGGGCCTCTCGCCCGAATGAAAGACTTGATCTTAACTAGAATAAAAAGTGAAAACGTCTATACCAAATGTCTCCCTTAATACCCGCAATGCATCACGGCTCGTCGAAAACATCGGAATCGGAATTCAAATCAGGTATCCTTGCGGCGGAGTACCTGAGCAGAGACAAGATGAATATGCAACAAGAAAAGTAACCAGGTCAGGGCCCGGTTCTATATGATTACCAGATGAATAAAGAGTATGACAGTTATGTATAATAAATCATGAAGAAAGAGAAATAAGAAGCAACCTATACAATTTAAAACATAAGCTAAGCAGGAACAAAAATAAGAAGCATTAAACTAAAGACTTCACCAAAGGTGCCAATTATTTCCTATATCTTTCCCTTAGCAGGAAGTATATATATATATAATCAAAATCTTTTACTCTTTAAGGAGATTTTATCTCAATTTAACCTTTTGTAAAAATCCTTTCCTTATCAGGAAAATAATCATTTTCAAATGCTCTTTGTGGCATTTACATGTGCTCTTTGTGGCACTCCATCATGCTCTTATGGCATATCAAATACATCAAGTCCCACTTGATTATGAACTGTTATAATTATATACATATAACGAATTCTAAGACCGCCCGTCCGGGTTTCCCCACTGTGCGCGCCCCTAAATGACCATCATCTTCCAGGGCCTATCATTAGACAACCTGGGCACCTATATCGCAAGACGTCGGGAAGCGGCCATGAGCCTGCGGGGTAGTCAAGACCACACCCGGAATCTCCTACCCATCGCAGAAAAATATACAACAATAAGCGCTCCCATGGCCTAGGACTATATCCACCCTGCATTCATTAGCCAGGGGGCTTCACCTCGCGTGCGGACTTGCCTTATGATGTCATTTAGAGAGGTGTGTTTAAGCCATTTTATTTATCATATCGAAAATCAAGTAAACCATTATTTACCGGTTTCATGATTAAGTAAATTATCATTTACAAATATCAATACCATTTCCATTTCATTTCCATCCCACGTATATGTTTCATTTTATTCGAAACCCTTTCTATTTATTTTGTAAATAATCTAACTTACCATCCATAGTCATACGATAGCTTATATCAACACTACAACCTCAAAGGAGTAAATAAACTCTTCATTATCTCCAAGCATTCTAGGAGGTTATTTTAGAACCCCAAGGTTATCATCTTTCGAAGGAATGAAATGACTTTCAATTTATTCTCCAAACTCACCTTTATGGCGTTATTATGAACCACCAAGGTTAACATAGTTCAATCGAACTTTTAAAATCTCCCAACATTCTTTTGGGGTGGTAATATAAACCATCAAAACTAGTATAGCTTAATTAAGCTCCTAAGGTCTCCCGAACATAACACTACATCTCCTAGTTTTATAATAATTAACTAGAAGAAAAGAATGCCTTATCATTAATAGGCATAACCCCGGAAAAATCCCCACATAACCCATTCCTAATGTAGGGTAGACATCTAACTCATCTCACACTCTAGGACGCTAAGTTTACTTCATTCAAGAAGGTTCCTAGTCCCTATATTTAAAGAAAAGGATTGAAATTGAGTTATAAAATTAACTCAAAAACAGCAGGAAAACGAATCGATTCGCCCAAGGGCCTAATCGATTCACCCTAGCGAATCGATTCGCCCAAAAAGCGAATCGGTTCGGACTACTAAACCAACATTTTGCAATTGGCCGAATCGATTCGGTCTTAACCCGAATCGATTCGGGTTATACAGACCTGCCAATTTCCCTTAGCGAATCGATTCGCCCAAGGGGCCGAATCGATTCGGACCTGCAAATCTGCCAAAAATGGCTACGAAGGGTTATGAACCCTAAATCCTCCAAACTTCAAATCTCTTCCTTTTCCTACACATCCAACAACAAAAATCTACCCCAAACTAATCTACATGATTATTAACCATCAAAACCCACAATTTCTTCAACATAAATCAAGACTAGGGTTTAAATCCCACAAATTCTACATTTAAGCCATAAATGTAAATACACAACTATCATACAATTTATGCATCTTAAATCACATATTAGCAAGTAGAAAACTTGCCTTGATGTAGGGAATATCATATTTCTTTGAGTAGGAGCATCAATCCATCTTCAATCTTCATTTTCTCTTCTTTCTCCATTCTTTCTCTTCCTCTTTCTTTCTCTCCTTTCTCTCTATGTTCAAGACATAAAATGGGAAAAAAAAAAGGGATTTTGGATACTAAAACCGTGGCTTAAGTTAAAACTCCCAACTCAAATGGTTAATACCACATTAAAATGACTCCCAAATACGCGTATAAGCTAAAACTAGGTAAAAGTGCCCGAAACATAAAAATACAATATGGCACTTATTTTGACTGTCTCGCACCTTCCGAGACTAACTACACCCTCTAAACTGGCATCCGGAAATTTTATAAATTATTTCGAGTTCCAAATTTATTTAAACTAAAAGGCCATTTAAAATACATGACACTACAGACATGCAACCAAATGTTATTTACTTTCACATGCAGTAAATATGCATCAATCTAGTAAATATTAACTTTCAATTCATTAAATTAATATTTACTCCAGTCCCCACATTTTATATAATTACCTTATGGGGCAAAATCAGTATAAAATGAGCCTCCCAGAATCGAGGGTTGTTACAAAACAGTTAACCACTTGCCTGGAATCACTCATAGTGTCTGATCCGTTGTTGATGTTCCTTAATTTGGCTCCAATAACCTCCAATTTGCTGTTGATTTTCTTTCCCCCAAATCCCCTCTCAAACCCTAGGTTTAGAGTTATGTTGGCTGCTGATTTCTTAATCCCTCACTTAGGTTAAAACTCTATATCCCTTTTTTCACCTAATGGGCTTAATTAAAGTGGCCTAACTCACCCCGTGTGGGCCCGGTCATGCCCAAAAATACCCCGAGACCCAATTGCTACCCCCAGGTACTCTTTTCTGACTATCTCAACCCATCCAGACTCAATCGTGCACTCAGAATTGGCATCCGAATTAATTTATAAAAATCCTTATCCCACACCTAACTTAGTCTATACCGACTCCCGACTGGGATAAGTGCATACCCCGTCATTAATACCTGAAATGACGTAATTAAATTATTACTATTCACTTAGTAAATAAATTTCCCTAAACATTAACCATTCACTCCCCGATTAATATTTAAATAAATATATATTGCCATAATTAATTCAATTAAAATTACATCACACAAGAAATTTAAAATTCCTGAATTAATTAAATATTAAATGCACAAAAATACGGGGTGTTACAGGATAGGAATATATGGATATATTTATGTTGTGAATATTTAAATCGTATGTGAAGGTTTAATGTTTGATAATATGAAGGGATCATATGGATGTGTATATATTGTGCATGTGAATGATATATATACTTATGTGGTTAAGCATACCCCTCTCATGCTATCATTGGGAAGTTGCGCACGTTGAGGGTGAGCACCCTGGCTCGAGGAGCAGAGTGTGTTATTATGTGATTTATATATTGCCATAATTAATTTAAATAAATATATATTGCCGGTTAGGAGCTATGACCTCTTCCCGGGACATCGTGTGCGTGAGTATGTCACGAGGATGGGTGTCTTTTAGCCCCACCAAGTGGTCCCCAGTATTGCTACGTCAGATGGGCACTGGGAAGATGACAACATGATGCAGTTTATCGATGATATATATAGTCGGGTATATTATGTGCATGGCCCTTGTACATCATTTCTAGTATGTACACATGGTTATGGGATTGGATGATGTATATGTATATGGTTAGAATAAATGCCTAGATATATATTTATATTTCCTATAGGTGAAAGGATATGGGATTGTTAGGGAGTACATATTATATGATTATGGTGTACTAGATTGATGGGGATTGATGTATCGCATTTAAGGAATATTTCGGTTACATCATCCCAAGGATATTATTGGAGATTCTTAAGTTGTTTTTATATGGTAATTTAAATTTAGTAGTTGTAGTAGTATAATATTGTATGTATGGCATAATGGATCTCTAGGATCGAAGTTGTCAAGGAGTAGTGTAACGGGTTGGTTCCTTGTTTGGATTTCGCTTTGTGAGACACCCCACGCACGAAACGTAGTGCAATGTTGAAATTGGATAGAAGTTTTGTCAATAATAATTTTTTATGCATATTATTTAGAAATTAAATCATATGCTTCAACCCAAATGTATATGGGTAACTTATTAAGAATTATAAGTTATTAAATTATAAACCAGAATCCATTCATCCTAGTATGGTATATATGTTTGTAAGATAATTAAGCGTGCTGAGAAAGTGTTGGATTCTTAGTTAATGATAGGAAGGCAGATCTCGTGGGTATAGGCTGGGCCTATGGTAAGTTAGGTTGTCCTTATAATTGGGGTAATTTAACTAACATCTCAGGACGCGAATAGGTGCTCGTCGTTAGATGAGAGGTGAGTTGAGGTTTCACGAGAGAGCGATTCCACTTTAATTATGAAATAATCGCATTGTTATTTATTATGCACGGTTAACACACTTGCTAAACATTTTCACAACTCGGGCTCTGACCCGTTTACTTTTCTCTCCTACCTGTATATATATATATATATATATATTACTACAAGTGTCCTACCGCATGGATGCCGGATGACCTTCTATCCAGAGTCTTGGGAGTCGTGACAGGTGCGGACTGTTGCGGGATGTAGAATGTAGTCGCTTCCTACTTCTTTAAAAATCTAGGTAGGATTCATGTTATATATCAGGTGTGTACCCAGGAGATATTTATATACATGTTTATATTTATTCCATTTCAGTTATTGTATCAGCTGTGACCCGACAGCTTATTCGGGTTTATCTCCTTCTGTCATATTTATTTGTAGTTATTGATTTCATTTATCATCATTCTAGTATGCATCTATATTTTCTTTACTAGTAGTTTAGTGTTGGTTTGCTGTCTGTTGCATATTTTATAAAATTTTAACATCTCGCTTATGATATCGGGTAGTTAGTCGTAAATTATGTTATACGGACAGTTGATGTTGAGACTGAGCCATCTGAGACTCCTGATTTAATATAGTATAGGGCTGGACACCAATTATTATTTTAAGCGGGGTGTTACATTACGCTGGTGTCAAGATTTTATTTAACTAATCTTTTTAAACAAACTAACTAAGTAAACCATTACATAGTTTAAAAAAATGAAACTGAAAAGAAATAAAATAACCGAACACTCGGTTCAACAATAATACAATCAGATTAAATGCCACACTCAAAGCTAGTAAAAGAATAAATAAATGCAGCAGGGATTTTACCAGTACCTCTTATCTAGATTACAAGGATAAAAGCGTCTATAGTGAACCTGCATGCATCCACAGCTGCTACAGCAGACGTCTGACTCGAAGGAATCATCATCCGGGCGTCCCTGTGTCTGGACACCTATATATATAATACATAGCAGGAAAGGGAAAAATAGGAAAACGGGTCAGAGCTCGAGTTGTAAAAATATTTTGTAAGTGCATAAATTCTATATTTTTTAAAATATGTTTTATTTCATATTTAAATTGGTATCGCACTCCCCTGAGATACCCCTCACGCCTCTTCAAATAGTGCACACCTAATGCATCCGTTTAAAACATCCTAGTTAAGATACCCCGCCTAACTAATCTAATTCACCCGTCTACTTGAAACCTCTACATCCCAAGTACTAAGGGCTAAACTTCTCTCCATTCTCAACATTGCACTGCGTTCGTGCGTCGGGGTCTTGCGAAGCGAAATCCAAACAAGGAACCCCCCCGATACACTACTACTCGGCAGCGTCGATCATCGAGATCCATTATACCCTTTCCACATGACGTGTATATAAGACTCGTATATACAACCCATAATATATATATATATATATATATATATATATATATATATATATACTAGAGGAATTTCTGTGCCTGAAGGCACGGAGAAAATTATCCAAAGTATTGTTCAAGTCCAAAAGTGTTTTTTACAACACGGTAAATCTAAACAATTTAGAAAATTTGGGCAAACCTTCCTTCGTTTATATGACTATCCACCCTATTTAAAAATAAAAAGTACTCAATGTGAATGACATATTTTCAAAAATGATACTGAACTATTCCAGCATGACAAACAAAACCACAATTGACTCGACATCAATACCAATATAATTCAACTAAAGACGAACAAACTAAATGGGAGAAGTAGATAATCTAAAATTTATTAGCATGACATAAATCAAAGTCATACCTATCCAATCAAACAAAGGAACAATCGAACAATTATTGTCTTAATTTTTGGAAAAACAGCCTGACAAATAAGGATATTAGGTCAATGCCTAGTACTACATTTTTAATGGCAAAAAAAATACACGTGTGTACACTTCCTCTCTTGCCCTTAACCTCATTATATCATCTGCACCACTCTTCACCCCACTTGTAAACAAATACAATATAATGAAGAAAACTAAAATCAAAACCATGAATTAAAAGGTCAACAACAATTATCATATGTTTCACTCAATTTTATAAAAGAAATAACCAATAACACCAAATTCCTCAACTAATCTCGACACCAATATAAACAACATAGTCTCTCAACAATTGGATGAAACACCTTATCTACACTATGTAAACTACATAAACTTTAAATGATCAATGGCAAAATAAGCACATAAGAGACTAAGTGAGACATATATGCAAGAACCCATCTACGAAAACTGAAGAATGTCATAATTAAAACAACAATACAGTATATGTTAACAAAATTTTCAATGAAACCTGATTCAGATAAAGAGAGATTTTATGTAGCTTAGTTCAACCCCATACCAAATCAATTAACTGAAGGCTATCATATAAAACAATATTATGTTATTAAAATTAGTAAATATGGGACAAAATGTATTTTAAATATATTAGTGTCTGGTAGAATTATATGTCAACCTATCAAAATTATATTTTAACGAAAAGAAGCAAACAGTAACCTCCATCACCCAATATACAAATTATTTCCTTCCAAGAGTCCGTGTGCATACTCTACCTCAATATCCAAAGTGTTCCTTTCCAAGAGTCTCTGTTCATGCCAACAACATAATCATACTGTTTTCTCCGGGTGTTGTCCATGCCTATGACTGTCCATTTGCATTCTCTACAATACACCAGTCAACCTGTAACAAAAATAAAAAACAAATCCTTTTGACGGATTGAAAAATTTAGGAGTAGAAAATTTATTAGTCAATAAAGAATTGGAAATATAAAGCAAGACTATTTAATTTCAGGGTGAACTATTCTTACTTAGAGGTAGTAAGCATGTTTAATTTCAGTGGGAGATGCATCCACAATGACCTGTTTAATAGATATGGCTTATGAAAATTCATAGGCAAAGAGTCAAATACATATTACTATACATATTGCAATCAAGAGGCAAAGAATTAATAAGTTCCAGTAATTGGTACACAATCAGTACCAGCATATATGATTACACATTTTCAAATAATTAATCAGGTGTTTAGAAACATGGGTAGCTCACAAACATCATTTAAAAACTAAAATCAGTTGAAAGAACACACAAACCATCAATTGAAAGGTAAACAAAAACTACAAATTAGATATGTACAGTCTTTAAAGCTATGAATTCAATAGCTAGTTTATCAAGTTGGTGAATAACAAAAGTAGATCCTACAAACTTTAATGACTCTATACAATAAGAAATCAAATAAGAGAATAAACAATAAGAGGAGCGCGATCAATGCACATTGTATATCTGGCAGCTATTTCACATAAACATTAGTAGATTGGAATTTAGAGGAGAGCGATCTATGCACATTGTAGAAATAAAATTATCACATGAAACACTCTCAATAAGAATAATTTTTCACATATAGTTAAAAACTAACAACTAACCTAAGTCATTTATTCAGGTGTATTCATATTAGTGGCACAGATGCACTTCTTGCATATGGTTGATGCACTTTTTATACAACTGAGATTCTACAGGATTGATCAAAGAGGAATCAATAATTGATCAGGGGTTCTCAAAAGATTCTGCAGGATTGATCAGGGGTTCTCATTTGAACCCTAGCCTCATGTCACTGTTATATAATGATTGATTATAGAGGCATCAATCATTAATCCAAGGTTCTCATTTCAACCCTAACCTCATGTTACTATTATATAATGATTGATTAAAGGGAAAATTCGCATCTGTAGATCCAAGAAACAAAAGTGTAAAATCAATTTCGTATAGAAATGTCACCAAAAATCTATAATTATACTTTTCTAGAAATGTTAAAACATATCTTTTGATGAAGTTACATCATCTGATGGTCATGAATTACACATTTGTTGGGTCCCACATGGGTCACTAACAAAGATTATAGATTCCACAATAAGCATTTTACCATTATAACTACTTACCTCCAAAATTCAACTAATTTGAAGATGAATGTTAGGGTGCATTTGATAGCCTTTGTATTCTATCGGAAATAAGGAATCTTTGGTGTTATATAGTTTTGCTAAAGTTTGATGAAATGTTTTTTCATGGAAAACATTTTATAAATTTATTTTTAGTTTTACAAGTTTTATTTTCCTAAGTTTAATGTAATAATCAAATATAGTTCCGAAGAAAAAGATTTTCCATGTACTAATTATAAAAAAATCAGTAAGGGAGTGATATCCTTGCTTTTAATGAGAAATATATTGAAACTGATGATAATTTGAAAGGCAGACCTATTTGGCAGCCACAATAGTACCAATAGAAATGACATTAGCAAGGGTGTAAGTGCGATCATGGAAGATAAAAAAAAATCGAGATAGTTAGAGTTTGACAGTTAGGAGAGATCATACCTGCAACAAAGATGCACCGGTCATTTTTTACAGTTAGAGTTGTGGAATGTTGTCATTTGACATTCGCAAGGGTGCAAAGGTGCGTAACAAAAGACAGTCATTCCCAATGATAGTCATTCCCCTGTTAGGAGAGATCAAACATGTTCCGAAACCATGTTGTTGTGGAATGTTGTTATTTGACAGTTAGAGTTTGATAATCCATTCCCAATGACAACATTCCACAACAACATGGTTACACAGATACAACAGACATTTTTGTTTTCCACAAACTGATCAGTTAATCACATGTATCACAATCTTCATACATTACACTAATTCGCTCCTCGTACATTACAACCTCATTTCATTTACAAACACACATTTATTATGTATTTCAATGGCTCTCTCTATTTCTCGAATTTATCACCATAAGAACAAAAAAATCTAAAAGTATAGAAAATTTCACCATTAGGAAAAGAACCATGGTAATCTTCCAGGCACCCATTCCCGAATTTACCAAATATATACATTGGGTGTGTTATACCTTATGAAGGTAAAACTCATCAAATGCATAAACATAAAACTAATGGATTAATGTTACTAAATAGAGGATGCACATTAAATGCACCAACACACTTTTGACAGCTAGAGAGACGCCATGTTTGTTTGTCAAGCCATGCACTGCTTATCACATTAAGCATATACACTGATTTTGAAAAAGATGAAGTTTCATAGAAATTAAAAACTTTTAATTCACATTTTAAATCCACCACTATTTAGTTTCTAAATTTTAGCAAATTAATAGAAAAATGTAGAATAAATAGATTAATACCTGCAAAAGGAAAAAAATATAAAATAATAGACATGTATAGAAAAATAGACGATATCATGTAGAATAATGGAACAGATGATATCATGTAGGTAAAGAAAGGAAACAAATAAACTATATGACCCCTATAACAAAAGACACAGTAGAACAATAGAATTAGGGTTGTTGGGAACCTGAAGTAATATTAAAACTTATGCCAAAATGAACTATATGACCTCTATATTGAATACCTGCCAAAATGAACTATTTAAAATCTGATTCAAACTACTTATAGAAAGGGAAATTTATAAATCGAATTACTACTCTCATAAAAGAATTTATAGAAGTTCATGTTCGATTATTTGTTCAAGTATTTCAAAGGCAAGCTACTGGAAGAAAGCCCAATATAAATATTCCAAATATCCCTCATGCCTTAAGATCAACAAGACCCTTGTTATATCCACATCACATAGTAGAATTCAAGTGAATCACACCAATTATTTTCAATTTGAATGGATTATAGAACAATTACCATTAACCCCATAAATATCAGATCTATGTAATAAGCAATAAATGGATAAATAAAATGTTATTGTATTAGATAATCGGCATCACGGAGACTTAAACTACCTTGAATACATCAAATTTTATTTCAAAACAAAAAATAAAAGTAACCCTGATCTGAAATAACCCATGTTGTAATGACTAATTTACGCCAAAAACAACTATACAACTGCAAGAGGCAGGGGAGAGGTAAACAAATGTATAGTCCATCATTGTACAAACATTTTGAAAACTGAGTAAATGTGAAATATACAGGAATGTCAGGAATAAACCATCACTGTTGGATTAATCGTAGAATGAAGCCTTGTTTATATAGGAATAAACCAAATGGAAAATCAATGCATACATATTAAAACAGGATGATTTTATTTATTACCTTGGATGTTTTACAAATGTGAAATCATCATTCTAAAATGCCATAAACAATGACCTTTGTCTCTGCCCTACGTTGCTTGTTGGCACAGTGAGAGACATTTTATCCAACATCAAGAAGACATAACTATGGTTAGTAAGGGCATAATATAATGCATAATGAATAGGAGCAAAATATATTTTTTAAAATATCACGCATATGAAAAAAAAGTTATGTTTTGGGGAAGTATGCAATAATTTTACAAATGAAAAGTAATAGAGTTTGATGTTGAAACTGTGGTGGAATATCCAAAATATAAAATCTTTTTGTCTATGCTATAATGCATATGTGAATGTTTTACGCCATATAACGCAGATAATGTTATATAATGCAAGTGTTTTAATGCTAGATAATGAAGATAATGTATATAATGCTAGATAGTCCTGATAATGTAGATAATGTAGATAATGCAGATAGTGAAGATCGTGCTAGAAATGATGCAGATAATGCTATAATGCAGATAATCGTAGATAGTAAATATCACAAATATTAACAGTTAATGTCAGAACATATTTTCATAGGTTCGTTATCAATTTATTATGTCATATACCGCTACACCGTCGAAGAACATTCAAGAGACATCTACATCAAAGACGGATTCGAATTACTCAAGTTCTTCATCATTCAAGACTCCGCGAAGTTTACTTTGGTAAGGTTATGTTTTGAATACCTTAACTTTTCACTTAGAGCTTTTGGGAGATTTTTACAAAATATTTTCTAAGTGTTGGAGCGGAATTTTTCATCAAATATTGAGAGAGAGTATTTTTTTTAGTTTTGAAGCAGACCTCGATTTTGACGCCTCGGTCGTTCGCGCGAGATCAGCATCTCGTTCGAACGAGATTGGAAGTCGTGCGATGTCGTTTGAACGACATGCGTACCTCGTTCGAGCGACATATGCTTCTCGTTCGAACGAGCTCGAATTTTGAGGTGGTTCGTTTTTGTATAAATACTCATTAAATGGTAACGTTTTCATTAAGAAGTCACAGCGTTTTGACGAACAGAAATACTGCTAAAGCAGAATCCTTTTTGGCTTCTTCCTTTAAGGTTTTAATCCCTTTTTGTTTTCAATTCACGAAAACTCCCATATTCTTTAGTGAATTGTTTTGGTGTTGAAGAACAAACCTTGCTACTATTTATCTTTGTGCGGAGAACTCTACAACCGGAGAGCTGCGTGCTATTATGGAGGGAGTCCTTATAAAGTTCAGATCTTGTGGAGAAGCCATTTCTCTTCTTCACTGCTGCCCTCCTGGAAAGGGAAAGTTCCAGCCGAGACATCGAAACCGACACCTGTAGGTATTTCGTATGTCACCCTATTTCATTGTAATCCGTGTAAGCCATTTTCTTACAAATTATAGTGAAATAAAAAGTTTTTCCCCTTTGGGGGATTTTTCCTGAAATTGTTTGCTTTATCTTGTATGCTTTATTTTATTGGATAAATCATCTAGATGCATGTTTTAGGGTTTAACTAAAATTTGGGATTAATTAAAATTGGATTTTATTTGAGAAGTCGCAATATTTCCGCTGTAGCAATTCTACAAATTTGTATCAGAGTTTTTTTAAGCGATCTCCACTTTACAAATTGGTATCAGAGCGGGTTACGCTAATTTATCGTGTGACCCTTATTTTTCGAGTATTTACTTTCCGATACAATTTGTCTACTCACGTTTACAAATTGGTATCAGAGCCTGTTGCACTAAGTTAATGTGTTTTGATCCTGATTTTGCACAAAATGGCTTTTGATGGTTTTGATAATCTTCGATGTCAAATTTTTGGAAAAGTTAATTGGAAAATTCACACGAACTCTTGTTTTAAATCTTCTGTTGAAAACGAATCTAAGAGGTGTCCCTGTTCTGAGGGTGTTGGTCACACGTTAGACGAGTGCACCACAAATTTAAAGAAGAAATTGAATAAACAGGTTTCTCATGTTTCTACCCTTAGTGATAGTGATTCGGAAGAAGAAGTCTTTTATGCTTCTAGGCGAGAGCTTCCCATCCGTGTGATTAGTGATGAGAGTGAGGGTGAAAAGATTGAGGAGGAAGAAGAATTGAGTGAGTTGCAAGTTGCCTAACAAAAAAGGCAAACTTTAAACTTGAAGCTCAATTGAAAGATTGTGCCTTAAAAAATAATGATGTTTTAGTTGAAGAACTTAGGGCACGGGAGAAAATTTTGAGAGAGAAGATGGGATATGTCGAGGGTGAGAGAGATGATCTTCGAGGCGTGATGGAAGCTATGAAAAATGAGCTTCTTTAATTTGAGGTGTCTAGGTGCTTACTTGAATCTAGGATAGATGAACTTGAGAAAAGTTTGAGATATTCGAGTAAGGTGAAATTTTATTTGGAGTCTAGGTCTAAAAAACTTGATAAGATTTTAGGCACCGTCGAGATAAAAAAGGATACGGGTGGGATTGGTCTTGAAAAACATGTTGCACCCATTCCCACACGTGTGAGAGAGCCTCCTAGGATTGTTAAGAAAGAGGCGCCTAAGGTTGTTAGGAAAGAGCCCCCTAGGAACATCGTGAGAGTGACTCCTACGATCATTAGGAGAGAGCCACCTCGGCAAATTCATAGAGCGCCACCTAGGAAATTGATGAGAGCACCACCTAGGAATTTGAGGAGAAGGTCTCCTTTAGGTAACACTCACCGCCCGATTTATACTTGCACACATTGCGGTATGTAAGGGCATCTTAGGCATTTATGCTATAAGCTTTTGAATGAACCTAGGAAACATAAAGAGAAAGTGGCACCGGTTCCCAAACCCCCCACACCTCGTTATACATCGATTTGGGTTAGGAAATCAGATTTAGAGGCTTATGGTCATTTTGTTCATGATTCTCGTTTACTTGCACGTGATTCAACCCATGTGAGATCTTTTGGTTGATTGTGTTAAATGTTTGTCATACACTAGCGACGCATCATGTTATACTCTTTCTAGTGTAATTACTCACTTTGATGTAGCGTTTCTTCAAATTTTCGCTACTGATTTTGCATTATTTTGGATCTGTTTGCCCCTTTCAGGTACTGTTTTCACGAAATTTTTGCACTGGGAAAAACTGTATGATTTTTTGGGAATACTGGGATTTTTTTATTTTCTCGTTCGAGCGAGATGTATTGTCATTTGAGCGACATCTTTATCTCGCACGAAGTCACATCTCGCGACTTGCCCTTGTCGTTCGAGCGACAGAGCGATATCAATTGAGCGACCTGTCTGAAAATTTTATTTTTGCTTCCCTTCTGATTCCAGTACCCGGTGTTCATATGCTCAGAGTTTTGGTACTGATGGGTTTGCTTCTAGTCGTTTATATGTAGTTATTCTTGGTATCCATGCTTAATTGATAACACTGCATTACACATTTATCACATATGTGTTCATTGGGGATTCTCTTGTGTGATTACTGTTTGCTAGCATAGGATGTTGTGCATATCAATATTATATGCCTATTACTAGTTGTATCATTTTTTAGTTATATTTTTTTCTTTTTAAAAATTTTGAAAAAAAATATACAAAAAGATTTTATTTTGATAAAATTTTTAAAATTCCAAAAAGAGTTTTGTATTTTGTCTACACCGTTTATGAATAGACACTTGGATGACCGAGTCACAATTTCATTCCATTTATCCATGTGACTATTTGATAGTGTTTTGAGACAATAGGTCAATTCATCCATGTGCTTTATAATGTTTGGAGTCATTAAGATGTAATTAAGTGTTGCTTCCTACATGTTTGACTCATAGTTTCCTTTATTGAACACATGCACGGATTTGTTTGATTATTGTTCTTGACTTATCACATGTTGGTTGGGTGTTTTCATCTCAATCCTGTCCTTAAAACAAACCAAGTGCAATAATACGAGAGTAATAATAGTAGTGCATGAAAAAACATTTCCCGTGAGAAATTTGTTTAAATTTAAAAAAATGATAAGTGAACACAGGAAAGGGCTGCGAGTGAATAATAATCACGTCATGAAAGCCACCATTTGAAAAGAGCCCACACAAAAAATTAAGGCTATAAAAAGATGAAATATGCCAAAAATTTGGGCCAATAGGTTTTTTCTAAGTTGAGAATTTAGTACCTCTTAAGATATAAAAAAAAATTGCATTATTATATATGAGGGAGTTTGGGATGGATATATATCAATGGGTTTGCACGTCCTTTGGAAAGTTCTCGAAACGACACTAAATAGTTTTGGATGTTATTGGTGTGGAAATCATTTAGACTTAGATTTGATTAAGACGATGTCATTTAAATTCAACAATTTTTACACTTAAGGATTCTTTTGATGTTCATTCATTAGGGGTACACGTATGCATCGTGCACATATGATTGATTGAGTTTATTTACCTATCGAATGTGTTCACACCCATTCATTCCATTTCCTTGACTTGGTTGTTTGAGTTTAAATCCATGGTGTGATTTTTGTATCATATTTTTCAAAGTGGTGGCTTATTTTTGTATGAAAAATTGAAAAATACAAAAATAGTTTGTGAGTTTTTTTTAGATATCCCTTTGCATGCGCATAGTTTGATCTTTGTTTACTATGCATTTTATCGTGACACTCCATGTTTTAATTGTTTCTTCTTATCTATCTATTTGCGGACATCATAAAAAGGGGGAGAAAGAATTATCAGTTATGGGGGAGTTTTTGCATTATGGGGGAGATTTGATTTATTAATGCTTTATTCTTATATCATTTCAAACTCGATGTGTCACGAAGGTTTTTTCTTTATCTTATGTGTGTAGGTACAAAATTGAAGATTAATATGTTGCACACCCTTATGAGAAAAGCTTTGAGATTTGACGAAGATCATTAAAGAACAGTTTTGAAGTCTTGCAAATTTATTCATGGGAGGGTAGATTTGTATAGGCAATTTGGTATTTGATAATTCGGATTTTTTATGTATGTAACAACATAGACATAGAGGGAGATTTGTAAGGACATATTTTCATAGGTCCGTTATCAGTTTATTATGTCATATGCCACTACACCGTAGAAGAACATTCAAGAGATATCTACATCAAAGACGGATCCGAATTACTCAAGTTCTTCATCATTCAAGACTCCACGAAGTTTACTTTGGTAAGCTTATGTTTTAAATACCTTAACTTTTCACTTAGAGCTTTTGGGAGATTTTAAAAAAATATTTTCGAAGTGTTGGAGCGGACTTTTTCGTCAAATATTGAGAATGCGTATTTTTTTTAGCTTTGAAGCGGACCTCGATTTTGACGCCCAAGTCGTTCGCGTGAGATTAGCATCTCGTTCGAACGATATTGGAAGTCGCGCGATGTCGTTTGAATGACATGCGTACTTCGTTCGAGCGACATATGCTTCTCGTTCGAACGAGCTCGAATTTCGAGGCGATGCATTTTTGTATAAATACTCATTAAATGGTATCGTTTTCTTTAAGAAGTCAAACCGTTTTGATGAACATAAATACTGTTAAAGCAGAATCCTTTTTGCCTTCTTATTTTAGGGTTTTAATCCCTTTTTGTTTTCAATTCACAAAAACTCCCATATGCTTTAGTGAATTGTTTTGGTGTTGATGAACACACCTTGCTACTGTTTATCTTTGTGCAGAGAACTCTACAACCGGAGAGCTGCGTGCTATTGTAGAGGGAGTCCTTATAAAGTTCACATCTTGTGGAGAAGTCGTTTCTCCTCTTCAATTCTACCATCCTGGAAAGGGAAAGTTCTGGTCGAGACGTCGAAACCGACACTTGCGGGTATTTTGTATGTCACCTTATTTCATTGTAATCCGTGTAAGCCGTTTTCTTACAAATTATAGTGAAATAAAAGGTTTTGCCCCTTTGGGAGATTTTTCCTAAAATTGTTTGTTTTATCCTGCATGCTTTATTTTATTGGATAAATCATCTAGATGCATGTTTTAGGGTTTAACTAAAATTTGGAATTAATTAAAAATGGATTTTATTTGAGAAGTCGCAATATTTCCGCTGTAGCGATTCTACAGTTAAATATCACAAATAGTAACAGTTAGGTAATGAAGATACTAACTTATAGTGAATATCACAAATACTAACAACTAGATAATGCAGATACTAACTTATAGTGAATATCACAAATACTAACAGATAGTGAATATCATAAATACTAACAGTTTTAATGCAGATGTGGATGTTTTAAATAGTAACAGTTAGATAATGCTAGAATAAAAAAGATTAAATACCATTTTATACAATATCACAACCCAAAAAATAAAGATGGAACTAAAGCCTAATACAACCATAAGTTTAATAGACTTTAGATACACATTATCTTAATATAAAAGACAAAACCACTTGTAAACACCTATATAGATCATTAAATTCTAACTCAGTTACAAATTAAAATGAATCACATTTCAATAAAACCACTTATCAACACCTATTCAGTAATAAAATTATTTTTTTTAAAAAGCATATACACATGTATAAATTAATTAAAAAAGGGATCCTTCAACACGAATCATGCAGCCCAATTTAATTTTCCAAAGCCAAACTCCAATGACAAAACTATTTCACAATCGGTGCGACATACTAATGTGTCGCACCCGTATTGTCTTGTGTCGAGGTGTAACATGTTAGTGGGTGGCACCAATTTGTGTCACGTTTCTAAGTCGACCTAGACTTATTGAAATAATCTAGGCAATAAGAAAACCAAAAATAAAATTCCTTTATGATAGTTACTATCGGGAGAATACTTTAGACAAACAATAAAGTAACAAATAGATTGTCATTGTAGTATTTTGACAAACACATAAGAGGCCACTAATCTCTTACCCACACATACCATATCACCTCAATATTTAAAGGAACAAACAAAACATGTAATATATATATAAAAATGTCATGTAGAGAAAAATACCAACCATATTTGCACGCACATAAATATGGTACATGATTGCCTATAACTAAACGATTAAGTCTCGTAGAACAAAATTCAACTATCATCTCTAATTGTGTGAACATACCAAAGAATTAGTGGGAGACTCCAAATGTCAAGCATATTTCAACCCCATATTTCATCCCCAACAAGACTTGAAAATATGTCGAAGAAGAACCAAAATGTCCACCTTAAAATGGGTTAAACCCTAAACAATATAAAAATGCACTACATGGATCGATACTTTTCAGTGGTTATGATAGGTAACATATATATGTATGATGATTACATTAATATGGAAAAAATAGAAAGTTACAAAAAATTAAATGTCAAATATAGAATGCCAGGAAAATGAGTAAGATGTAAAACTGTCAAATCCCATTGCGCGCCCCACCTCCAACCTGCT
This sequence comes from Sambucus nigra, assembly GCA_949130495.1. Taxonomy (NCBI): domain Eukaryota; kingdom Viridiplantae; phylum Streptophyta; class Magnoliopsida; order Dipsacales; family Adoxaceae; genus Sambucus; species Sambucus nigra. The sequence goes on along the minus strand of CASBWL010000200.1, from coordinate 856,923 downwards.
ACCATTAACCCCTAACTTAAGCACATCCCATAGTGGATCGCCTAACAATGAGAGTTTAATCATTTATTATTATAAAAAAGTATAAATGAACAAAACAAATACATAGAAAAAAAACCATATCTCACTAACATTAAATCTGTAAAAACCCAACAGTAAACACCACATACCTAACTGTGTACCTACATCACATACCTCAATATGAGAATGAAAATAAAGACAACAAAAGAACAACATATACCAGACTGTGTAGGGAGAGATAAATAGCACCATTGAGAAGAGAAAAAGTAGTTGATATGCTTGAGCCACCAAAAATAAGCTGCAGTAGAGACGTTAACACTTGAACCACCAAAAAAAATCATCAAACATCAAACATGATTCTTACACCTATTTTGGAACCAAGAAATAAATTTAAAAAAAAAAAAATGGTCCAGCAATAGTCATCTTCTTCATCTTTATACTTTTATAGAGAACATGAGTCTTATACCAGTTTTGGAACCAAGAGACACAGAGAGAACATAATATATTAAATTTTTGTTAAGTAATAAAAATCAAAATGAACTATTGAGGGGGAAAGATATAAAAATAGAGAATAGAGAATAAAAAATATAAAAAAATACAGAATACATGTGGTGCAAAAAAATACAGGCTCAGATCTGACTTTGGAAATTCAGACCCATACCATCAACACTTGAAGTCGTCCATATGACACAGATCTGTCGTGGGAAAAATTGGGTCGGAAGTTCAACACTTGAATTTGAAAATGTTATCACTATAGAATGACTGGAAAACATCCATGAGCAAGTGAGGCAATGAGTTTCGTTGGCTTATACGGAGAGAGAGAAAGATTGGATACCTTGATTTGGGGAACATATTTCACATGCCGTCGAACAAAACCTTAATCCCACACCATCAAACCAATGAAACCAAACGTTTAACCCACAACCACGTGTTTCCTATTTCTCTCATCTGCATTGCTTCATGTAGGGCCAATGGTGATTTAGAGGATTTGAAACCCTGGAAATCCCACAAATAAAAAAACTGAGTGTATAAGATGGAGACCCAGATGAGAGAGAAGGAGTGTTTACGTGTGATAGCGGGCTAATTAGTTCCCACTGAAGCTCGTACGCTGGATTTTAGAAAGATGACGCATCTTCAAAAGAGAGAGAAATAGGAGTTTCATGAAGCTCTTGTTATGGGCAGCGGGTGGTTGAAAGATAATAAATGAAGCTCTTTTCCTTTTTTTGATAAATTACAAAATTAACCCTTGTATTTGAATTAAAGTAAAATCCCCAAGTGTAAAATGAGGGGGGAAATAAATTTTAATGGGATAAAATTGTAATTGCAGTTAGAGTAGAAAATGGAGTGTGGTGAGGTATATAAAATTATTGTGTATATGTTGATCTCACCCTCCATTTTTTGCCTAGGTGGATTCATCCTCACCTCTACTTAAGTTATCCTCTTATGGAATAGTAACAAAACTTTTACTCCTTATTATATAGATATATATATTCATATAATTATATACATTATTATACTTACTTTTATCTGTATATCATTACACACGTCCAGATATAATCTCCCGGAATGAGAATTAATCCTTCTTCATTTTATCTCTTTACTCTAATAGAGATATATAATACCTTGTTTTCACACACAAGTAATATACTATACACACAAGTATAATAACTATCCCAACGAGATATAACTCGAGGATGCGGTCTCTCAATGCTATCATCTTCCAGTGCAACACTCATATACCATCCTGGGGACCACCGGTAGGACTAAATGTCACCTACTTCGTGGTCAAAATCAAATCACGACGTATGGGAATCGGTCATAGTTCCTCCCCAAAAATGAGACGAAACATACCCACCATGTCTCTCCCCTAATAAAAATCACACAATATAAAAATGGACACTATGACCTGGGGAATATCCACACCCTACTCCTCAAGCCAGGGGCTCACCCTCATCGCGCAACTTCCCATGATAGCATTAGAAGGGGTATGATTCACATGTATATATATACCATCCACATATATATATATATACATATCCGTGTCATATTATATATACTTTAACCGCATAGTATATATATACACATTTATTACTCCTCAAATGTATACATGGCTACAATTGCCAATCTCATAACAATATTTAAGTATTCTCATACTTAAATACTAATCTCATACGTAATCTCTCTCTTAAGTATAACTCATGCCTTAATCAGTAATTAAGGACTCGTACATAAACCCTAATGTACCATTTCGTACTAATTAGATAAGTATACCATTGACTTATCTAAATTCTCAAGTATCACATCACCTATAATGATCGTCATCAATAGATGTGTCGGGCAGCCGCTAAATCCTCTTTAGCCTATATCCCAATTTCATCCTATTCACATTGAAGGATTTTCTCACACACAATGTGACATATAATTACATTCTCTACATTTTTAATTCTATATGTACAAACCCCCACCGAAATATAAATTCGAGTGTCACTCGCCCTAAACACTCTTAAATAAATAAGTTATGTATTCCATTTTCCATGAACCCAAGGTATATATTTCAGTTTAATAATAATTTATAGGTCCCCATTCTATTTTAGGAACCCTAAACCTTTACTTTCTTAATCCATTAATTTTTCTCGAAAATATAACTTTTTGTGCCACAGCAATTTAGCACCCTCCTAGCCCCTATAAATTTCTGAAATGGATAGGAATAAGTCCCCTTAATTGAGTGTTTAATTTCTTAATTAAACAACCTAAAACCATAAATGTAGGAATTTATCCCATATAATTAAACCTATGCCAAATTGCAAAAAATCCGGAAGGGTCGATCGATCGAACCTCAGCCCTCGATCCTTGGCCCTCGATCGATCGATGGCTTCGGACAGCTTCTTCTCTGAGAAGATGTTTCGACCATTAAAGCTTCTCACAAGCTTGTGTCTCCTCACCTAACATCCCCCAACCTCAATCAAATTCCTATACCTAACCAATAAGGGTTCTGAACATCCTAGGACCTATTTCCAACAATAATTTTTGATTAAATCCTAAGTTTTCCAATTTGGGATATTTTCTGGGGTTAATCCGTTAAAATTTTTTGAAAACTCGCTTTGGTTCAAAAAACTGATCCCGAAAACCTTTGTGGTTTAACACTACCAACTACGATATGATATTTATGCTTTAAACGAAATAAGCAAGTAAACACTTGCCTCGTTGATAAAATCCGGTGATCCCGAGTCGAATCCCACAGAGTTTGGCCGAAACCTCCATTTTCTTCCTCTTTTCTCTCCTCATTTCCTCCCCTCTTTCTTTTCTTCCCTTTCTTTCCTTTTACCGTCCCTTATATAGGGAGAAATAAGGGTTTATCCCTTTAAACCCAAAGATGACTCGTTTACTCAATTACGAGTCCCTATCAATCCAAACATTCTTGGAATCCAAATATTACTCCCGAATACTCTATTCTGACTATCTCGGCCATCCTAAAAACAACTGCGCACTCGAAATATCCATCCGAGTCACTTAAGTACGATTTAATAATTAAACCCAACTCCTCTCAAACCGGTTTTCCAATTAAAATATTGTCCTCTGTCGCTTTACCCTACTGCGACCTGTAAAAAAAATAATCCTACTCATCTACTTATTCCCAAAAGTAGTTATAACATGCATTGAAAATCATCTAACACTCATAAACTCCAAAAATTATCATTCCGAGAAATTTCTCAAATTTCCAAATTACACCCATTTATGAAATTTAATTACCTCTAAAAATGCGGGGTGTTACAATATAAATCACATGTGAAAAATGAGCTAAAATATCCGATTATCTAAGTAAAGGAACAACGATAAGCCGAGTATTTTGATAAACACAACGGTTAGAATGAACTAAAATGAACCTAACAAAAATTGAAAGATTTTTCACAAAGGAGTACCGAAATATATAAGAAGGTCCCAGAGATCTGGGGTGTGAGTTAGGCTTAGACCCCAAACCATTGGCCAATGAAGTAAAAGTTGTTGCATTTTTGGAAGATGGGGAAAGTTTTTAAACATAATTGTGATACGGTTAAATCCAGGATATAAAAAGAAAATAAATCGAAATATTTGAATTGGATAAATCATAAAAAAAGATAAATGGTTAATAATTGTATGTGGACATGATATCTCGGGTTTTAACTGATATATGATAAAATTATGGGTAATCGTGAAATTGGATAAATTGATAAACCCATGGTATAACGGATTAAACAATGTAATAAGTTAACACCGTAAAATATTGGTAAATTTATAGGCTAAGGGAAATAAAGTACAAAAACCATAATTGGATGTTCGAATAACCTGTGGGGATTATAATCTTGGATTTACATATAAGTATAAGTAAGTCTTTTTCTTACACCGGATACGTGTGTCAAAATGGTATTTAAAGGAAAGACCATGGACATGGTAATTTAAATGAGAAATCTATGAATTCCAAAGAAAATTGGATTAATGTACAGGAATAATAATGGAACATATTATTTTTATATTAATTGAGTGGACTAATGGAGTAAAGTAGTTTTTTTTTGTTCTTAAAAGGTAAAGCATAAAATCTAAGGGTTAATGGCTATAATCTTTTGAAACAAAACATGGGTAATGATTACATTGTTTAGTTATTACATGTACATTTGATTTAATGTATGACATAACATCATTTCTATCCTTCATTTGTTTCTATGTCATATTTTATTGGGGACTTCACTGGGCATTGACTCACCCCATTCCCTTTGTTATGGAAGGTTAATCGATGCATAATATTTTGAGAGCATTTAACAAGTAAGTAATTCCTAGTAGTTACATTAGTAGCTCTGATCACAAGAACCTTATACTATTATCTAATGGGTTCTGCACCCGTTATTATTGTTTTATATTACTGGAAAATGAAATTTCGTTCGTAAGTATAATTAATTAAATCAACTAGAGATATTATTTAGGTTTTTCACATCACTCCATAATTAACGCAGCAAGACCATATTAGGATGATCCACGGACGACCCTTAAATTCAGGTTAGAGTGTTACAATTTCGTATTAGAGAATTATGCTTAAAGCCCCTACGGGACTGACGTGTAGTCATGAGAAAGGAAATATTCAATCATCAAACGTTCGAGTTTAGGATTGACCTTGTAAGGTGATTAGGAAGTTCGGTTTGTATATGCATGTGATTGAGACAGTGGAGTTCAGAATTATGACATCATTGGGGACTCTTCATTAATTAAAACAGAGCGAGTATTAATCATTGGTCTATCTTATTGGCATCATTTGGTTAAGTGATAGGTAGTTTAATTAGTGTTCACCTTTGGAACATGCGATACGTTGAAATTCTCAGAAAGTGGGTGACATTACATAACTTGTAGTAAGGGGTTTAAGCCTTGTTAAGGATAAAAAAATGTCTAATGGTGTTCTATGGTAAGGATCCTATAGAATAATTATGAAAATCGTGGAATTGGGTTATCAGAGTAGCACAAAGAAAACACGGTGAGACCATAACCCACATACCAGGTCCCTTAGTTTAGCAGTCACACTTTTATCAAAGTAATGATTATAATTAATAGCCTCTTGACACTATAATTGTGTTGTCAAAGGCATCATCTCATCGTGGATTGAGATATGGAAAAGTGTTGGTAGTAGTATGGAATTATGCACCAAGGGTTGATGATTGGTGGATTTTTAGTATTAATGAATAAATGTTCCAAAAATGTTTCGTACCTAATGTGAAAGGTTCCCATTACCAAAGAGAAGTGTTTAATCTTAATGAATCATTCTTGTATCACGTTAAAATGTTATAATGGAATTAGTTTGTTGCTGCAAAACATATGTAATATCTCAATGTGAAAGAGAGATAGAAGAGGTAAATCCTGAGCGGTTTCACTCGTACGACATTTTCATAAGGTAGGATTCGGCCTCAAAAGAGGAATTCCATTAGTGTCCTTTTTATTTATCCAGAATGTCTTAAGACACTGCATTGTCATTAAAAATATGAGTGTATAAAGACAAGCCTCGAACAAACATTAAAATGCCTCACATAATAGAAGTTATAGCATCTGGGAAAAAAGTTATCGCCGCCATTGAATGATATTAACTGCATCGATGTTTTGGTCAAGAGTATTGTAAGAAACACCATTGGCGTAAAAGGACTTTAGTTCATCAATCATTAGAGGAATAGGAAATTGTGGTTTTTCCATCTTCGAAGATTTGTGGTCAATGGATCATGCTTAATACAAGGTTTGTGTAATTTAGTGGCATAAGACAAGTTCAATAGTGTTTAGCTACTTAGCATCTAGGAAATTTATTGGGAATTTACGTCAGGTTGGATATAGAATTTTTTAGAAGTGTGGTGATTTTACAAAAAGATAAGTCATAGGCACGCATATTGGTAATCTTGGATTATTTCTAGACAAGGGATATAGTAACGTCGCCTTTGCACTTTGGGGGTGGCATCCAAGCGTGTGTAATGAGCGCGGTAAGTGTCATCACATCATGTGTTTGTTAACACACTTTAATCAAATTTCGGAAATAGGAATAAGTTAGAACTACGCGTGTCATGCACAGGGAGTAACAATTAAAAAAGATAGTGTAAAAAGGTAAATGCAGTTCAAGCATCATTATTTTTTCAAATGTGTAGGCTTCAATCGACATTATTAGCATACAACTCAAGTAAAGGAATATTGCCTTGAGATATTACAAAGTAAATGATAGTTGGAATTGTGGCAATGACACCCATAATAGGGTGGGCATGACACAAAATACGATTGTCAATAACAATGTCCTTGGGCACCAATCGCACGTATCCTAAAGAAAATGGTGACCTAGATGCGCTTTATTGGGTTTTATCCCTGAAGCTAAAGTCGAGGTGGATTGTGTGTATAATGATTGCGGAAGAGTTTTGAGTATGTCACCTAAGGAGGGTCATCAACATTTCAATGATTATTAATGGAACATTTGAGTTCACAAAGGGAAAAAAGGGTAGAATTAATATCTATGGAGGGAAGTCCAATGTTGTAGTCTCCCTATATACATCCGTCCTTATGTAAGTTTGACAATTTCATTGGTTATCCTCATTATGGAGTGACAATTTAAGCTAGGGTACATTAAAACACAAGGGCTACGCCTATTAATTGTAAGAAAAATCATTGATATCTCCAAGTACGTATGATGTTAGGTCCTGCATGAGTAAGATAGGGTCCTTTGTTTACGTGCATAAATCTCTCAAATTTAGGGAAGGAATGCCAAGGGGTTTGCCATTTTCTGAAGGCGTTCTCTAAGGACAAATTTCAAATAGAGTCAATTTGTAATATTGATCATTTTGCATTGAAAAATACATTTAAGGTCATTTAGTGTCATGATACTCTATTCAATGAAGAATTTGATCATCTCAGAGTTCAACATACCAGTCTTCATCTCATCATTCTATTGCTCTTTTTTCTGAAAGGTATTTGACCTGGATGTTTAATACTTTGTTGGAGACAAATTTTTAATTTTTTCATGCTTCTTCATGAAAGTTTTTCAAAATCTTTTTTCTTTTTAAAGTAAAATTTAATTTTCTAAATTTAAAGAGGTCGTTCAAACGAGTTTGTTTAAACATGTATGTTCGAACGACATCACACAAATTTCTCTTTCGATTTCTCTACAATGGCATTTGATATCTTTTTCACACGACCTATCTCTCTTAGTCAATCCTGTAACTTCAAACGACTTCCTTTATTGATTTGGTCTATAATGCATTTGAAGAAATCGTTCCAATGACATCCTATAATGTTGCTCGAATGATCCAGTTCAGTCGTTCGAACGAGTGGTTTATTTTTTGAAAAATAGAGTTTTTCCCTTTAACCTCCTTTATCCACTACTTCCATCTTTTAAACTAATTTTGATCTTGAGAAAAGCAAAAATTTTGGCCCTTGCACTTGAGAATAAAACATATTTTCTCTTTACAAAAAGTCTCTTAACTTTTTATGTGATCTTTAGGTTCAATTTTTCAAGAACCAAAAACCATAAATTCAACCTCTCATATATTCAACCCGGTTTGGGTGCAGTGGAACTCCGCATGAGTTGTTTTTGGTGATTGTTCTTCGCTTTCGGTGGATACCGGGACATAGGAGTGTGGTGTAGTGTGTTGTATCGACACGTGATCTAGATAAAGGTATTGAAAATGACATCAGTGGGTCCTGTAGAGTTAGGCCTGTAACTCTTGTGTGTATTCTTGTAAAAACTATATTCGTAATTGATTTTTTATAGGAATTACCATCCTAGGTTTTTCTCATTTTTGTTTTCCTCGTACATCGGTGCGTTGTGTGGTTATGCTTTCCCCTTACGTACTTGATATCTCGCTTGCTCACGTAGGAACTTAGTAATCAAGTGTAAAATTTTAAAAGTGTCAACCTACTAGCTTAATTGTTATTTGTATCCCTTGTTGTTAATTTGTTTCCAATGAGTGTATTTTATGAATTGAACCGAATCCATATAACCCTGCAACTTTAAATTGGTATCAAAGGTCGTTTCTAAAGGTTATTTAGATGAATCCTTGACGTTATATGGATAGTTATTCGTCAAATTGACCACCTATGTTTGATGGAACTAATTATCCCAATTGGAAAGAACATATGAAATCTACATTAAAATCAGTTGACGAATGTGTTTGGCTTATTGTTGAAAAAGGGTGGTCCACTCCTACTATTATTGTTGAAGAAGAAACCGTTTTAAAACATGTAGAACTATATAGTGAGGATGAGTTAATATTATGTAACTTTAATTCTAAAGGTTTAAAAGTTTTGTACAGTGTCGTTACTACCGAGGAGTTTCATCATACCAGGGCCTGTGAAATTTCAAAGGAGGCATGGGGCATTATTCAAGTTACTGACGAGGGAATGAGTGTGGTTAAGGCGTCTAAACTTAAAAAATTTATCACTCAAATTGAAACTATCACCAGGAAAGAGAGTGAAACATTTGATGATTTTTATCCTTGTATTTTTTATATTGTCAACTCATGTTTCAACCTAGGTGATAAGATTCCTGAAATTCATTTAGTCAAGAAGATTCTTAGATCACTCCCAAATTGTTTCATCCTGAAATTCCCAGTTCTTGATTTTTAGGAGTATTAGATTCGATAAAACTTGAAGAGATTTTAGGTGATCTCCAAACATATGAATTAGACAAGTTTCCTAAAGATAAAAAAATAATGATAAGGGATTTTCTCTAAAAGTTAAAAGGGAAGAAGTGTTTCAATCCGAAGAGTCCGATATGGATCCTGATGATATAGCATTATTTCCTAAAAAAAATTAAAAAATTCTCAACTCTAAAAGCAAAACTCAAAATTTGAAAAACCTAAATTAGAGAAAAATTAAAACATGGAAAGTAGAAGTTTTAATAATCAGGATCAAAAGAAGTATAAAAATGAAAAATAAAAAAGAAATAAATTCAAAAATGATGATTCAAAAATATGTTTTGAGTGCGATGAATGAGGTTAAAGAGCGTATGAGTGTCCCACTAAGCTTAAAAGACAAGGTAAGGATAAATCCATTTATAATGTGACTCTTAGTGACAGTGAGAATGAGTCTGAGGACTATGATGATTTCGTTACTTATGGAAACAACTTTTCATCTTTTATGGTGAGTTATGTTATCGTTTCAAGTGAGTCACAACCTAGTGCTGACATTTCCAAGCATTATCTTGAAGTTATATCCACTCATTCAAAAGTGTTAGAGAAGTAGACTAAAACCATGCTTTATGTAATAATTTTAGTTATGGATTTATTATTATAATAAAATAAGTTATTCCTATTTCAACGAGAATCATATATGGACATAATGTTTTGCATTATTTTATATATTGGTGGTGTGTTTTGTTCTTCTCAAAAGGTGTTCTATTATGTAGAGTATGACTAACATACAGAGGATGGAATTACCAATTCTTGTAGAATATAAGTTTTATCGTTCACAGTCTTAGATGGAGATGGACACACCATCAGTAGGGTTGTAACACAATATTTTCATAGGTCTATCTTGATTACAGGAAACTGTATAGTTTCAACTTATTGTGGTAGTACACTTTGTGTGTATTGAACGGGACCAATTTGAGGTCATTGTTTTTATACAGATTTTATAAGACAATGTACACCTCATGATTATTAGGTTTACTTAAGGCTCTTAATCAGGATAGGATTGATCGACAGATGCAATAGTTATTTATTACTTTGACTTATCGCGTGATATTCATTATTGGATCAATAATGTTGATAAATTGGGTAATAGTGATAAATGTACAGTGAAAGTATTTTATGGATGGAATCCACGTCTCGTTATAGAGACTGCTGATACCCCTTGAGATGCTTATAAGTTTTGTATGTGTGAAAACCTACAGGTGGATTATGTTAATCTGACACTACAAATAAGTTATGTTGGATAGCTCAAGGACTTATAAAAGTTATTTATTGGTATTAATTAAAATTAAGGTACTGAGATTAGGATTCAGCAAGGATTAGACTTTCTCAGGCCCATTAGGAGCCACATGCTTATCTCTCCTTAGGGTCCCTACTGTAACCTATTTATATTCACCTAAGCCTCATTATTTCTTAACCTAGACATCACTCTTGAAGAATCAAAAGACCCAAGTTCAAACTTGTGATAAAGAGAGGTAGTAGAGAAGAAAGAGGAGAAAAGAAGGTCGTAAAAAAATAGGATCCCACCCTCGACTAGTGAAAGCCCATATCAGGAATACAGTGGAAGACTGTGATGTGAATCGATCCATCACATACTTTATTCATGGAAAGATAAGATTAAATCAAATATATCTCGCAAGGTAAATCCTAATTCCGCCTGGTAGGATTTCATGTATGTGTAATTTTTTGTAGTTCGATTTATACGCATTTTCAATAGACCCTTAGACTTCTGCTCCAACAACAAGGTAGTGATGAGAAAGGAAGTGAGAGTTATGATTATGAATGTGAATTGCAGTTTGCCTATTTGGAATTGTACACCAAGTCTATGAGAATCCAAAAAATAAAGAAAAAGGTTAACTTTTAATGTCTTGACATTAGAAAAAGGAGTTGAAAAGCTTGAAGGAGAAAGAGGATTTAGTTAGTCAACTCGATGCGATCAAGATTTCTCTCTGAAAAGCTTTGAATATCTAGCTTTTGTTGACAAATATCTTCACGAATCCTTGGAGATTCTAAAAACACTTGAGGAAATATTTTCCAAACATGAGAAAGATCTCGAGGCCTCTCAAAAACTCAAAGTCACACTTACGAATAATTTCGAAAGAATAGGGAAGTTATTTCTCGGTCCAGTTTTAGGTTATAAGGAGAAATGATATCAAGAGACAAATTGTATAGGATATGAATATGGTGAGTCATCAAATGTTAAATCCAAAACTTTAGCTAAGCTTGGTACCAAAACAAACCCTCCTTAACCTAACCCACCTAAGAGAAATTTACTGAAGCAACCTATGAAAGTGACTCCAAATCAATGATGTGTTTGTAGTTTTTGTCACAAAAGTGGTCATCTTAGAGATTTTTGTTACAATCTTAGGAAGAATTCTTATCCCAATACTCTTAGGCCAAAATATAGCTCCTTAACTAGCATTAAAAACCAAGTTGAGTATCTAGTCAATACATCCAAAGGTATAATGGAAGAGTTTCTAAGGGTTTCGATGGACAAAGAAATTGATTCCAACCATAAGACTAGAATCAACAAAGGGAAGAACATAACTCAAGCTTGGGTTGCAAAAGAAAAGACCAAGAAGGATTTTGTTGTTCATGTTGCTCTTAAGGCTCAAAATACCTCCCAATGGTATTTTGATAGTGGATGCTCCAGACATATGACTGATGATAAATCTCTTTTCAACAGTATTGAATATCACAACGATGGCAAAGTCACCTTTAACGATGCGAATAAATCTAAAATTATGGATAGAGGCACCATTTATGTTTCTAATTTTCCAAAACTAGAAAATGTTCTTTATGTTCTTGGACTCAAAGATAATTTGATAAGAATTAGCCAGTTATGTGAAGAAATTTCGTAGTTAAGTTTATCCTAATGGAGGGGTCGATTTATGATAAATCTGGTGAGACTATTCTACAAGGTGTGAGGACTAGTGACAATTGTTATGGAATCATTCCAAAGTATTTATTCATTTACAATGGTATCAAGGTCTCCCATGCCAACATTTTGCATCAACATATAGGCCATTTAAACTTCAGAGATCTTTATTGTCTAGTGAAGAAGGGCCTGGTTCAAGGATTTCCATCCCTAAGAAAACGAACCTCCTCAATTTGTGGTTGTTGTCAAGTAAGAAATAAAATTAAGAGTCTTCATAATACGTTGAACTCCATAACCACCACTCTTGCCTTGTAATTGATTCAAAGGGATTGTATGGGCCCTACACATACCGAGAGTATAGAAGGAAAGAGATATATCCTAGAGATGGTAGATGACTTTTCAAGATATTCAATAGTTGGAATTCTTAGGGAAAAGTCCGATGCAGTTGAGTTTATAATGGTTAAATGTCGAGTTCTTTAAAATCTAGATGGTGTCATCATTAACCACTTTAGAAGTGATAATGGAATCAAATTTAAAGAATTCGGTGTGAATGATTTTTGTGATGAAGTTGGAATTAAGAATGAGTCTTTGGTCGTTCGAATGCTTCAATAAAATGGTATAGTAGAGAGGAAGAATCAAATGGTTCAAGAAATGGCAAGGTCGATGCTTTTAGGTAAGAATGTTTCTCGTAGGTTTTGGGTGGAAGCATTAAACATCGCATGTCATATGATGAATAGGGTATACTTGTGAACCCATACTAATAAAACTCCTTATGACTTGTGGATAGATAAGAAACCCTACCTAGACTATTTTAGAGTCTTTGGGAATCCTTGTTACATCTTTAGGGATTCACTCAAGAAGTGATGAAGGTATATTTCTATTGTATTTACCAAATATTAGAGCTTATAGGGTTTACAACTTTTCTACCTCTAAAATTATCGAATTAATAAATGTTACAATAAAAATTATGCTCCAACCACATTAGTTTACATTGAGGAATATTCCTCCCATGAGAGTGATGCACCCTATGATGTTGATCATAATTAGTCTCAAAATGATTTGGTGGACCCCTCACTTTAGAAAAGGGATCCAGCCCCTTGGGTTCGTAAAGTTATAACCCATCCAAAATTATCAGAAATCCCGAATTAGGTGTCAAGACTAGGGAGAACCATGAAAATGAGGTTACTTATTTATGTTATACCTCTAAAATTGAGCCTAGAAATTTAAAATAAGCACAGAAAGATGAACACTGGATAAATTCCATGCAAGAAGAGTTTCTTCAATTTTAAAAGAATGATGTTTGGGTGTTAGTTCCCCGGCCTAGTGATATTAACATCATTGGTACAAAATGGATTTTGAAAAATAAAATGGATGAAAATGGTTTTATTGTTCGTAATAAAGCTAGGTTAGTTGCCAAAGGATATAACTAAATAAATGGTGTTGACTTTGATGAGATGTTTGCTTATGTTGCTAGATTAGAGTTTGTTCTCCTTTTAGTAGCCATAACATGTCATTGTAAGTTCAAACCGTATCAAATGGATGTCAAGAGTGCCATCCTAAATAGAATTCTTCAGGAGGAAGTCTATGTGGAGCAACTGAAAGGGTTTGAAGACCTTAAGTACCTGAATCTTGTCTTTTACATGAAGAAAGCCCTATATGGTTTGAAGCAAGCACCCCATACTTAGTATGAGAGTCTTACTTCATATCTCCTTACTTGTGGATTTTTGAGAGGGGAGTATATGTGATGCTATTTGTTCTTCGAGATAAGAGTTCTATCTTAGTTTTACAATTATACATCAATGACATAATTTTCGGATCAACATGTGATAAACATACTCAACTCTTCGCGGAAGAAATGCAAAGTGAGTTTGATGAATATGGGTAGGGAACTCATATACTTCATACGTCTTCAAGTGCTTCAACTCGATAGAGTGGTATTTTTATCATAATCTAAGTATACAAAAGTTCTTGTGAAGAAATTTAATCTAGACCCCACTAAGCATGGAAGAACTCCCATGAGTTCATCTGTTAGGATTAGTAAGGACACAAAAGGAAAGGATGTAGAGCACACTCTTTTTAAGAGTATGATAGGTAGGTTACTCTACTTAATTTCTAGTCGTCCGAATATTTCCTTTATTGTAGGAGTTTATGCCTGTTATCCCATCTCTCCAAAAGATTCCCATTTTCCTTCCATTAAGTATATTATTAAATATTTTAGTGGGACCCTATCATTTATAATTTGGTACTATTTTAACACTGATGATTGCCTATCGTCGTATTCGAATACTAATTGGACAGGAGATGTTGATGGTTGCAAGAGCATCTCAAGTGGTTGTTTATATTTATATAGTTCATTTGTTTGATGGATAAGCAAGAAACAAAATTCCATTTCTTTGTCCACGACAGAGGTCGAATACATAGCTGCCGAGGGTTGTTTCACTCAACTCATTTGGATGAAGAAAATGTTGGACGATTATGGTATTTCACCAGGAACAATGACTATTTATTGTGGTAATACAAGAGCAATAAATATTTCCCCAAAACCCGTCCAACATTCTAGAACAAATCACATTAGGATTCAAAATCATTTTATCCGAGAGTTAGTAGAAGAGAAATTTGTTTCCTTGAGGTTTGTAGGCACCTATCGTCAATTTTCTGGCATCTTTACCAAAAGTGTAGATGCGCTTAGATTCGAGAATCTAAAGAAATCCATTGGGATTTTCTCTATTTATTGTGTTCAGAGCTGTATATCTTGTTTAGGTTGAGCCACATGTCTATCTCTTTACCTATGAACTAGATTATATTGTTGTACATATATTTTCAAAATTTCTAAATATATTTTCATTTTTTGTATATAAAATCTTTCATAAAACTTTTGTCCACATAGGTTATGTGTGTGAGATTTTCAGAACACTATTTCAGTCCATGTTCATGTGACTTTTGATTAGTAGCTAGTTCAGAATTCGTCTCACTTGTGCACTTTGATGATTGTTTATGATATATTCTTTTATGATTGCTTGATATCATTTCCTTTCATTCACACACCTATCATGGTATCTTGAGGATATGTACATCGATTTACATATGCTAAGTGATGTAAGATGTTGTATTATTAATATTATCTCTTAAACTTATAAGCAATAGACATTATAATTGTGCATGTTAGAACCTTTGCCCAAATTGAGAAAATTAGATAAACATTTATCTGGTAAATATTTGTTTAGCAATGGAATATGGCTGCGAAAGATATGTTTTCTTTGCATGAATAACCACCATTTCAAAAAGTATAAGAACATAAAATAATTCAAGGCATAAAAATTGCAAATCGCCAAGACCATTGTGTACTATCCAAAATATTGTGCATAATTCAAAAGAATATATGCTTTTATGGGAGACATAGGTTTAAGATCAATGGGCATGCCCGATAAATCATAATATTCTTTCTTAAGGTAACGCTATTAGCCAGAGAATCCTCAATCTTTTAGATATTTTGTTTTTGTGGCTAGTGTCCAATTGTATTCCCCTTATCTGCCGTAAGGTATATATGAGTGTCAATTGTGTAAATATATTGTTTGGCATTTTGCACTTGTGCATTATCATAGGTGATGCTCGCATTTTCATTGTTCACACCCATTCATTTCGTTCCCATGGTTCAAGTATTTCAACATTACCTAGGACAATTGAAAATCAAAATTTTCTAGGATCTTAAGATTTTTAAGGCTTTATGTTCTTTATTTTTCAAAAGTTTTCATTTTATTTGCCTTGAATATGTCTGAAATCGCATTTGAATTCTCATTCAAACAAGATTATAATGACCCTATCCCTAATAAATCCCTGAAATCTCATTCGATGACTCATTATTATGTCGTTCTAATGATGTCATTCGAACGAGATTCCCAAAATTATTTGAATGATTGGGGTTTTATCAGGTCGGCTAGGTAAAAAAAAAATTGTAGTCGTTTAATTTATTTCTCCCCTCTTTCTGTCCATAATAGTTTCTCTCCCTTATATTTCTCAAACACTCCACTCCATATGTCCTACACTCTCCATATTCTCAACCCTTCATCTTCGTATTCACCAATATAATATCCTTCACTTTCTAGAGCCATTTTCCATATCTCCTCGGGATGTTGTGGATTTTTAAATCTTTATTTTTAGGTGTTCTTTTTCATCCCTTCTATAGTATATTATGGTATCTTAGGTTGAGTATATATGTTTTGGTTATTTTTTTTTACTTGCAACACTTTAATGGTGTTTATTTCTCATCAGTTACCCATTTCATACAAACTCAAAATTTTCTTTGGGACTATGTCTATATTATATATATCTTTTAATACAAGGATTTTTTTTTATAAAACGTTTGTCTTTCCCCCGGTTAAACATATCATGATGTTTTGACATTATTTTTATAGAAAAATTTAATTGTAAAAAATCATGAAATTTCATTTAATTTGTTTTATTAGTTTTATATTCTCATATTTGTGACATTCTAATAGATTTTGGAATTTCTTATTGTTGTTGGTGGTTTATGGTGTTTGTGGAGGATTGGTTTGTTAATTTTGGGCAGGGTGTAGTCATCTCTTCCATTTTTCTCATGACTAGAAGTCGATGACCTTAGCATGCCACCCCTTCGAATGATGAATGTTCTTTCGATGAAGTCATTGCCATTTTAAATATTCATTTGTGTTGGGTTACACATAAAAATCATATACTCTTCCATAACCTTGGATTCCCTGCTAGGTCTATTGTTCAGGAAAAGATTACAAACATAGATTCTTTGTCAGGAACCATAATTTTCACTTGTCTAGTAACCAATGGTTGGGATCCAATGTTTAGTCTTCGTGACACTATCTATCCTGATCTTATTAGATAGTTTATGTTCTATGCTCATAGCGAAGAGAGGTGTAGTCTCAAAGGTACACGATAGGGAAGTTGTTATCATCGTCGACTACATAGCTCGTCTTACCAGTTTACCTCGATTCACCAACCCTACTTTCACATGGACTAGAGATGATAAAGTTTCCAATGATATTATTTTAGAGACCATCTTTCAGGTAATTCAGTTAGGTTAAGCCATCTTGTATCATAGAAATCTCAAGACTGATTTTGTGTTCCTAAATTGGATTTTTCGTGCGTGCCTCTTACCACATGCAAACCATACTCAGATTTCACCGGACCATGTGAATCTAATGTATGCCATCAACATTAGGAATTCCATTGGTATTCTATATTTTATTTATGGAGTTCTTAGATCCATTCTTATGTCACCTTCTGTTCCTATTTGACAGGCTTTGCCTTTTGCGGCTCTTGTCACTCGTCATTATTTAGATGTAGGTTGCCCTATTCTTCTTTTGAATATACACTCAATGCGCTATCAGACCATCGATGGTTCAACCAATGTCATTCTAGTTGTCATTTTACAAATGATACACTTCAACCCACTCCATCTCAGTTACATTCATCCTAATTTTTTGCCTCATCTACTCCCTCTCAGTCTCGACTCTCGACCTCTCGCCCTCATCCACCCTTAGAGTCAAATGAGCTTAGGTTGATGCATTTTCAGGTTGAGAAAATGCATTAGGAGAGACGTTAGGATGGCTCCCTGATGCAGGAGATCTTTGCCACCATGCAGAGGGATAGGCAGCTAGCCAAGGAGGCCTAGGCTCGTAGAGAGGAGGCATAGTCACATAGAGTCTCCCTCTTGATGCAGCACTTTCAGGAACTCTGTCATGCAGAGATGCGGCATGGTGTAGGTTCTTCGGGTACCAAATTTGCTCTTGGTGATGACACTCTAGATGAGACTTTTGATGATTCCCCTAATGATCCATCATAGTGATAGGCAGCTAATTTCTTTAGTGTACTTGTGTGAGAGAGATTTATATATATATATATATATATATATATATATATATATATATATATATATATATATATATATATATATATATATATATATATATTTTATGGAAGAGGGAAGAAACCCTAAATAGATATATTATTCAAGGAGAAACAGCCTCTCAAAAGTGGCTTACAAGCAAAAGAAACCTTAGGAAAATAAAGCAAAGGATAAAAATCCCAACACATATAAAGAACAAGCGAAGTTATAGAAATGAGGATCTAATGTAATGACAGCCCATCTTATCAACCCTAACAGCTCCCCTAACCATAGGAGGGATATCTAAAGGATATAAAAAGACCTGAATCGAATTGCAATGAATGTCATGATTTGCTAAGAGATCTGCTACCATATTAGATTCTCTAAAATAATGGGATAAAGAATATTTCAGGAGCATCAAGTTTTCTTGAATTTCAGTCACCAATCCTTTCAGCTTCCATGGGGGTTTCCAATTTCTGTTAATAAGATTCACCACAAGCATAGAGTCAACCTCGATATGAATCTCCTCTATATGGTATTCAATACAAAGCTTTATGCCCATTATAAGCCCATTTAATTCAGCAAAAGAATTGGAAGGTGAGTTAGTAGATTGAGAAAAAGCTATTATCATATCTCCTTTGTTATTCCTCACTATGCCACCACATCCACTATCTCCAGGATTACCTTTAGAAGCACCATCGATGTTAAGTTTGAAACTATTGGCAGGCGGAAAAGACCATTTAATAGATGAACAAACTTGCTTACGATTTTTGGAATTGATTTTGAAAATCTCTTTTAGACCACCATCAAAACCTGAGAGGGAGTTTGTAAAAATGAGACATGAACAAATAGCAGAAATAGATGAAATAGCATTGGAGATAATTTGAGAAGCTTCCATGTTGACATCTTCAAAAGTAGATAAATTTCTACTTTTCCAAATCTCCCAACACACCATTATAGGGATACATTTGAATAAGAATTTGAAGTAATCCTTTCATCCTTATTTTAACCACCAACTATGAAGGAGAGTTGACATCGAAGAGCTATCCAAAGAAACTCCCATAAGATCAGCAAAGAATTTCCAAATAGGATGGATGATTGGACAATGAATAAAAGAGCGTGTTATAGATTCTTCATTGCTTTTACAAGCCTTACATCTTGAACATAACCTTATACCCACCTTTTTAATGCAGTCGTCAATAGGCACACAGTAATTCAGCAACTTTCAGGTTAGAATAGAGAACTTTTTAGGAATATTAGAATCCCATATCTGATCAAAAACTCTAGAAGAGGGAAAGCTCTCTTTAGAAATAGAATAGGCAGATGAGAAGTTGAAGTCGCCTGAATCGTGAGGTTTCCAAATCCACTGGCCATCAATTTCCTCCATATTTTGAAAGCAGACTTCTCTAACTGATTGAATTCTCTTCCAAGACTGGGATCCATCTCTTGAGGCTGCATTTAAGTTTTTGTATTTATTGGCCATGAAAGAAGACCACAAAGATTCTTCAGATATAAATTTCCAGAACAATCTCATAGATGCAACTTTAGAAATAATATTGAAGTCCTTAAACTCCAAACCCCCTGCTTTAAAGTCTCTACATAAAAATTCCCACTTTTTCCATTGAAATTTCCAACCTTCTTCACTATTTCCACCCCAAAAAATTTTGTTGAAAAGAGAGTGAATTCTATGGATTATAGTTTTGGGAGGAGATATAGATTCCAATATAAATAGAGGGATGGAAATTAACACGTTATTGATCAGAATAAGCCTCCCACCTACAGTTAAAAGATTATATCTCCAACTAGCAAGCTTAGTTCTCAACGATTGCACCAGGCTGTCATAGAATTTCAGCTTATTTTTCCCTTTAAATACTGGGCATCCCAAATATTTTATAGGGAGATCTTTAAATCTCAGACCTGTATAATGAGCAACCTTAGATTTTAAGTGGGGCGAGGATTTAGAATCAACCAAAAACTACTCTTCAAAAAGTTAATTTTTTGGCCTGATTTAGAAGCATATGAATCAAGAAAAGCAATAAGCTGTCTTAAACTTCTTTTATACGCACTACAAAAGATAATAAGGTCATCTGCAAAGGCTAAGTGGGAAATAATAGGGCTGCCACTAGGCATGTAAAAAGGATTGATTTTCCTATTTTCCATGAGATGGTTAAGACCTCTACTCAAGTATTCAGCAGCTAGAATAAAAAGACCTGGAGAAATAGGGTCCCATTGTCTCAAACTGCTAGTTGATTTAAAGTAGCCACAAATTTGACCATTGAATAGGTTAGACAACCAATTTGAAGAAATAATTCTCCAAATATAATCAATCCATATTTCCCCAAAACCAAAGCTCCTGAGAACTGAAATCAGAAATCCCCAATTGACCCTGTCGTAGGCTTTTTCCATGTCAAGCTTGACTAGAACATTTCCACCATGAGACTTCTTTCTAATGTTTTCAACCATTTCTTTAGCCAGTAAAATATTATCTTGAATATCTCTCCCTTGGATAAATCCACTCTGATTAGGAGAAATGATCAAAGGAAGAACTTTTTCCAGTCTATTAGAGAGAACCTTAATAATGATCTTCATAGAGGAGTTACATAGACTAATAGGTCTAAGCTCTGAACAGGACTTGGGGCACTTTGTTTTGGGAACAAGAACTACAGTAGTACTGGACCAGCTTTGAGGAATTGAACTACTTGTAAAAAAAGAAGATATAGCAGCAATTAAGTCAGTTTTAATGACAGGCCAGTATTTTTGATAAAATGTTCCATTGAAGCCATCAGGACCAGGAGCAGCTTCATCATTAAGATCATTTATAGCTTGAAGAATCTCCATTTCAGAAGGAAAGTCCTCAATAAATTCATTCATATCAGAAGAAATAATACGAGGAATGTACTCAGAAAGATCCTCTAAGAGCAGAGGAGACTCAGGAGACCAGAGGTCCATGAAACCTCAAGGATGTTATTCTTTAAATCTTGGGGATCCTCCAAAACAGATCCGTCTTGAGTTTTTAGAGCATGAATATTCAGCTTCTAGTGCTTATCCTTAACAGTGTCATGAAAAAAAATTTAGTTGGAATCACCCACCTTGAGCCATTTAAGAGAAGACTTATGCCTCCAAAACTCCTCTTCAACTTTCATAGCATCTAACAATTTGGATTAAGTTTGGTGAAGAACTTCTCTATTGAAATCAGAGCTGTCCATCTCATAATTAACTTCAAGTTGAGCTATATCATCCTCTAAGTTTCGCACCGATTGGAATATGTATTTGAAATGAACTTTATTCCATATCTTCAAGTCCCCTTTCAGTCTTTTCAATTTCAGGGCAAAATTCCTCATAGCTGAATCAGAGCATGTTAATTTCCAGGACTTTTCCACTATAGCTTCGAAAGAATTGTGAGAGCACCACATTGACTAGAATTTAAAGGGTCTCGGATATTCATCCATTGTAGTTTTGACAGTAAGTAATAGAGGAGCATGGTCTGAAGAGGTTTTGTTCAAGTGGAGGATTCGAGAAGTGGGAAAACAAGCTTCCCAAGCTGAATTAAAAAGGCACCTGTCCAGCCTTGCCATAATCAGGTCTTCCTCTTTTCTTTTATTATACCAAGTGAACCTAGAACCATAATAGCCCAAATATAGAAGACCACAATCCTCAATAGCCTAATTGAAATCCTCTACAGCCTGAGAATTGATGTTATTACCTCCTACTTTTTCGGATTGATTAGAGACCACATTGAAGTCACCAATAACCAAATGGGGAGAAGATTCAACATTACTAGACACTGCCTCCAAGTTAGCCCATATATCTCTTCTTTCTTCTTTTGAGCATTTAGCATAAATAATGGATAAGAAAATTGGGTTCTTTAGAACTGAATGGGCAACATGAACTATTATGAGTTGAGAGTGGACCTCAATCACATTCACAGTTATGCCATATCTCCAAAAAACCCAAATTTTTCCACTATTATTGCTGCAGCAGCCTTCAAATCCCCATTTCATTTTAAACTTTTCAATTTTCTGAGCTTCCACTTTTGGTTCTAAAAGAGCTATAAATGGGAGTTTATGAATTTTATGAAGCATTTTTACTCTTCTAGAGGATGACTTCTTAGCAGCCCCTCTATTATTCCAAATAATTAGACTAATCATTTAGGAATAAAATGGTGAGAGTTGTTGTTACCTCTTGATCTGGCTCTGGTAAGTCTCCTAAAGAGAGGGCCAATCATTTTCATTTTCTTTACCTGAGCAAAGGAGTCTACATTACAGCAATCTTTAACCCGCTCCTCTTCCTTACGGGCCTGACGTCTACTGATCTTTCTGTCAAATTTACTAGCACATTGTTTCAAATCTTCAAAAGAACTGGGGTGATGTTGAGCATTCATTTTTTGATCAGATATATACAATGTGAGAGAATCATTATTTATCTCATAGTCCGATTACTCCGTAGCTCTTGGAGACAATGAGCTTATTTCCACGATGGCAGCTTCTTCAACACTGATATCATTATTTTGAATTTTTTGAATGTGGACTTGTAGCTTATTGGCTTGAACTTTGATGGCTTGATTGCCATGATGAATAATTGGAGTATTATTGCCACATAATTCATCCACCTGATCTCTCTCTTCTGCAGCTACCAAACCTTCTTGAACCGTGCTATGAGTTTCAATTAAAGAAACATCTCTAGAATTGTTTGTATCCTTCTGTATAACTGGAAGTTGATCATCCATTACTTTTTTGCCTTTCTCTGATGTAACAACCACAACTGCTTTGCCTTTTTTCTGAAGGAGCTGCCAAACCTACTATGCCTTTCTCTGATGGAACAACTTTGATAGGTTCAACAATATGATTGGGGTTCTTCTTAATCACAAATTGAGTGGTCTTAATAGGCTGGGAATTCAAAACTTGGGATTTGAACAAACATGAGGCTTCATCGTGGCCTTTGTTTGAGCAACTGTTACAGTATTTTGGGATGTTTTCAACAACCACCTCCAGCGAAAACCCCTTAGATCCACATCCTATCCAAACTCTACGAGATATATCTTTAGTTAAGTCCACTTCCACACAAACCCTAGCGATACTTGGTCTATTTATTTCAGCAGTTGAGGCATCAAGTTTAAGGTCATTCATTACCTATCAGTTGAGCGATGGAGTAAAGAGAGGATTTAGAAAAGAAATGTATGGGTAATTGAGGGAAGGATATCCATATGGGGGTAAAGTTATTTTCAATATCTGGATGAAAATCAGGAGTCCATTTGAAAATTCTCATAGGGAACTTACCAACATACCAAGTTTCTCTCATCCACATACGAGAGTAATCTTCATCAGAGTTTAATCTAATCAGAACATGTTTATGATTAAGAAGGACCACATTGAATGATGCTTTTAGAGAGAAAGTTTGAAATACTTGCCTAATCATCTCCATTGAGGGTCGACCATGGGAAAACTTCCCTACTAAAGCATGTTTGAAAGGCTTCAATAGGGTAGAAATATCCTCCTCAGAAAAGAAAACTGTAGGTTCCCCTTTGAAGGTTGTAGGTTTCTTAAGATCCAGTTCATATGAGGAAGATGATTTAGCCACAACAGTAGTGAAAGATCTATTCCACACAGTTGGTATATCTGGCGGCTTAGGGTTGACGAGAGTGGGGAATTTATATTTCATCTTGTTGTACTCTCATATATACAAGATATTGGTTTTCCATTTTCCTTTCTTATTTTTAGATTTCAATATTATTTTATCCCTTTGGATATTGTATGGATTAATAATAATCATATTTTAATTGATTTTATCATATGTCATTGTTATGGATGATTTCCATTAACTATTAATGATATGGATGTTGTTATCTCATGTTATCTATATCTGATTCTTCTATTGCACTAACCTTGCAAGTTTGTTCTATCCCCTTGTCTTTTTCAGATAAAAAGGGAGAGAACATTCTTAGGGCTATGCCTATTCATAGTAAGAAAACTCATTAGTATCTCTAGTTATGTGTGACATTAGCTCCACACAGGGGCGGATCCACCCCAGGACGAAGCGGGGCGGCCGCCCCAGTTCATTTAAAAAAAAATATTTTTTAGGGGTTTTCTTGTAAAGAATTAAACCTGGAGGTTACCTGTATCTATTTGCATAGTTTAGGGTAAAGTTTGTAATATACAAAAAATAAAAATCTAACTTAAGTTTGGCAGCTCTCTCTCTCAAACCAAAGCTAACTTAAAAAAAGAAAAAGTTTGGCAGCTCCCTCTCTCTCACGGACGGTGCTCTTTCTCGTCCGCCGTTGCGCCACTCCCCTCTCTCTTCTCTCTCCGGTGGCTGCTGCTCTTCAGACTCTCCGCTCCGTTGCTCTCTCCAGCCTCAGATTATTTGGTATATTTTGATTTTATTTGGGTATATTTGTTTATAAATTTATACTAAAATTACACTAAATTTATACTACTATTATTTATTTATGTATATATGTATATTAATACTAAAATGAAATGAAATTTATAAAATTATTTTGTGTATATCTATTTATATGTGTAAATTTATATAAATTTTTATGTTGTTTATATGTAAATTTATATGTGAAATTAAATTAAATTTGTAAATATAGGGAATCAATGAATAAATTTTTTAAACGAAAAAGAGGAGACAACACACCAACCGTATCTGAAGCTGAGGTTCAATCATCTCCCACTCCAATTAGTGTTGAAAATGAATATTATGCCCAAAAAAGTAAAAACAACCCAAAAAATGATCGAAAAAACTCGAAATAACACCCAAAAAAATCGTTTCGGGGGCTCCCGCACCCGAACCCCCGGCAACTTTTGAAACTTTCTCCCCAGTTCACATAAAATCCTGGATCCTCCGTGGGTTCCACAATGAGTAAGACAGTTTTTTTACTTACTTGCATAAATCTCTCAAATTTACGAAAGGAATGCTACGCGGTCTGCCATTTTTTGAAGGCATTTAGTAAGGAAAAATTTCCAATAGAGTTAATATGTAGTATTGGCTATTTTCGTTATAAAAAAATATTTAGTGTCATTTTACTCTAATCGATGAAGAATTTGAGCATCTCGACATACAAGTCTTCACCTCATCATCCGATTGCTCATTTTTTCGAAAGGTATATGACCCGGATATTTAATACTTCATTGGAGACAAATTTTTAATTTCTTCATGCTTCTTCGTGAAATTTTTTCAAACTCTTTTTTCTCCTTAAATTCAAATTTATTTTTTAAAATTTAAACTGATCGTTCAAACGAGTTCGTTTGAACGTGTGTGTTTGAACGACATCACACGAACTCTTCCCTAGAATTCTCTTCAAAGACATTTGATATATAGTTCAAATGACCTGTCTCTCTTAGTCGTGTGAATGACTTCAAACAACCTCCTTTATTGATTTGGCCTCAAATTTGATTTGAAGAACTTATTCCAACGACATCCTGTAATCTCTTTCAAACGAGCCAGCTTAGTCATTCGAACGAGCGTTTTGTTTTTTGAAAATTCTGTTTTTCCCTTAAATCTCCCTTACCCACTACTTCTATCATTTAAACTTCTTTGGAACTTGGGAAAAATATAACCGTTAGCCATGCCACTAGGGCAGTAAATATATTTATTCTTTACAAAAACTCTCCAACTTTTTATGTGATCTTTAGGATCATTTTTTCCAGAACCAGAAACCATAAATTCAACATCTCATATATTCATCCCTGTTTGGTTGTGATGGACCTTGGCACACGTTATTTTTGAAGATGATGCACGATTTTCGATGGATATTAAGATACATGAGTGTTGTGTAGCATGTTGGATCTACACGTGCTCCAAAAGTAGGTATTAAAGACAACATCAATAGATCTTGTGGAGTCAAGTCTATAAGTCTTATCTATATTCTTGCAAAAATTGTATTCATAGTTGATTTTGTTTAGGCCTGGCCTTCTGAGGTTTTTCCTACTTAGGTTTACCTCCTACATCAGTGTGTTGTGTGGTTCTGCTTTCTCCTTACGTACTACATATTTTTCATGATCACGTACGAACTTAGTAATCAAGACTAAAATTTGGAAAATATCAAGATTGCAGCCAAATTGTTATTTGTATCCTATGTTGTTATTTTATTTAAAAGGAGTTTATTTCATTAATTAAATCGAATCCATATAACACAACAACTTCACATTCATTTGGGTCGAATGGTATGGTTGATGCATTATGGTAATTGAGGTTGCATGCCATGTGATTAGTCATTTAGGTTTGGATGATCTTCCTGGTGTGTACATGCAGTTTTGTACAGGTAATTAAAATTAGTTGCATATATTTATTTGGGGCCTAGTGGTACATTGTGTGTGTCCTGATAGGTCTTAGCATGCGACTGAGGTTCCTGATACCTGGTTTTATAGTTTAGAGGTAGGTTGAAAAATATTAAGAGGTTTTGGCCCAAGGGAATTTGAGCGTGGTCATCGGATAGAAGTTCGAATTCGATTTGATTACTCACCTTAAGAAATCATCACACAGGACGTCATTTTGTATGACATTATGTTGCATATGTTGGGTTTAAACTTAATATCATGAATTATTGATTATGAAGCCTAGGGTAAGGTTAAGTTTGCACAAAAATTTTATATGAGATGGTAACGGTGGGTAAGGGACTAAAATTCTTAGGAGTTTGGATAATATGATGGGGTAGTCGAGATCATGATGACAAGGTAGTCTATATATTTTGAATGAACTTACAATATTTTTGTCAATCACGGCATCGAGGTATATGGATACCATAAGTACAGGAATTTGAAAGATTTACCTTAATAGTAATGAATGACCTAGTATACGGTTACAAGTATATCATATCTATAGATTGCTAACCCCTCGGAGGAGAAGTATATGTTGACTTATGCAGAAAATTATGAATTGAACTTTGGCCAAATGGTTACTTTTATGGTTTTTCCAGTAGTAGTTATAACTCCTATGGGTGGTACCCAAGTAATTGGACAACATGGTCATTGTAGGTCAGCTGACTATGTATGGTCTAGATGAAATAATAATGATAATAGAGTGAGGATGTGGGAACATCAATGCCTATAGACGAAGAAAGAAATTTCAAGGATGAAATTTACTAAAGGGGTAAGAATGTAATACCCTAACTCGTGAATATATGATTACGTGTAATATTATGATATTTTTACGTATGATTTTATGAGATATGTATTTGCATCAGTTTACATCTGTATTACAAGAATTAAATGTGTGTTGCATGTTAATTTGCATAGACTGCGTGTAAGGGTTAATAATACTGTTTTACATAAAATTTTTGAACAGAGAAATATTTTGAAGCATATTCATTAGTATGTACTAATTAATGTACAAGTTTTGTGAAGAAAATAGGGAGTTCGTGAAAAAGACTAATTTTCAAGATAAGTGGTATTTATTTACGGGGTGTAAATGATATTTGGATATTAAGTATCGACTAGTGGGGAAGCCCACTATCATTAAGATTTCTATTTAGGGATAATTATGGGATTATAAGAGAGAGGTAGGATGCACTTAGTGATGTTGTATTTTGAATTGAATCACAAATGGGATAACGTTAAAGGTTCATATGATCGATTGGACCATAAAATGGATTGGGAATAACTAATGTTGATCGATGGGGATAAGGATATAGAGAATATCCTTAACGTTAATTGAATTGGGAGATTATTCATACAAATAGAAGTGACAGATAACTAAATTTCAAGTGAGGGATCATATCGTGTGTATAAAATGGGAAAGTGTGAGAGTTAGAAACGATTTGTATATCGAGAGTAAAATATACTTATATAATTCAAATTGTGTCATTTATGCATCCGAGCGTGAAAAGGAGTATGTATAATTATTTGGCGTGATATATATACATTATGTGATGGTATGCATTTACATGATGTGATAGTATATGTATATCTAGTGTGTATTATATATATATATATATATATATATATATATATAAAAATATATATATATATTTATGTGAAGCATACCCCCGCTATGCTATCATGGGAAGTTGCGCGATGTGGGTGAGGCCAATAGCTTGAGGAGCAGGGAACGTTTAGTCCCTAGGTCATAGTGTCCATTATTATGGTGTGATTTTTATTAGGGGTGATACATGGGGGGGTATGTTTCGTCTCACTTTCGGGGAGGAACTATGACCGCTTCCCATACGTTCTGATTTTGTTTTTACCAAGGCGATGTGAGAATTCGACCGTTGGTACCCAGGATGATATGTGAGTGATTCCATGGTAGATGATAGCATTGAAAAAATGCATCCTCGAGGTATAGCTCACAGGGATGGTTATTATACTTGTGTGTATAGTATAGTACTTGTATATGATTATGAGATATCTTATATATGTTTCTAGTGTAAAGAGATATAATAATAATGATTGAATCTCATTCTGAGATATTTTAACCGGACTTAAACAATGATGAGTATATTAAAGTGAATATGATAAGTATATATTTATATGAGTATATATATTACATTGGGTATCGAGGGCGTAATGGATCCCAACAAGCAATATTGGCAAGGAGTAGTGTATCGGGTGGGTTCCTTATTTGGATTTCGTTTGCAAGACGTCCCACGCACGAAACGCAGTGCAATGTTGGGAGTGGGGAGAAGTTTAGTCCTTATTATTTGGATTTATATTAGTATATCTCGGTAATCGACAGTGCTAAGGAGTAGTGTATCGGTGGGTTCCTTGTTTGGATTTCACTTAAGACACGTTCCACGCACGAAACGCAGTGCACTATTCAGAGTTGGGAATAGTTAAATTTTACATATTATTTAAGTACTTGGGCTTAAATGCGTCGTGCATTAAGGGCACAATGAATCTCGATAATGTCAATGATAGTGTATCGCGGGGGTTCCTTGTTTGGATTTCACTTGCAAGACGTCCCACGAACGAAATGCATTGCAATATTGAGAACTGGGAGCAGTTTAGCCCATAGCATTTTGATGCTAATAACTCATTTATGTCAATAACTAGAATCTGAGAAATTTCAGTAAGAGAATATGTATATGTGTAATTTTATGTTAAGTATGTAACGCACATTTGGGGATTATGGTAGAATTGGAAGTTGTTGGTCAGGTTTTATATGGAAGTTTAGATGAGTATAAATTTTGGGTGTAGGTTAGATTATTTTTTCCCCTAGATAGGTTGGGTAGATATTTGAGGATCACATGCATATGTTTAGGTGCGCGCTTTAGTTGAGATGTGAGTTAGATTTTTTTGGAGAGTGCGAATCCACTTTAATCATGTTATAATGCATTTATAATTATTATGCATTTTAATGAACTTGCTAAAAATGTTTTCAGACCTCAGGCTCTGACCCGTTTATATTCTCTTCTTGCTATACATGGTATTATTTTAGCTGTTCCTCCGCAAGGAAGCCATTGATGTTGTCTATCCAGTGCATTTGAGGATGCTGTGAAAGTTGCGGACTCTTGCGGGATTTTGATATAGCTGATTCCTAGCTTTTGTATATCTAGATTAGGATTCAGTTTTTATACTGGGTTTACACCCAAGAGTTGTAGTTGTAGCATTTTTTTTATATTTATCTTTCTTTAGACTGTTGTATTGTCTTTGACCCGACAGCATAGTCAGGTATTTCCTTTTCGTATATTTGATTGTACTCTAGTACTCTTCTCTTTTATATAGCATGTGTGTGTTGTTTATAACATTTAGTAGTTGATATGTTGCTGGTTGGTTATTGCTTTATACGTTTTAAAAAAAATTGGCACCCTCTTTTTCTAGTAATGGGTAATTAGCTGTGTTTATTTTAGTATCGTCGGTAGAGGCCGAAAATGATCCACTTGAGATTACTGATATATTAGTATAGGTATGGACACCCATTATTATTTTAAGAGGGGTGTCATAGGTGGTATCAGAGGCTCGGGTTCTAGCGTCTTTAGGATCTTTGTGGGTTTTCTGCGATCTTTCATTAGCGTTCTTGATGTAGTGCGCAATTATTAGGACTACAGTGTTCACTCGTCTATATTTTCTTCAGCGATGTGAAATCACTTGAATGGCATTCTTATACACTTGTTCTTATTTCAGATGCCACCGACGAGAAGTCATCCTAGTACGGCAAATAAGGGTCTAAGAGTATGGAACACCAAATGCCTCAAGGGATTGTGACCACAACTGAAGGTGCCAATATTGTGTCACGAGAAGTAACTGCTGCCATTTCTGCAAGGGCACATCATCCTGCAGCCCAAGCCCACTCAGGGTTGTTTATGTGGGAGAGAGTGCGGGAAGATTTTAGGAAGGGGCATCCTCCATAGTTTTAGGGGGAGTTAATGCGATGGCTGCAAATCGTTGGAAGAATAGTATACAGAGGCATCTTCGCATGGTTGAATATAGCAAGGTGCAGAAGTAATTTCTCGCCACCTTTAAGTTAACGGGAGAAGATCTCCATTAGTGGGAGTCAATCAGAACATCGTAACAGAGAGATGCATTACCCATATCAGATTTTTGGGAACTCCTTGACCGGAAGTATTTTCCTTCTGCAATTCAAAAGGAAATGAGGAGGAAATTTACTCTTTTGGCAAATTTAGTACCTAATGAGGTAAATAAGAAATAGAAACGAATATCAAGATTCGTGGGAGGTTTAGATTGGAGAATATGGAAGCATTTATTAGGGAAGCTAGCGTTAGTGACTTTCGCCGAGGTAGTGAATGTGGCATTGTTACAGTGTTAGGAATATCGTCTGCATCAGCAAGGGGGTAAGAACTTTGGATATTCGGGTTCATCTATTAAGTCTGGAGAGAAGAATGCTACTAAAGCAAAAGGATATGAACAGGATTATCAAAGGTTGCAACAACGTTTGATCCTCGGGATAGGTAGAGAGGATTTTCTGGTGGATGTTTCTTTTGTAAAGAATTAGGCCATAGGAAGAGAGATTATCCTGAAAAAGGTAGAGGACCATGTTTTGAGGAAGTTTTGGATGTGAAACCCTTACATAAGGTTTGAGGCCATTTTAGGACGAGGGACTTTGAGTGGGAACCCATTAATGAAAAGATACAATCGGACTAGAGAGGTATGATGTAAATTATTTTTTCCTTTGTGATTAGGATTATTCTTTAAGGGGCTTTGGGAGTATCATATGTGATATTGAAATGTGTGGTTAGTGCTATAACCCTATTATGTACGGAATAACCCAGAAGGGATGATTGAGCAAGTAAGGCTCTTATATGATTATCTTTTGGGAGAATAGATTCTCTTGTGTTATGCTAGAGGAGAGATATGATTTTATTTTGAACGTAGGAATTGTTGAAACGTGTTGAGTATTAATGATAAAGCTATTATTTTATGGTTGTACTAGACTTACATATTTGTTTTATTCCATCTATGGAAGAGCCTAGTGTATGGCAATATTTATTATGATATAAGGGATTATTGTTACTGAAATGATTCAGAATTTAGTGGATTATTGTTGAGGGAGGGATTTAGCTCATAGTTATGCTAGTTTTGAGAACTATATGTTAGTAAGAGTACGATAATTATTATCACCTTGTGTCTTCGTCATAAGGTATTTAATTTGAATGTCGAAAGACATAAACTTTTTTCAAAATAAATTTTTATATAGGCCTTCGGGAAATATAAAAAATGATTTACACAAAAATATTTTAAACTCTAGTCCTGATCTAACTAACTCTCAATTCTCGACCGAGCTACATAGTAGTGTATTGGGAGGGTTCCTTGCTTGGATTACGCTTGCGAGACCTCCCCCACATGAAAATAGTGAATGTCAGGAGTTGAGAGGAGTTAAATATTTGGGCATTTCATAATTTTTTCTTCTATAATAAGTACGTTAGTATGATTTAACTTATTTCGAGTTATTATATAATTTGAAGGCTAAGTGATGCCGAGTTATGTTGATTCGAGTATAGCTCGAATATAGGGTGTATGGGCGCCCTAGTTGGCAGATTTAATTTTAGAAATTAAAATGGCTCATCGTGAGAAGAGGGAGGAATAGGTATAGTAATAGTGAGGATAAGTGTCGTAGAAACTAGTTGAGATTTGGAGTATTAGGCTAACCTTAATTTCGAGGGCAAAATTCTTGTGAGTGGGGAAGTCTGTAATACCACGAGATTTTTGGACCAATAAATTAATTATTTTTGGGAGAAATAAATATTATTTTACTTGGAGAATAACTAAATTGGCATTGAGGTCAAAACTTGAGGATGTTAAAATGTAGTTCGAATGACGATTCTGAGTGTGCGGTTGATTCCGGAAGGGTCGAGATAGTCCAAATAACTGTACTTGGGTCTTATTTGGGTTCCAAAATATTTTTAAGTTCGTATGGCTCGAATTAGAGTAACTGAGTCATTTAAAGTGTGTATTATCATTTCAAGTTGGGTATCTTGGATTTAAGTCTTAAAAACCTACGTGAGAAGTCATTCTCATTTGAGAGAAAGTGAAAAGCCCTAGAGAGAGAGAAAAGAAGAAAGGAATAAGAGAAATAGAAGAAAAGCTTGGATATTCCGGCTAATCAGTGACTTTGAGGGAGAATCAGACTCTACCACTTTGAGGCAAGTGATTAAACTTTCTAAGTAATTACCGTGCATCTTTTATTTCATGATTTGTGTATAAAAATTGTGGATTTTGGGTTAAATATGTAAAACCTAGAATTTGGGGTAAATCTTGCATTTTAGGTGTAGATATGGATTTGCGAGTATATAATTAGTTGGGTTGGGTTATATAATGATTTTTGATGTTGTATATATGTTTGGGTTGAAGACAAATGGTTGGAAGATGAAAAAACAAATTTTGGGAATTTTTTGGCATTTGAGAAAAATTGCCATTTTCGTAGCTTCTGAAGAGTCCAAATCGATTTGGCCCACATTCTAAATCGATTCGGAATGTTCCAGCTTTCCAGGTCTGAGTGACCGAATCGATTCGGATCTAAACCTGAATCTATTCGGCCTAAGACAGTTTCCCATGTCTTTTGGACATAATCAATTCACATTGGAGGGAAAATTGATTCGCTGGGACTAATCGATTCGGATTGAGCCCGAACTGATTCGGAAGCAGGGTAGTTTTGGATGAGGTTTTTCTAGAGTGAGTTTCATCCCGTTTCATTTGAGTTTGTCCATTAGGAACCTCTATATGACTTAGGCGAAGTATGTTTTGGAGACTTTTAGGGAGTTTCCCTTATGATAATTTTTTAGGGTCATATTGAGTTATTCCAAGAGAATATCGATTGGAGATTATCGTATCAACTAATGGGGAAGCCCACTATCATTAAGATTTCTATTTGGAGATAATTATGGGATTATAAGAGAGAGAGGCAGGATGCACTTAGCGATGTTGAATTTTTAATTGAATAAAAAATGGGATAACATTAAAGGTTTGTATGATCGATGAACCATAATATGGATTGGGAATAACCAATTTTGATCGATGGGCATATAGATATAGAGAATATACTTAATGTTAATTGAATTAGGAGATTATTCATACAAATAGAAGTGATAGATGAGTAAATTTCAAGAGAGGGATCATATCATGTATATAAAGTGGGAAAGTGTGAGATTTAGAAACGGCTTGTATATCGAGAGTAAAATATACTTATGTAAATGAAATTATGTCATTTACGCATACCAGCGTAAAAAGGAATATGTATAATTATTTGGCGTGATATATATACCTTGTGTGATGGTATTCATTTATATGATGTGATAGTATATGTATATCTAGTGTGTATTATATATATATATATATATATATATATATATATATATATATATATATATATATATATATATATATGTGAAGCATACTCCCTCTATGTCATAATGGGAAGTTGCGAGCTAGAGGAGCAGGGAGCGTATAGTCCCCAAGTCATAGCGTCCATTATTATGGTGTGATTTTTATTAGGGGTGGGACATGGTGGGTATGTTTCGTCTCACTTTCGGGGAGGAACTATGACCGCTTCCCATACGTTGTGATTTTATTTTTACCGAGGCGGTGTGAGATTCCGACTGTTGGTACCCATGATGATATTTGATCAATTCCCTAGTAGATGATAGCATTGAGAAACAATATCCAAGAGTTATAGCTCGTTGGGATGGTTATTATACTTGTCTGTATAGTATAGTACCTGTATATGATTGTGAGATACCATATATTTGTATCTAGTGTAAAGAGAAATAAGAATAATGATTGAATCTCATTTCGGGAGATTTTAACAGGATTTAATTATGATGAGTATATTAAAGTGAATATGATAAGTATATATTTATATGAGTATTTATATTACGTTGGGTACCGAGGACATAATTGACCCCAATGATCAACATTGTCAAGGAGTAGTGTATTGTGGGGGTTCCTTATTTTGATTTCACTTGCGAGACGTCCCACGCACGAAACGCAGTGCAATGTTGGGAGTGGCGAGAAGTTTAGTCCTTAGTATTTAGATTTATATTAGTATATCTCGGCAATCGACAGTGCCAAGGAGTAGTGTATCGATGAGGTACCTTGTTTGATTTCTCTTGCGAGACGTCCCACGCACGAAACGCATTGAACTGTTGAGAGTTGGGAATAGTTAAATTTTACATATTAATTAAGTATTTGGGGTTAGATGCGTCATGTATTGAGGGAATAATGAATCTCGATAATCAATACTTTCATGGAGTAGTGTATCGGGGTGTTCCTTGTTTCGATTTCGCTTGCGAGACATCCCATGCACGAAACGCAGTGCAGTATTGAGAATTAGGAGAAGTTTAGTCCTTAGAATTGGGATGTTAATAGCTCATTTATGTCAATAACTAGAATCTGAGAAATTCGAGTAAGAGAATATTGTAACAACCCGTCCTTTTGGAGACAATTAAATTCCATAAATGGATATAAGTTGGCAATTTGGAGAATTTCTCTAAATAGTGATTTTTGGGATTTTTGAGGATTTGATGATTTTTAATGGTTGTTGTAAAATCTTCTGGGATTAAATAGGTCAAAGTATTTTAATTATTTGTTGTCATTGGGTAAAGTGACAGAAGATAATATTTTAATAGGAATACTACATTTATTTATTTTGGGTTGAAATAGTGATTTGCGGTCAAGTACCTCGGATGGAAATTTCTACTGCGTCGTGAGTCTCTGAATGTACGAGATAGTCGGAAAAGAGTGTCCAAAAGTCGAAGTTGAGTTTCGGGAATTTTAGAGTTAAAAGAGGCTCGTAATTGAGTAAACGAGTCATTTTTGAGTTTTAAGGGGTTAAACCATTTTTCTTTCTTTATAAAGAGGAAAAGAGGGAGAAAGGAGAAAGAAAAGAGAGAAGATAGAGAGGAAGGAGAAAAGAGGATAAAAATGAAGATTCGGGCCAAACTCCGCCGGATTCGACTCGAGGTCGTCGGATTTCATCCTCCAGGCAAGTGTGTACTTGCTTTATTTCATTTTGTTCATTTATTTCATATCATAGTTGGTAAACTATATGATTTTGGGTTAGAACCCTTAAAATAAATTTGGGAAAAGTTGAATATGAGTTTACATATTGATGTAATGCAAACTCTTAATGATTTCTAGTGTTAAAACCATGTTAATAGAGTATAAAAATGGATTGAAATGGGTTTAAATGATAAGTTGGAGTTTTTATGGTTTTAGGGTTTAAAAATAAGAAAAATGGTTTAATACCCCAAAATAATTGATGTGTTAGTTGTAAAACATAGATTAGATGTTTATTGAGTTGTTGGATGAGGTTAAAAACAACAAAAATGGAGAAAATGGAGTTTGGGAGTTTGGGATTTTGGGGAAGACGATGAAAAGTAAACTCGTGGCTTGTAGGGCCATTTCGGCCAGGAAGAGGACTAATTTATCTTTCGTTCAAAACACCAAAGTTGTAGATCTTTTCGATACGGTCTGGTGGGCACCGACGACGTATTTTTTAGATTTTTTCTCGATTTGATATGATTTTTACAAGATGGAAGTTCCGGGTTGAAATTATCAACTCGGAAATCAATTCGGGAATTGGAAAAATAAAGGCTAGAATTAATCGTGTAGATGTTTAGGATGATTTTTGGTGAGGTCTAGAAACCCCGATAATGAATTCGGGTTGTTGGATAAAGGATTTAAGGAATTTAGTTTTGGGGATCTGGTGTGACCGGTCGACCGCACCCCTAACGCCGGTCGATCGCATCAAGAAAAAGGGCCTACCGCTTTGTTTCGAAGGCTTATTTGCAACCCGCGGTCGACCGGGGGCCCAGGACCGGTACCCTGTTTTCAGCCCAAGATTTTGGAAATTTTTACTGTTTCTCCTCTTGAGTTTAAAGTTTAAGGTCCCTTTAAAATAGAGTATTATAGAGGGTTATGTCCTAAAGGACTTGAGGAATTGGGAATATATATATATATATCACGTAGAGTGAATTAGTATAATTGGAGATATCCAATAAATCCTTAAGAGATGATTAAGGTAATTCTTATTTATCGAAGTGAAGAAATACTTTGGGATTATTGGTCATCGCTAGATGTGATTGGCAAATATGGCCATTTATATATATTCTAGGAGGAATATATGGTATATGTATATACTATGTGATTAAAGTATATATATGATAATGAGATAAATGATTTTGAAAATAAAATATGAATGTTTTCAAAATGGAAAAGATATAATTTTTCATAATTAATAAATTATGGTTACACACCTCCCTAAATCGCTATCATAAGGGAAGTTGCGTGCATATGGTGATGCCCCCTGGCTAATGAATGCAGGGTGGATATAGTCCTATAGGCCATATAAGCGATTATTGTTGTTGCGCTGGTTAGGAGATCCTGGGTGTGGCCTTGACTTTCCCGCAGGCATATGGCCACTTTCTGACGTTGTTAGGTTCCAAGGCTGTCTTTTTTTATAGGCCCTGGAAGATGATAGCCATTTAGAGGCGCGTACAGTGGTGAAACCCGGAGGGACGGTCTTAGATTTTCTAAAGCAATTTATGTTAATAAATTGGCTTTATATTTACATTTCCTGAATGGAAGAAGTGAAATGGGGTAAATTTTTGGCTTCGGTAACACTTCCCGGATGGAAGAAGGGAAGTGGAAGCACGTGATATTATCAAAGAATTTTTATGATAATAAAAATGGCTTTGAATACATTTCCTGGATATGAGAAGGGAAATGGGATGATATAAAACGAAAAATCATTTTTATGATAATAAAATTGGCTTTTAAAAGTATATGATTTGTTAAAGAAATTCATGATAATGAATTGTCTTTTATATTTATATTTTCCTAGATATAAGAAAGGAAATGGGAAGTTTTGAGAAAAATGAATGTATTGATAAATACTTGATATATGAACCCTCAGTACGGGAGATAGATCCGGATATTTATGGTAATATGTATATATATGGATAAATCGAGTATCGAGGGTCTAATGGATCCCGACGATCGACCTTGTCGCGTAGTAGTGTATCGGGGGGTTCCTTGTTTGGATATCGCATTGCGAGACACCCCACGCAAGAATACGGCAATGTGTTAAGACTGGGGAGAAGTTTAATCCTTAGTGCTCTAATATTATTAATTCTTATGGTATATATACTTATATATATCTTTCTGTACTGAGGGACTGACGGATCTCCACGATCGACCGTGCCGCGTAGTAGTGTATATGGGGGGGTCCTTGTTTTGATTTTGCTTTGCGAGACACTCCACGCACGAACATGGCATAGCGTTGAGACTGGGGTGAATTTTAGCCCTTAGTACATTACTTGGACTATCTAGGGTTGATAATGGTTGGGGGATACACTAGTTTAGCAGGGTAGCTTGACTAGAAGGTTCTAGATAGATGCGCTAGGTGTGCACTATTAGAAGAGAGGTGAGGGGTATCTCATGGGAGAGCGATACCAATTTAAATATGAGATAAAACATATTTTTAAAATAAAGAATTTAGGCAATTGCTAAATATTTTCACAACTCGGGATCTGAACCGTTTATCTACTTTTCCCTTCTTGTTGTATATATATATTATATAGGTGTCTAGACATAGGGACGCCTGGATGGCACTTCTTTCGAGTCAGACGTCAGCTGCAGCAGCTGTGGATGCGTGCAGGTTTTAGATAGTCGCTTCCAATCTTGTTCTCTATATAGGAGGTACTGTATAAATATTCGGGCCAATGGCCCAATTGCATTATTTTATTCTTTTGAGCATCATTCGATATGGTTGTATAATTTGAACCGAGTGTTTGGTTATTTTATTTCATTTCAGTTTCATTTACGCATAAACTGTGTGGATGTTTTAATTTTGAAGTTGTTAAAAAGAGTAGTTATGTAAAATTTTAACACCGGCCTAATATGTTATTAGTAGTTTAATGGATTTTTGACAGTAATGCTAAGAATGATCCAT
This sequence comes from Sambucus nigra, assembly GCA_949130495.1. Lineage (NCBI taxonomy): Eukaryota > Viridiplantae > Streptophyta > Magnoliopsida > Dipsacales > Adoxaceae > Sambucus > Sambucus nigra. Next base: position 818,633 of record CASBWL010000200.1, on the reverse strand, counting down.
ATGAGACTCCTGTTAAAGTTTGATACAAGAGTGATCACCCGATATCTTATTAGGTGGGGTGTCACAGATGTTATCAGGGCATCAGGTTCTAATGTGCTTAGGAATCTGTACGGACGTACTACGCTTTCAACGTTTCTCTCGATTTGATATAGAGCCTCAGGATTAGGATTGTTGATTTCTCTTGTGAGATTTTGCTCTCCTGTCATAGTATAAGTTTATGTAAATCATTTGTGCGCTCGTTCAAGAATCGTGTGCGGGGCTTGGATGGCGGCAGGAGGTGGGGCTTAGTTGGAGCTATAAGGTTGAAGCTTGTAGTGGAATTTCCTTCTAACGGAGAAGTTATGAGGATTAGTCAGATGATTGTAAGGAGCAGGGTAAGGTGGTTGTTATGAGTTTCACCTCAAAAGGAAGAGGTATAGTTGGCGTGGCTAGATAAAGTCACGGTGTTTCGTTAGCCCTAGACTCGTGTGTGTAGTGGGAGTTTGTAGTCATATCGATAACATTATATAATGTATGCCTGTGTGTTTTCCGCAATAGTGGAATTTTATTTTCTTTCAGTCGCCATAAAGGCAGGTGTTGATATTATATATATATATATATATATATATATATATATATATATTGTTTGGGATGCTCATTTTATATGTCTATACGAGTATGGTGATATGATGAGACTATAATGTTATTGGTTGTTCAGAGCGATAGCAGGCTAATGATGGCAAGACTATCGTGTCCGCAGTTCCTTGAGGGAACAGGTTGTTGTTGCAATATCTCACCTGGATACAGGTTGAGTTCGCCTTTATTGATGTGGGTAAATGGAGCTTCGATGAGCAGAGGTTTCATTATTATGTTGTGAGTGCGTGGCGACCTTATAGATATGGTTTAAGGTCGTAGGATTATTGTTGAGCTATAAGATTAAGATCTTGATGGGTTTGCGCAAGGACTAAGTATTAGTACGAGCGCTAGGTGGGGTGACTCTTAGTTAGAGATGAGAGTTCAGACCACCATTTGTTGAAAGGGGATATGATTATCCCGATTGCATGTTTCAAATAACGGACCTCCTTGACCGACAAAGTTAAGTAGGAGTGTGTGGAGGGGTTCCTTGTTTAGATTTCGATTTGCGAGATGCTCCACACATGAATCTTAATGGCGTCGAGAGTGGAGAGATGTTATAGGATGCAAGGATGTTGATTTGGTTGATAAGTTTTATAGTGTGGATGAACCACTATAGACTATGAGCCATGTGATGATAGTATGGTTATGGAAATATTGTGCTATGGAAAAGCACTAAAGTAGTCCTTTCACCACAAGTGGGTGGGTGGAGTAAGACTTAGAGAAATTGATTTGAGGATCATAGTCAGGCCTTAATGAAGAGGCAAATTTTGAGGAAGTATGTTTTGGGTATTATGTTCGTGACACTTTTACCGAAAGTGGGCACTTGGATTGGTTAGGTTTCCTTCCGTATGGGCGGAAGGATAAGATAGTAGAAATGCATTCGTAGGTTAGCGTAGGTAGGATTTAGGACGTCCCGCTACTGTGCCTTAGGTCTCTATAACTCGATGACCGACAACGCGAGGGAGTGGTGTTATGGGAGGGTTCCTTATTTGCATTTGACTTTTACAAGACGTCCCATGCATGAAATCGAGCAAATGTCGGGAGTAAAGAGAGGCCTTAGGCACTAAGGACATATTAAGGATTATACTCATTTTGCGTAGGTAGGATAACGCATAGATCGTAGTAGTATTAGGATGTAAGTTCGATAGAGTTAGTGGCATCGAGGTTAGGATATTGAATTTTGCGGGTTTGGAGGACCCATAGTTGAGTATTACACCGAGCAAAGGAGACCCTTATTGGGAGAGATCGTTGCATGTCAGACGTTCACAATGGTTGTGCAGATGTGCACAGGTTAGAAAAGTGTATGGGCACCTTAGCGAGTTTGTTTATATACCGCCTGAAACAGAAGGGGCGCATTATATAAGGTTGAAGTTTATGCCGGGAGGCACTAGAAATGATGAGTGCAATGTATTGGTGTCACATTACAACCGTTATGGCCGTTTGGTATAAAATTGGGAACCATTGGGTTAGTATAGTTCCCCTATGAGATATTAGGATTAGGAGCGATTCTAGGATTTGCGGTATAGGTTGTATCTGAATTTCGAGGACAAAATTCCGTTGTAAGGGGGAAGTATGTAACAATCCGTCCTTTTGGAGACAATTAAATTCCAGAAATGGATATAAGTTGGCAATTTAGAGAATTTCTCTAAATAGTGGTTTTCGGGATTTTCGAGGATTTGATCATTTTTATTGGTTGTCGTAATTTCTTTTGGGATTAAATAGGTCGAAGTATTTTAATTATATGTCGTCATTGGGTAAAGCGACAGAAGATAATATTTTAATAGGAATACCGCACTTATTTATTTTGGGTTGAAATACTGATTTGTGGTCAAGTACCTCGGATGAAAATTTTGACTGCACCGTGAGTCTCGGAATGTCCAAGATAGTCGGCAAAGAGTGTCCGAAAGTCGAAGTTGAGTTTTGGGGAATTTTAGATTTAAAAGGGGCTCGTAATTGAGTAAAAGAGTCATTTTTGGGTTTTAAGGGGTTAAACCATTTTTCTTTCTTTATAAAGAGGGAGAGAGGGAGAAAAGAGAAAGAAAAGAGTGAAGAGAGAGAGGAAGGAGAAAAGAGGAGAAAAATGAAGATTCGGGCCAAACTCCGTTGGATTTGACTCGAGGTCGTTGGATTTCATCCTCCAGGCAAGTGTGTACTTGCTTTATTTCATTTTGTGCATTTATTTCATATCATAGTTGGTAAACTATATGATTTTGGGTTAGGACCCTTAAAATAAATTTGGTAAAAGTTGAATATGAGTTTCAGATTGATGTAATGTAAACTCTTAATGATTTCTAGTGTTAAAACCATGTTAATGGAGTATAAAAATGGATTGAAATGGGTTTAAATGATAAGTTGTGGTTTTTATGGTTTTAGGGTTTAAAACTAAGAGAAATGATTTAATACCCAAAAATAATTGATGTGTTAGTTGTAAAACATAGATTAGATGTTTATTGAGTTGTTGGATGAGGCTAGAAACAACAAAAATGGAGAAATTGAATTTGGTATTTTGGGGAAGACGATGAAAAATAAAATCGTGGCTTGTAGAGCCATTTTTACCAAGAACAGTACTTATTTATCTTTCGGTCAAAACACGAAAATTGTAGATATTTTTTATACGGTCGCGTGGGTGCTGACCGCATATTTTTCTGATTTTTCCTCGATTTGATATGATTTTTACAAGATGGAAGTTCCAGGTTGAAATCATCAATCGGAAATCAAATCGGGAATTGGAAAAATAAAGGCTAGAATTAATCATGTAGATGTTTGGGATGATTTTTGGTGTAGTCCAGAAACCCCGATAATGAATTAGGGTTGTTGGATAAAGGATTTGAGGAATTTAGTTTTGGGGATCTGGTGTGATCGGTCGATCGCGGCACTAAGGCCGATCGATCGCGTCAAGAAAAAAGGGCCAACTGCTTTGTTTCGAAGGATTATTTGCAACTCGGGGTCGACCGGGGGTCCAGGTCCGGTCGACCGATACTTTGTTTTCAACCCAAGAGTTTGGACATTTTTGCTGTTTCTCCTCTTGAGTTTAAAGTTTAAGGGCCCTCTAAATTAGAGTATTATAGAGTGTTATGTCCTAAAGGACTTCCGGAATTTTGAATATATATATATATATATATATATATATATATATATATTCACGTAGAGTGAATTAGTATAATTGGAGATATCCAATAAATCCTTAAGAGATGATTAAGGTAATTATTATTTATCGAAGCGAAGAAATACTTTGGGATTATTGATCATCGCTAGATGTGATTGGTAAATATGGCCATTTGTTATATTCTAGGAGGAATATATGGTATATATATATACTATGTGGTTAAAGTATATATATGATAATGAGGTAAATGATTTTGAAAATAAAATTTGAATGTTTTCAAAATGGAAAAGATATGATTTTTCATAATTAATAAAATATGGTTACACACCTCCCTAAATCTCTATCATAAGGGAAGTTGCATGCGTATGGTGATGCCCCTTGGCTAATGAATGCAGGGTGGATATAGTCCTATAGGCCATATGAACGATTATTGTTACTGCGCTGGTTAGGAGATTCTGGGTGTGGTCTTGACTTTCTCGCAGGCATATGGCCGCTTCCCGATGTTGTTAGGTTCCCAGGTTGTCTTGTTTGATAGGCCTTGGAAGATGATAGCCATTTAGGGTCGCGTCCAGTGGGAAAACCCGGAGGGGCGGTCTTAGATTTGCTAAAGAAATTTATGATAATAAATTGTGTTTATATTAACATTTCCTGGATGGAAGAAGGGAAATGGGGTAAATGTTTGGCTTCAGTAAGACTTCCCGGATGGAAGAAGGGAAGTGGAAGCATGTGATATTATGAAAGAATTTTTATGATAATAAAAATGGCTTTGAATACATTTCCTGGATATGAGAAATGAGAAGGGAAATGGGATGATATAAAACGAAAAATCATTTTTATGATAATAAAATTGGGTTTTAAAAGTATATGATTTGTTAAAGCAATTCATGATAATGAATTGACTTTTATATTTACATTTCCTAGATATAAGAAAGGAAATGGGAAGTTTTGAGAAAAATTAATGTATTGATAAATATTTGATATATGAACCCTTAGTCCGGGAGATAGATCTGGATGTTTATGGTAATATGTATATATATGGATAAATCGAGTACCGAGGGTCTAATGGATCCCGATGATCGACCTTGTCACGTAGTAGTGTATCGGGGGGGGGGGGGTTCCTTATTTGGATATCGCATTGTAAGACACCCCACGCACGAATATGGCAATGTGTTGAGACTGGGGAGAAGTTTAATCCTTAGTCCTCTAATATTATTAATTCTTATGGTATATATATTTATATATATCTTTCTGTACTAAGGGACTGGTGGCTCTCGACGATCGACCGTGCCGCATAGCAGTGTATCGGGGGTGTTCCTTGTTTTGATTTTGCTTTGCGAGACCCCCCACGCACGAACATGGCATAACGTTGTGACTGGGGTGAAGTTTATCCCTTAGTACATTACTTGGACTATCTAGGGTTGATAGTGGTTGGGAGATAGACTAGTTTAGTAGGGTAGCTTGACTAGAAAGTTCTAGATAGATGCGCTAGGTGTGCACTATTAGAAGAGAGGTGAGGGGTATCTCATGGGAGAGCGATACCAATTTAAATATGAGATAAAACATATTTTTAAAATAAAGCATTTATGCACTTGCTAAATATTTTCACAACTCGGGCTCTGACCCGTTTATCTACTTTTCCCTTCTTGTTGTATATATATATATATTATAGAGGTGTCCAGACATAGGGACGTCTGGATGGCACTTATTTTGTGTCAGACATCAGCTGCAGCAGCTGTGGATGCGTGCAGGTTTTAGATAGTCGCTTCCATTCTTGTACTCTAGATAGGATGTACTGTATAAATATTCGGGCCAATGGCCCAATTGCATTATTTTATTCTTTTGAGCATCATTCTATATGGTTGTATAATTTGAATCGAGTGTTTGGTTATTTTATTTCATTTCAGTTTCATTTACGCATAAACTATGTGGATGTTTTAATTTTGAAGTTTTTAGAAAGAGTAGTTAAGTAAAATTTTGACACCGGCCAAATCGGTTATTAGTGATTCTAAGAATGATCCATATAAGACTCTTGTTAAAATTTGATATAGGAGTGATCACCCGGTATCTTATTAGGCGGGGTGTCACAGATGGTATAAGAGCTTCAGGTTCTAGTGTCCTTAGGAATCTGTGCAGACCTACTACGCTTTCAGCGTTGCTCTCGATTTCATATAGAGCATGAGGATTAGGATTGTTGATTTCTCTTGTGATATTTCGTTCTCCTTCCATAGTATAAGATTATGTAAATCATTTGTGCACTCGTTCGAGAATCGTGTGCGGGGCTTGGATGGCGGCAGGAGGTGGGGCTTAGTTGGAGCTATAAGGTTGAAGATTGTAATGGAATTTCCTTTTAAGGGAGAAGTTATGAGGATTAGTAAGGTGATTGTAAGGAGCAGGGTAAGGTGGTTGTTATGAGTTTCACCTCATAAGGAAGTGGTATAGTTGGTGTGGCTAGATAAAGTCACGGTGTTTCGTTAGCCCTAGACTCGTGTGTGTAGTTGGAGTTTGTAGTCATATCAATAACATTATATAATGTATGCCTGTGTGTTTTTCGCAATAGCGGAATTTTATTTTCTTTCAGTCGCCATAAAGGCAGGTGTTGATATTATATATATATATATATATCTAGTTTGGGATGCTCATTTTATATGTCTATACGAGTATGGTGATATGGTGAGCATATAATGTTATTGGTTGTTTAGAGCGATAGCAGGCTAATAATGGCAAGACTATCGTGTCTACAGTTCCAATTGATGTGTATCGGGGGATACAGGTTGAGTTCGCCTTTATTGATGTGGGTAAATGGAGCTTCGATGAGCAGAGGCTTCATTATTATGTTGTGAGTGCGTGGCGACCTGATAGATTTGGTTTAAGGCCACAAGATTTATTGTTGAGCTATAAGATTAAGCTCATCATGGGTTTGCGCAAGGACTGAATATTAGTACGAGTGCTAGGTGGGGTGACTCTTAGTTAGAGATGGGAGTTCAGACCACGTTTTTTTGAAAGGGGATAGGATTATCCCGTTTGCATGTTTCAAATAACGGACCTCCATGACCGACAAAGTTAAGTAGGAGTGTGTGGAGGGGTTCCTTGTTTTGATTTCGCTTTGCGAGACGCTCCACACATTAATCTTAAGGGCGTCGGGAGTGGAGAGATGTTGTAGGATGCAAGGATGTTTATTTGGTTGATAGGTCTTATAGTGTGGATGAACCACTATAGACTATGAGCCATGTGATGATATTATGGTTATGGAAATATTGTGCTATGGAAAAGCACTAAAGTAGTCCTTTCACCACAAGTGGGTGGGTGGAGTAGGACTTAGAGAAATTTATTTGAGGATCATAGTCAGGCCTTAATGAAGAGGCAAATTTTGAGGAAGTATGTTTTGGGTATGATGTTCGTGACACTTTTATCGAAAGTGGGCACTTTGATTGGTTAGGTTTCCTTCCATATGGGCGGAAGGATAAGATAATAGAAATGCATTCGTAGGTTAGCGTAGCTAGGATTTAGGACATCCCGCTACTGTGCCTTAGGTCTTTATATCTCGATGACCGACAACGCGAGGGAGTAGTGTAATGGGAGGGTTCCTTATTTGCATTTCGCTTTTGCGAGACGTCCCATGCATGAAACCGAGCAAATGTCGGGAGTAGAGAGATGCCTTGGGCACTAGGGACATATTGAGGATTATACTCGTTTTGCCTAGTTAAGATAACACATAGACCGTAGTAGTATTAGGATGTAGGTTCGATAGATTTAGTGGCGTCGAGTTTAGGATATTGAATTTCACGGGTTTGGAGGACCCATAGTTGAGTATTACACCAAGGAAAGGAGACCACTATTGGGAGAGAGCTTTGCATGTCAGACGTTCACAATGGTTGTGCAGATGTGCACATGTTAGAAAGGTGTATGGGCACCTTAGCAAGTTAGTTTATATACCGCCTGAAACAGAAGGGGCGCAGTATATAAGGTTGAAGTTTATGCCGGGAGGCACTAGAAATGATGAGTGCAATGTATTGGAGTCACATTACAACCATGATGGCCGTTTGGTATAAAGTTGGGAACCATTGGGTTAGTATAGTTCCCCTATGAGATATTAGGATTAGGAGCGATTCTAGGATTTGCTGTATAGGTTGTATCTGAATTTTGAGGACGAAATTCCGTTGTAAGGGGGGGAGTATGTAACAACCCGTCCTTTTGGAGACAATTAAATTCCATAAATGGATATAAGTTGGCAATTTGGAGAATTTCTCTAAATAGTGATTTTCGGGATTTTTGAGGATTTGATGATTTTTAATGGTTGTCGTAATTTCTTTTGGGATTAAATAGGTCGAAGTATTTTAATTATATGTCGTCATTAGGTAAAGCGATAGAAGATAATATTTTAATAGGAATACCGCATTTATTTATTTTGGGTTGAAATACAGATTTGTGGTCAAGTACCTCGGATGAAAATTTTGACTGCGCCGTGAGTCTCGGAATGTCCAAGATAGTCGGAAAAGAGTGTTCGAAAGTCGAAGTTGAGTTTTGGGGAATTTTAGAGTTAAAAGGGTCTCGTAATTGATTAAACGAGTCATTTTTGGGTTTTAAGGGGTTAAACCATTTTTCTTTCTTTATAAAGAGGGAGAGAGGGAGAAAAGAGAAAGAAAAGATAGAAGAGAGAGAGGAAGGAGAAAAGAGGAGAAAAATGAAGATTCGGGCCAAACTCCACTGGATTCGACTCGAGGTCGTCGGATTTCATCCTCCAGGCAAGTGTGTACTTGCTGTATTTCATTTTGTGCATTTATTTCATATAATAGTTGGTAAACTATATGATTTTGGGTTAGGACCCTTAAAATAAATTTGGGAAAAGTTGAATATGAGTTTACATATTGATGTAATGTAAACTCTTACTGATTTCTAGTGTTAAAAGCATGTTAATGGGGTATAAAAATGGATTGAAATGGGTTTAAATGATAAGTTGGGGTTTTATGGTTTTAGGGTTTAAAACTAAGAGAAATGGTTTAATACCCCAAAATAATTGATGTGTTAGTTGTAAAACATAGATTAGAAGTTTATTTTTGTTGGATGAGGTTATAAACAACAAAAATGGAGAAAAACAGAGTTTGGGATTTTGGGGAAGGCGATGAATAGTAAACCCGTGGCTTGTAGGGCCATTTCGGCCATGAAGAGGAACGATTTACCTTTCGGTCAAAACACAAAACTTGTAGATGTTTTCGATACGTCCGGGTGGGCACTAACCGCGTATTTTTCTGATTTTTTTTCAATTTGATATGATTTTTACAAGATGGCAGTTCCGGGTTGAAATCATCAACTCAGAAATGAAATCGGGAATTGGAAAAATAAAGGCTAGAATTAATCGTGTAGATGTTTGGGATGATTTTTGGTGTAGTCTGGGAGCCCCGATAATGAATTCGGGTTTTTGGATAAAGGATTTGAGGAATTTAGTTTTGGAGCTCTAGTGTGACCAGTCGACCGCGTCAAGGAAAAAGGGCCTACTGCTTTGTTTAGAAGGCTTATTTGCAACCCGCGGTCGATCGGGGGACCATGACCGATCGACCGATACCCTGTTTTTAGCCCACGATTTTGGAGATTTTGACTGTTTCTCCTCTTGAGTTTAAAGTTTAAGGTCCCTCTAAATTAGAGTATTATAGAGGGTTATGTCCTAAAGGAATTAGAGTATTAAATTTATATATATATATATATATATATATATATATATATATGTATATATATATATATATGTATGTATATATATATATATATATGTATATTCACGTAGAGTGAATTAGTATAATTGGACATATCCAATAAATCCTTAAGAGATGATTAAGGTAATTATTAGTTATCGAAGTGAAGAAATACTTTGGGATTATTGGTCATCAGTAGATGTTATTGGCTAATATGGCCATTTATATATATTCTAGGAGGAATATATGGTATATGTATATACTATGTGATTAAAGTATATATATGATAATGAGGTAAATGATTTTGAAAATAAAATATGAATGTTTTCAAAATGGAAAATAAATAATTTTTCATAATTAATAAATTATGGTTACACACCTCCCTAAATCGCTATCATAAGGGAAGTTGCGTGCGTATGGTAATGCCCCCTCGCTAATGAATGCAGGGTGGATATAGTTCTATAGGCCATATGAACGATTATTGTTGCTGTGCTGGTTAGGAGATTCTGGGTGTGGTCTTGACTTTCCCGCAGACATATGGCCGCTTCCCGACGTTGTTAGGTTCTCAGGTTGTCTTGTTTGAGAGGCCCTAGAAGATGATAGCCATTTAGGGGCGCGTCCAGTGGGGAAATCCGGAGGGGCGGTCTTATATTTTCTAAAGCAATTTATGATAATAAATTGGCTTTACATTTACGTTTCTTGGATGTTAGAAGGGGAATGGGGTAAATGTTTGGCTTCGGTAACACTTCCCGAATTGAAGAAGGGAAGTGGAAGCATGTGATATTATCAAAGCATTTTTATGATAATAAAAATGGCTTTGAATACATTTCCTGGATATGAGAAGGGAAATGGGATGACATAAAACAGAAAAGCATTTTTATGATAATAAAACTGGCTTTTAAAAGTGTATATGATTTTCTAAAGAAATTCATGATAATGAATTGGCTTTTATATTTACATTTCCTAGATATAAGAAAGGAAATGGGAAGTTTTGAGAAAAATGAATGTATTGATAAATACTTGATATATGAACCCTCAGTCCGGGAGATAGATCCGCATGTTTATGGTAATATGTATATATATGGATAAATAGAGTACCGGGGGTCCAATGGATCCCGACGATCGACCTAGTCTCATAGTAGTGCATCGGGGGGGGCATGTTTGGATATCGCATTGCCAGACACCCTAGGCACGAATATGGCAATGTGTTGATACCAGGGAGAAGTTTAATCCTTAGTTCTCTAATATTATTAATTCTTATGGTATATATATTTATATATATCTTTCTGTACTGAGGGACTGGCGGATCTCGACGATCGACCATGCCGTGTAGTAGTGTATCGATGGGATTCCTTATTTGGATTTCGCTTTGCGAGACACCCCACGCACGAACATGGATTAGCATTGAGACTGGGGTGATGTTTATCCCTTAGTACATTACTTGTACTATCTAGGGTTGATAGTGGTGGGGAGATAGACTAGTTTAGCGGGGTAGCTTAACTAGAAGGTTCTAGATAGATGCACTAGGTGTGGACTATTGGAAGAGAGGTGAGGGGTATCTCATGGGAGAGCGATAGCAATTTAAATATGAGATAAAGCATATTTTTAAAATAAAGCATTTATGCACTTGCTAAATATTTTCACAACTCGGGCTCCGACCCGTTTATTTACTTTCCCCTTGTTGTTTTATATATACATTGTATAGGTGTCCAGACACAGGGATGCCTGGATGGTACTTCTTTCGAGTCAGACGTCAGCTGCTGCAGCTGTCGATGTGTGCAGGTTTTAGTTAGCCGCTTCCATTCTTGTACTCTAGATAGGAGGTACTATATAAATTTTTGGGCCAATGGCCCAATTGCATTATTTTATTCTTTTGAGCATCATTCGATATGGTTGTATAGTTTGAACCGAGTGTTCGGTTATTTTATTTCATTTCATTTTCATTTCAGTTTCATTTACGCATAAACTGTGTGGATGTTTTAATTTTGAAGTTGTTAAAAAGAGTAGTTAAGTAAAATTTTGACATCAGCCTAATAGGTTATTAGTAATTAAATGGATTTTCGACAGTGATGCTAAGAATGATCCATATGAGACTCATGCTAAAATTTGATATAGGAGTGATCGCCCGGTATCTTATTTGGCGGGGTGTCACAAATATGTATATTTATAATTGTATGTAAAGTAAGTGAAGCACATTTGGGGATTATGGTGGAATTGGAAGTTGATGGTCAGGTTTTAGATGGAGGTTTATATGAGTATAAATTTTGGGTGTAGGTTAGATTATTTTTTCCCGTAGATAGGTTGGGCAAATATTTGAGGATCATGTGCATACGTTTAGGTGCACACTTTAGTTGATAGGTGAGTTAGATTTTTCTGTAGAGTGCGACTCCACTTTAATCATGTTATAATGCATTTCTAATTATTATGCATTTTAATGCACTTGCTAAAACTGTTTTCACACCTCGGGCTCTGACCCGTTTGTATTCTTTTCTTTCTATACCTGGTATGATTTTAGGTGTTCCTCCACAAGGATGCCATTGATGTTGTCTATCTAGTGCATTCGAGGATGTTATGGCAGTTACGGTATTTTGATATAGCCAATTCCTATCTTTTGTATATCTAGATTAGGATTCAGTTTGTATACTGGGTTTACACCCAAGAGTTGTAGTTGAAGCATTTTTTTATATTTATCTTTCTTTAGACTGTTGTATTGTCTGTGACCTGATAGCATATTCGGGTATTTCCTTTTTGTATATTTGATTGTACTCTAGTACTCGTATCTTTTATATAGAATGTGTGTGTTCTTTATAACATTCATTAGTTGATATGTTGTTGATCAGTTATTGCTTTGTAGGTTTTAAAATTTTTTTGGCACCCTCTTTTTCTACTAATGGGTAATTAGTTGTGTTTATTTTAGTATCTTCGGTAGATGCTGAGAATGATCCACTTGAGATTCCTCATTATTTTAGTATTGGGCTAGCCACCCATGATTATTTTAAGCGGTGTGTCATATGGGGGCTAAGGGGGTTAGATGTGAATATATATTAATAGCCTTGACATGAGTGTTTCTTTAGAGAATAAAGAAGGTAGAAAAAGGTGGTTGACCCTATAAGTTAAAAAAAGGCATACGAGTAAAGAGTTGATAAGTGGGATGGCTTTGCACCTGTGGGTCTTATAAAAAAAAAGGAAAAGATTGAAATAAAAGGTAATGAAATGGAGATTGCAGACTCATGCACCCAAACAAAATAGAAAGAGTAACACTACATGAACACGGTTTCATACCCTCTTATTTACCCGCCTAACAAAACAAAAAAGGGATGCCCACCACAAACGAAGCTAATCAATACATACAATCTCCAAAATATAAACTAAAATAAAAAATAGTGATCTGAACAAAAAAATGGTACGAAACATCAAATAATAGACAAAACCCACAAGCACTAATCTTTTATCGAATTCTCCGGCCAATTCTCCAGCAAGCAACAAGTGTTCTCCCCCCTCTCTCTCTATTAAATCTGTAAATAAGAATTGTAATTTGTATTTTTTGTTTTTAGTGTCATTGGCATTTTTGTTCTTACTTCTATGAAAAAAATTGTAAGATCACAAATGATATCTTCTAGTCTCTCTTTTAAATCTATAAATAAGCTTGGTAATTGGTAGTTTTTGTTCCTAGTGTCATTGATAATTTTATTCTTACTGCTATGAAAAAAATTGTAGGATCACAAATGATATCTTCTAGTGATGAAATGGATGATATTTTTGTTAATGACGAGGAAAATGAAAATGAAATAGTTGAGGCCAATGAAATAAGAGACCTCGAAGTCAGAATGGAGTTTGATACATTTGAACTATTTTTTTACTACTATAAAAAATATGGTAGCAAAAAGGGATTTCCTGCTAAAAGAAGATCATTGAGAAAATATCCAAACGAAGGGATGGACTTTGTTCTAGTAGCATGCTCTCATGGTGGAAAATCAAATAGGAACACAAGAAATATTTTTAAAAACCGCCCCGTTGCAAGAACTAATTGCAAGGCCAAAGTAAGAATTTTGTTTTGCTCCGATGAAAAATGGCAGGTGTCAGTTGTAAACTTGGAACATAATCATAGGGTGAGCCCCAGAAAAGCAAGATTTTACAAAACTAATCGGGTTATAAGTTATTTTGTTAAACGAAGGCCTGAAATGAATGAAAAAGTGGGTATCCGACCATGCAAGAATTTTACTTCATTGGCAATTAAAGTGGGTGGATGTGAGAATTCGCCCCTTTTAGGTAAAGATTTATATAATTTTATTGATAAGCTGAGACAGTTAAGACTCGATAATGGTGATGCTATGGTTCTTCAAAACTACGTCATGAAAATGCAAATAAAAAATGTCAGCTTTGTTTACGTGATGGATTTCGATGCCGAGTGTCAGATAAAAAATGTATTCTGGGAAAATGCAAGAATAGGGCCGCATATGAAGAATTTGGGGATGCTATCACATTCGACACTACGTACTTAACTAATAAATATGAAATGCCATTTGCCCCATTTATTTGTGTAAATCATCATGGCCGTTCAACATTATTAGGGTGTGGATTAATATCTAATGAAGATGTCAAGACATTCACTTGGATTTTTAAAGCATGGCTAACATGTATGAATGATTGGCCTCCCTCCGTAATTATTACCGACCAACACAAAGCAATGAAAAAAGCTATTGAGGTTGTTTTCTTGGATACACGATATAGATTATGCTTGTGGCACATATTGAAAAAATTTCTCGAAAAATTGCAAGGTTATAATCAATATGAATTAATGAAGTATGCAATACAAAACGCCGTTTATGATTCATTGACGCCCATGGAATTTGAAGAACGTTGGAAAATATTCATTGAAAAATTTCATAATGAGTGGTTAAGTGTCATATATGAAGAGAGTAACCGTTAGGTCCCTACATTTGTGAAGAATACTTTTTGGGTGGGAATGTCATCGACTTAAAGAAGTTAGAGTATGAATACGTTCTTCTATGGATATGTGAATTCAGAAACGACACTAAAACAATATGAAAATGCATTGCGAAGTAAAGTGCAAAAGGAGGAACAAAGTGATTGTAACTCCTTCAACTCCTTTATCCCATGTATTACACGTTATGTAATTGAAAAGAAAATTCAAGATGCTTACACCACTTCAAAATTTAGAGAATTCCAAAACGAGTTGATCGAGAAGCTTTATTGTGAAATATGTCACATTAACGAGGAATATGGTTGTGTTAGAGATGACATTTGTAAGGATATGGTTGGAGAGACAAATCGTCGTGAAAACTATTTTGTGTGGTTTAAAGAGGATGATTGTGATATAAATTGCACTTGTCAATTATTTGAATTTAGAGGAATCTTATGCAGGCATGCTATTACCGTGGTTATTAATAATAAGGTTGAAGTTATACCAGATAAGTACATTCTTCGTAGATGGCGAAAATATGTTAAGAGTAAGCACACAAAAGTGAAAATCATATACTCTAATTGGGCTTTACACCCTAAAAATGAGCGCTTTGACAAGATGTGCAATGCCTGTTATCAAGATTTTGACTTAGCAACCAATATTGAAGAAAAGACAAAAGAAGTACTGAGTTGTATTAGCATTTTGATCAATAAATTAAATAATGTTACTGTTACGTGTGATAATAGTGAAGAAAGCCCCATGAAAGTTGACCCAATGTCATTTCCAATCAATATTCATAGTCCCGTAGTCATCTGTGGTAAAGGTCGACCACCCTATAAAAGGAAACTGTATAAATTAGAGCAGGTTATTAGAAAGAGGAAGAAAAAGAAGAAGAGTAAAGGGAAAGAGAAAATAGAAAACAACGTCAACATTAATTTGTATTTGCTAATCGGTAGTTTTTTTTTTATTTTTTATCATAGTATTATATTTTTTATTACGAATTTATTTGAAAATTTCTAAATATATGATGTTGTGTAGGCTTCGCAAGCATTGAATGTGTGTGACGATGATGTAAATGTTGGGAATTTAGGACAATCAACAGGGGTCTACCTCACACTTGGTTCACATCTTCAAATTCAGAATCCTTTTTGGAACAAGGCATTTGGACAACAGTCACAAAATATTTGATGTCCTGCTTGTAACTATTTTAAATGTCTTGTGGACAACATTTGTTTTGTAACTATCTTGTAGTGTTTTGTATTATGTCTTGTAATTCGGCTTTGTATATACTCTTATTTTGTAACTGTCTTATTATGTAAAATGCAACTTGGAATCCCTTTGCTATTAGTTTTCTTTTTTTATTGTTCAGGTATGGGTAGTTGTGGATTGTTTAGAATGTGGAGATTGGTTTGTTGTCAAATGCAACACTATTTTTTTTTAAGTTTAAGCTTTTTAAAAATATTTAAGTTTAGAATTTTTAAATATTTCAGTAATTAAGTATTTTTAAATATTTAAGTTATCAAATGCAACACTCTTAGTTTTCTTTCTAATTATTTAAGTATTTTTTTTAAGTTTAAGCTTTGTGTACAAATCATTGTTTTTTTTTTAGTTTAGAATTTGGAGAAATGCAACACTTTTAGTTTTCTTTTTAAATATTTAAGTATTTTTTTTAAGTTTAAGGTTTGTGTCCAGATCACTGTTTTTTCTTTTAGTTTAGAATCTGGAGATTAGAAGTATTGCTTAGTTTGGTTTGTGGTGGGCCATTCCTGTTTTTTTGTTAGGCGAGTAAGGAAACGGGTATGAAACCGTGTTCGTGTAGTGTTACTCAAATAGAAATAAAAAGGGGCACATTTAGTTGTGCGTGTAGTCCATGTGCTAGCCTCTTTATTATTTTATTTTTTTGTTAGGCTTATCATCAAATGTTGATTGATTTGAGTTAAGTGTTTTCAACACTTTATTGGTTATCATGGTTTCTTATCCATTTCATGCTTATCCACACCCATTAAAAATAGTAAAATCGGCTAACACTTTTTTTTTAAAGAAGTGTTTCCTCTCATTTTGGAAAGAAAACTTAAAGACTCATTACACCCAAAACCATTAAAAAAAAATTTGTCAATAAGGACTAATACTCCATTTTAATCCAAAATTATCATATTTATGCACTATTTCAGCCATATTCTTTTAATTACTTTCAGCCTTAAACATTATAATTTGAGTGAGTATTTGTTTTTGTGGTAAAGAAATATTTTGGAGGTGTTGTGGGGGTATAATTTTGGAGCATTCTTGTGCTAATTTTTTTAGAACTTTTAAGAGTATTTTCTTACAGACTTTAGAGCATATTTTCTAGACTATATTTATTAGGATTTATTCATTGAGGTAGGGGTTTTTATGAATGAAAATAATGCATGTTTATGATAAATTAGTATATATTTATGCCTATTTCACATGCTACCTATATATATATATATATATATATATATATATATATGTGTGTGTGTGTGTGTGTGTGTGTGTGTGTGTTTTATGTGACAAAAATTGTTATTTCATGCGAGATAATTATTTGACTCGTTGAAAATGATTTTGGAATATAATATTGATGATACTAAATATGGGAATTAATGGAAAATATTTTCAAAGAACGTTTATGTTAAAACCCAAAATGATAAATATGTGTACATATGATACATGTAAACGGGTGTGATTTTAAACAACATGTATGTATGTAACTATGTATAAAAAGTTAGTTTAAGATGTTGAACTTGAAATTATTAGTAAATGTTAGAATAACTAAAAAAAATCCTATAGTTATTTATTTTTAAAATAATCCTTGAAAACATGAAAATTAAAACTTTTGCTCTTAAAATGATAAAGTTTAGAAAATGGTACTAATAGTCACACTTTTTGCTAAAATATCCTAAAGTAGCATGATCCTAAATTACTGTGACTTTAAATAAGGTCCTTTAAACTTAGTATATTTTGAGTAAACTAATTAAGATAAAGTCTTAAAAGGTAGAATGGTATTGAGTTGGTAATACTTGAAAAATAAGAACCTAAAAGTTATGAAAGGTTAAAAAAAGTGTGTAATTTCATATATAAATGAATTTTAATGAATGAAAGCGTTTAAAGTATGTAATTTAATGATAATGAAAATAAAGAGGTGGAATAAATGGTCTTTGGGAGAAATAAAACATCAATGTGAAAACGAGATAAAAAGATACAGTTATGTAGGTAAAAGAACGATGATAATATTTGTATTTTGATAAGCGCAATGGTTGGAACTCAAGGAAATGAACCTGATAAAAAGTGGAAGAGTTTTCATAATAGAGTACTAGGAAAACATAAGGAGGGCCCAGAGCCCTCAGGTGCGGCTTCGGCTTAGACCCAAAATCACTGTTAGGGATTTAGAGACTGTGATATTTATGATAAACGGTTAAAGGCCAAAAAAATAAATGGGATAAGGTTAAATCTTTGGCGTAAAAAGGAAATAAATAGAAAGATTTAGAATTGGCAAATTTTGGAAAAAGGTAAATGGTTATTAACAGTATATGACATGATATCTCGCATTATAAATAACATATGATGAAATTACATGTAATCGTGCAATTGAAATAACTGATAAATCCATGGTATAACGTATTAAAGAGTGTCATGAGTTAACATGGTAATACGTCTGTAAAGCTATAGGTTAGAAGAAATAAATTAACAAAACTAGGCTTTCGAATAACCTATAGCGGTTATAAGCCTGGATTTACATATAAGTTTAACTCGGTGTTTTTTATGCATTGGATACGAGTGTCAAAATGATATTTTGAAGAAAGAATATACACATGGCAATTTAAATGTGAAATCAATGAATTTTAAATGAAATTTGATTAATTTAAAGGAAGAATAATGGGACATATTTTCTTGTATATAAATTGAGAGGATTAATGGAGCAAAGGAAAATTTTCATTATAAAAAGGTAAAGCATAAAATGTAAGGGTTAATGGCTTTTGACTTAAGTTAAAAGAATTGTTTTGAAATAAAACATGGTTAATGCAAAAATTGGCAAGTTATTACATGTACATTTGAGTTCATGTATGATACAGTATCTGTTCTTGCTTACGTTCATTTCTATATTTTTTGGGGGGAACTACATTAGGTATTGGCTCACCCCATTACCTTTTTTATGCTAGTTTAAGTGATGTATCGCATTTTGAGAGCGTTTTTCAAGTAAGATATTCTTAATATTTACATTAATAGCTTTAATCACATGAACCCTATGGTGTTTCCTAATGGGTACCCCACCTATTATTATTATTATGATGATGATGATGATTATCATTATTATTATTATTATTATTATTATTATTATTATTATTATTATTATTATTATTATTATTATTATTGTTGTTGTTGTTGTTGTTATTATTATTATTATTATTATTATTATTATTATTATTATTATTATTATTATATGCCTGGAAAATGAAATTACATGCTTATTGAGTAAATACAATTAATTAGAATGGACTAAAAATATTATTTAGATTAGTTCACATCATTCCACACTTAACATTGTCAAACCAAATTGGGTTAACCCATGAGTGATCCTTAATTTTGGGTTAGGGCGTTACATACACTCAAGTATAAGGTGTGAATTTTCATGAGACTTTTATGCTTGTTTCCTTTCTAGAATCTATTTAACTTATTTTGGCTTTGGCATGTCAGTTAAGGTTCTAGCTTTGTAAAATGGATGTGAAAAGCTATTTCCTTAATGGACTATTGAAGAAATAAGTTTATATCAAACAACCTATGGGGTTTGAAGACCCTGGTAGTCTTAAACATGTCTATCGATTAAAGAAATCCTTATATGGTTTGAAACAATCCCTTAGAACTTGGTATGAGAGGCTCACTTCCTACGTTATCGAGTGTGGCTTCAGAAGAGTGGGTATTATTTAAGACATTGTTTGTTCAAAGATAGAAGGCATACATTTTTATTGCCCAAGTATATGTTGATGAAAAAGTATTTGGCTCCATGATAGAGAGCCATACTCTGCGTTTTGGAGTTGATGACGCATGAAAAATACAAAAATATTTTGTTTTCTTTTGAGGTATATAAGAAAAAACATAAAGAATTTTGTTTTTCGAAAATATTTAACAAACAAAATATGCAAAATACGAGTGTGATGGAGATGCAAATGATAAGATAGATTTCTAATAAACCTCAAAAGGATAAAATTATAAATGAACAAATTCATGAAATGGTAAAAGTAGGTCTTATAGAAGAAAATTTGAGAGAAAATTGACATAGATACTTTGGACACGTCATGCATAGACCAATGGATACTCCCATAAGGAAGATTGATTTAGTTAATATTGATGGTAATGCAAGGGGTAGAGGTAGGCATAAGTTGTCTTGGTGAGATATTATAAAAAATAACATGATATCATGTGATTTAATCGAAGAAGTTGCAGTGAACATAATGAATGGAAAATAAGATTCATATATCAAACCCAAAAATGATTAGAAAAAAGGATGTGTTGAGTTGGGTTTAATATTTAAGAAGACACAAAATATTTTTTATTTTGTAATTTTTTTCGATAGCTAATGTTGAGATGGTTAAAACTTTATGGAACACATATTTCCATATATTTCCCAATTCTTGTATTATAATCTTAGAAAGGTAGTGCGAATCTATGCATATTTTTCTTAATCATTCATATGAAGTTCTATGAGATGACTCATGTTGATTATTTTGTGGTAAATACCATATCACACACACATGTACACATGTTGACTACGAAAATTTTAATCTAATAAATTCACTTGCACTTGTTTTCACTCAATTGGTTCATATTTTCTTTCCTAGGTTTTTGGATGTGCTTATAAAAACCATTGCTTGAGCTAAATTAAAATTGATGACAAAAGATTTGGTGAATGATACCAAAAGTGGTTTTAGAAACCTTTGATAAGAAATTTATTTTATGTGCTAATGAGAGAAAAAGATGAACCATTTATGCAAATGTATGATATAAATAAACAAAAAATAAATATTTAAAAGCACATAGGAAGACACATATTCTATATAGAGAGTAAAACACGCAAAGATTTATTTTTACTTTTCAAAATAATTAACGCAATTAAACTTAGCACTAATTAATCAAAGTGTTGTGACAATAATTAGTCAAATTTTAACTTACCTAAGCATGCTCCTAGGTTATAGTTAGAATAAAATAAAGGCAACTGACCACAATGTATCGATCAATGACGAAAAGCCACAATGGGAAAAACCTCTAATGATCCATCCACGCAAATTTACTATGATAAGGAACTAAATAAGGATGAAAAATGACTTACATAATTGACTTTAGGCCTGTCAATGGGCCGGCTATGGACTGGATATAAGGTGATTAATATCCGTTTAGCAAGAACATATTCAGATTTGAAGCTGAATCAGGTCTTAATCGGATCTAGAATATTGGATCCAAATCCGAATTTGGGTCAAGTTGGTTCGGATCGAGTCGGGTCGGGGTCGGGGTCTGGACATATATATATGAATTTATTTTTAATTTCAATTATAATGGCCGTATTTTTTGCATATTTACGATTTAATTAATTCGGTAATTATATTGTTTTATTTTAGATTACACGAGATACGTAATTTAATTGAATTGAATAATAATGTGATTATTAAATATTAATCAAGAAGTGAAATAATGATTAATATTATGAATGATATATACTGAGTAAATAGTAAATGCTTGATTATTAGAAATTACCTCATAGCGAGTGATATGGGTGTAATTGGAATTTCTCAAAATCGGGAGTCACGTGTAGATTAACTTGGGCTCGAGATGGTATATTTATTTAGAATGACTCGAATAATGATTTCGAGGTCATGGATGAGTCCGAAAGGGTCGAATTAGATACAATAGTATACTCGGGGATGTCAATTGAGTCACGGGTCAATTTTAGACTAAACTGGGACCATATACGGGTATCTTTGCCATTTTGTAATATGGGGTAAAAAGACCTACGAATTTTGGACACTAATATCTGATGATAAATAAAAGGGGCTAGGGTTATAAACACCAAGAAAAAGTGGATTCCGTAGAGGAGGAGAGACCATTTAAGGAGCTTTTAGGAGAGTTCTTGAAGAATCAAGGTGTATTCTTGCACCATAAACATCTTGGGAAGGAAGATTACATAAGAATACAATCAAATCCAACATCAAGCCATGAAATCAGACCTTGCAGTATGAATACAAGTGTTTATTCCAAATCAATATGAAGTTATAATACCCATGTGACTAGCGTTTTATTTATATTGATAAATTTGATGTTCTTGGAAGAAAAGAATAATTTTAATACATGTTTAGGTAGAGGTGCTTGGACTTTTGGGAGATTATTTGAATATAATGAGGGATCGCTTATATTCCAGTTGGCCATGATAGGGTTATGGGAGTTTAGTCGTATTGAGAGAATTATGACGATAATTAAACGTGATTTAATGACAAATTAATTAATTCGTGAGAATGAGAATGTAATTATCGAAAAGAGTGAGTGAGCCTATGACATGAACTAATAAAGCAAGGAAGACTTAGATATTGAAATAAGGTAAGGGGTAACTAGGACCCTTAGAGTAGAGAATGATACTCAAATAATAAGATAGTTAGTTAAATCATAAAATAATAAGTACGGGGAGTATGTGACAGAATTATACTACGTACGAACAATGATAATTAGGTTGTGTGAATACCTACTGAATATGTATGTATATGTATATATATATATATATATATATATATATACAGTCATGTTCTTGTGCGGACTAGTCCGCATTTTAAGAATGCGGACCGGACATGTGTCACCTGGCGGTGAGCCTAGAAAAGAGAGTGTGTGTGCCTATAATATTGGCGATAATTTCTAGGCACACTGTTAGGTGACACATGTCCACTCCGCATTCATAAAATGCGAACTAGTTCGCACAAGAGCATTATATATATATATATATATATATATATATATATATATATATATATATATATATATATATATATATATATATATATATATATATATATATATATATATATATGTTATGCGTGTACCTAAATGATTGATGTTATGAGTTAGCATATCTACGCTGCTTGCTATCACCGGAGGATCTCGCGTAGTGGGAGATCCCACCATGACGATTCTAGTGAGGTCTGAATTGGTGCCCCAGAACATAGAACTTAGGAGGCTCGCTATGTGATGTGCATTAGTGAGATCGGCGTGTCATTCGGGTACGTTAGGTATGGGCGTAGACCAAAGGTTTAGAACTATATTCGCCTCCACCGTTTGATATTTGATTTTGGGTTCGAGGAGATATGTCGAACCAATAGTCCCCATTTAGTACGAGAGGTGCTTGGACCGATAACAGAGTATGCTAATTGTTTCATCGTGGTCCTATTGAGATACACCGTATATATATATATATATATATATATATATATATACGATCATGATTATTCTACTTATGTATGACAATAATTAATAGATTGTGTATATCTAACGAATGAATTAAGTAGTGAAATTAATTAATTGAATAAATGATAAGATAAATGAAATGTTAATTTCAACTCTTTACATACGAGAAATTTTAATTCGGATAGCGTACTGTATGGGTAGTACGGGAACTTAAAGATGTGAATAGTCTAGATAGTTACTTATGTCTAGTTAGATTCGCTAGTACAACTAGGTAGGCTAAGTCAAGAACATTGGGTGTACACAATAGTTGAGGGTTAGGAAACTTAAGAGAGTGTACGTGAACTTAACATGTGTAATCAATAACCGAACTTCGAACTGTGATAAAATCTTGCTAAATATTTTCAAAATGTTTTGAGTACTAACCCTTGTTATAAAAATATTTTTAAAACTTTTTGGGTGTTCAGCCACAGGGATGCAACACTTGATATTCTATTCCAGGGAAATGTAGCTGCAGCACAAGTGGATGCTTTCAGGAGTTTTGATTAGATGCTTCATTTCCTCATTTCCTAGTATAGGATCTATTGAGAGGATTTCAGTATAACCATTTTCATTTAGGCATGTTGCCCCATTCAGATTTTATTCAGTTATTATTATGTTGGATTTAATTAGTTTTATTTTTGCGCCAAGACTTTATTTATCTATATCTTGTGATGGATTAGACTCTATATTGGTGTATAATTTTAATTTTGTTTTTAGCATGTTGTTATCTGTTTAATGAAAGATAAAATTGACGGCGGTTTAATACACTAAGTGATTAGTAATTAATTTGGTCTTCGACACTGATGTTAAGAATGAACCAATTTGGAAATCTTGATTTAATTTAATAAAGGATTGATCATATAACTAGACATTATTGTCACATGTTCATATTCACTTTTAAGGATTAGTAACTATTGCTTTCTATGTCTAGCATAAATATATAGGTAGATTATGTATATTAATTTTTTATCCGATCATTTATTTTAATATTTTCCATTTATAATTTTGTCCCAATATAGCCGAAGAGAGAGATTTATAAGGATATTTTTTATACTTCATTTAGGTTTTAGTTTTCTGTTAGATCAATTCTAATATTAACATCCGAGTCATTGTATCTTTGTGCTGAGTCTATCGATTTATAATGCTATATCATATAAAGACAAGAGACAAGTGCATCATGACTGAGATTACGGGACCAAATCCGCTAAATTCATTGAATACAAATTTAGTAAAAGTCCTGAATTTTAAAGTATTTTAATTCTTGGTAGTTTATTTTAATTCCTTGGAACTAATAGGACATCACTTTAGTGAAAATAATTTTTCTAAAAGGTTCGAAACATTTTTTCACAATTTTTATTAAGATTCAACATTTGAGTGACCTCATTCACATGAGGTCACCCTCAATCAAAGATAGTGTTGATTGAGGGCCTATTTTTATGAAAAATATCACAATTAAAGACATTTTTCTAGCAGCGAATCCTCGATCGAAGACTGTTTTGAATGAGGGATCATTGTCCATAAAAAATGACCCTCAACCAAAGTGTTTATCGGCTGAGAGCCCCTTAGTCAAAATATCTTAGTCAAACAAGGGCCTTCATCTTGGAAAATGTGTTTGAATGGATTTATATCATAGAAAAACTATTTAAACACCTTTAGACACGTATTCCAATTAATCAATCCCTAGTTTTGAAAACACTAAATTTGTTTTGCTAGAATTATTCCATTTCATAGTGCCTTTCAACTCTATGCAACTAAAGTAAACTCTAGGTTTATAAATCGTCGATGATCGTCTATATTGAAAAGGATAACATTATGTGGGAATTTTTCACTAACTAATATCGATGGATACTGAGGCCTTAGAAGCTATGTAGTTATTTTCATAACCTGTTGAGTCTATCACCAGTATGAGAAAACATAAGGGAGTATAACGCAAGGGATAAGCATCATGGTGGTAATAATTATCATAGACACAACATTCTAGTACCCCTAGGTCTTTCCTTATATCCCTAGCATGTCCTCAATACACTACAAAGCGTAGGTCATGCTGTGAGTACCGATCTAAAGGCCATTAGGCGCTCTCCATCCTTGTTTGACTACGGTTAACTTCAACGTCAGAGCAAAAGCTCAATGAATCTTTTAATGGATCTAAATCCCCTTTCCAATGGTCCACCCTATGCATGAATCAACATAACAGTTTGGACAAACAGACCATTTTACTATCGAAAACCAATATAGAGGCCACCGAGCACTCCCGAGCCCAGATTTGACATCATTCAACTCCATTGTTAGAGAGAAAGCTTAATGGATCTTCGAAGGGCACTAAAACCTCTTTCTAACGATCCACCATATGTGTAAAACTATATAACCATTCAGATGAACGATTCTTTTTCTCCTCGAAAACTGATCCGGAGGCCACTAGGTACTTTCGATCTCAATTTGACCAAAGTCAACTCTGCAGCTCGAATGATAGTAAATGAATCTTC
Organism: Sambucus nigra; assembly: GCA_949130495.1. Taxonomy (NCBI): domain Eukaryota; kingdom Viridiplantae; phylum Streptophyta; class Magnoliopsida; order Dipsacales; family Adoxaceae; genus Sambucus; species Sambucus nigra. Next base: position 793,328 of record CASBWL010000200.1, on the reverse strand, counting down.
AAAGGGAATGGAATACCCTTTCCAACAGTCTACCCCGTGCACGAGTTAGCCTTACGGTATGGACGAATGATCCATTTTACTCCGAAAGGTCACTGGGTGATTCCCGACCACCTTTGACCAATGCCATCTCTTTGAATAGAGCAAATCTTTTTGGAATGTCAAAGTAACTTTAATATCCTTTCCAACGGGCCACCCAATGCATAATTGGAACTTACGGTGCTGACAAATGATCCATCATCATCCGACAATCTGTAGTTTAAGGGAATGATGAGCTATTCCAATCCCTATTTGACCCAAATTCAACTCTCGAACCCGGGAGCATCCCAAAGGATTCTTAAAGGTCTCTGAATTAGCTTTTAGCGGTATGATCTATGCATGATTTGGACTTACGGATTGCATTTTACGATTATTTTTTCGAAAAATCTACACGAGACTGCCAATTGGCAGGTTTATTACCCTACCAATCGACAGTGTGTTTTGGCTTACCTACCAATTGGTAGGGCAATGAATATGCCATTTGCCCATCCCCGTACCCTATATATGGAGATAATGATATCACTTCGAAAGGCACCCCAGATCCGTCAATTTTAGTGATCTCAATGACATTCTTCTGCAATAAGCAAAGTTTTCGTATGTGAAATTCCTTTCCACCTTTCATTCCAATCATTGTCATTTCCAATTTAGAAAAAATGTCGTTCTACCTCAGAAAATAATCATCCTAACTTGCAAGGAAGCTCATCAAGGATCAAGGTCAAGCCTCAAATCTCCAAAAATGGTCCAAACATCCTTCTATCTTTAAATTTCTCTATTTTCGCATTAGTTATATAAAATATTAATTTAGATTTTAATTTAGATCATATACATAAACATCTCATCCTTTATTAGTTATATTGAACGTAATTTACTTTCTATCAAAAACCCTAAACAAAGAAAAAGAGGGTTACACCTATAAATTCCAACGGGATTCTTCATCACATTCTCTCAAAACTAAAAATATATTTTCTACACACACATATAATAAAATCACGTTTGAATCTATGGGATAAACCCCACCCTTGTGTCGTATGTGAACTACATAGACTTTTATGTCGTTATATGCTACGTAGGTGTCTCGGGCTAAAACCCAAGACTTGAGTCCTATTTTCTTATTTTTCATATTTTATCCATATATTATTCATAAATATCAAATTTGTGATTCATACTTGCATTTTGTTAAGAATATATTATCATTTCATTATAACGATCAATATATCAATAACTGCACACATCATATTTTCTAATTATTATTTTGGGAACATTCCTATAGATGACCTCGTTCCATGTTTTCCATGATGTGAGCCGAAGGATTCTGATGTCCACTTATTTATACACGCACACACATTTCATTAAGAAATTAAGAAAAATAGTAACAAAAGCCCGTGAGAGACCGAAAGGGCGGGATGGGTGCCTAAACCCTTCTTATTTTGTAACTTACCCACTAACCTGTAATCTAATTGATTTCGCAAGCATCAATTTGTCTTTAACGCCTCTCTCTCGAGGCGGTGACAAGTTCTTTCACATGTTTTGTGCAAAATAGGTTGGCGACTCTATCTCTTTACATCACCCCACACCAATGATGGTTGAAGCACCGCACGATGTAGCGAGGGGAGCGGGACCTTTTCCTCTTTCCTCCCCCCTCCCCCCCGCGCGAATGCACCCTGGGGGGAGCGGGAGGAGGAATATTCACCTCCTAGATGGACACAGTGCCGACTCTGCTAGGGACTAACTTAAGAAGGATAAACTCGGTTTGCATGGGTGTTATCATTTTCTACCTGTGTGCGTATGCACCTACCCGTATGTTCCCTTTTCTCTTTTATCATTTATTGTATATATCTACCTCATATTTATATCACCTCTCACTCACTTTTCACTTCAGACACTAGTAAATAATCTCCATGTACACCATCCCCTACCTACCCTTGTATATAAGGTCACTTATACTCACATGCTTCACACACCACTTAGAATATCAATGTTTAGGTCTCACTATCACACACCTACACTTATCACACTTGTATATATCCATGCTCTCTCACACTTATCGCACACCACTTGCCGTTGGTCCCTGCTTAGATTACCTACCACACCACGCCACTCACTCTCAGATATCCATGCTAGATTTAATTTTAATACTATTTGTACATTATTCCTTATTAGTATAATCCTCATGCCAAATAAAACTATTCTCTCCATAATATACTAATCAAGAATCATGCCTTTTGCACACTACATCACCAAAGAGCATGGATTTGACCTAAACATTGTCCCATAACTAGGGGCTCACTTTGTGATGGGCACTAGTTCGACAAGTCATAGTTAGCTTAAGCGATATTACTCTCACTTTCCATTTGTGAAGTACCTTCAACATATATCAAAAGGTTCCCCCTGCATTGTACCGCTTGACCGAAGTCATGACGGGAGGTATATAGCATGGAACTCCTACATGTACGTCGAGTATATCGAATTCGCTCTCACACGTACTATCCCCACGAAGTATATAGTGAGGCAATTAATGTACACTCAGGTATATCAAATGTCTTGTCCACACATACTGATTGCCCCCAAAATCAAGACGTATATCATGGAAGTTATGCCAAAGTGGGGAACCTTTCCACTAACCAAACAACTGAATACCCTCATATAGGGGTCAAACCTAGGGAACTCATTTTCAGTTTATCGGTTACTACATGGAACTCTATCAAATTGACGGGTCAGCTTGACGCCCAAATTTTATTGCATTTTTGTCTTTTTCAAAATGCGACCCTATCCATGACCTTGGCAACTAGTCAAACCGTGTTTTACATATTTTTCAAACCCAATTTTCCTTGGCTCGAATTTCGTGTGGCATTTCTTTTGCATTAATACAAATGAAAACATGATGATGATGATAATAATAATAATAATAATAATAATAATAATAATAATAATAATAATAATAATGCTAAGACTCTTCTATCATTTTTCCTCATTCCTTACCAAAAGTGCCAAAAACATTTTCCCTCCTATTTTATCAAAATACAAAAAAAGAAATCTCCTTTTATCAATATAGCGAAAAACATTTTGTCCTCCATTTTCCAAAAATATCAAAAACGGTTTCCTCTTTTCCGATAAACTAACTTTCAAAAATAAATTCAAATCATTTTCCTTCTCAGGTCGATCACATGTCCGACTCTTGGCATGGCTGCCTATTGGCTTTGGTCTTCCAAAGAATTGCCCCGAAGCTTCGTTCATTCTCCCGCTATTTCCTTCGAGTTAGGAATACAGATTCACCAACTCTCCATGGATAATGCATATCAAGTACCCAATGTGCAACCGATGTGATGATGATTCTAGTCCAACTTATCACCAAGATTAACAACTTTTAAACTAAGGTAGATGAGACGCAATAAAATCGGGTCCCTTTCCCCGAAGAGCCTGAGGTCCTCTCTTACCTTGTTCTTTGGTACTGGCCCCAGCTAAGCCTATTTAGGTCTCGAAAGAATATTAGAACCCTCCACTTTCCCCTCTTGCTAATGGGCCGCCACCAGCTCAGCTCCCTACGCCAACCTTGCCCAGTTAGGGGTTAATTTTCCAGTACCTGCCGACCCGAAGGAAGAAGAGTTGAATAAGCTCAAGAAGGACCTTAAGTTGTTGACCAAGATGTTTGACCAGGTCTAAATCTATAAGAACTAAATGGATTACACCCATATGTCTCCCTACTCTAAAGCAAGGTTGCTGAAAAAGTTTAAGATGCGCAACATTGAGATATTCGAGGGTAGAGGGACCCTAATTATTCATCTTCGAAGATACCATCGATCCATGAGTCTCCTAGGTTCCTTCGAGGAAATAATAGCCTAGGTGTTCCAAAAGACTCTGAAGGACAATGCTCTTCGTTGGTTCCAATCCCTCGAGGAATCTAGAATTCCAAGTTAGGAGGATGTTGCCCGTGAATTCATGTCACAATACAAGTACAACGAGGCGTTGGAGGTCACACATCATTAATTAGAACTTCTCCAGAAGAATATCGGAGAAACTGTTAGTAATTTCATAGCAAGGTGGTGGGAGAAAGCGACCACCACGACCAATCGGCCTTCCGAGGAGGAGCAAGTTATTATTGTGAATAAAAAATTCTTACCCCATGTTCGAGCGATTATGGGAGGATAATATGAATCCCATTTTTTATCCTTCCAGGAAGACGTAGTGAAGATTGAATAAAGTCTTTTTCAAATAAAAACTATACCAAACAAAGTATCCGGACAGTTCACCTCGAGAAAATATGAAAAGCCTACTATAGTGTCAACCATCAAGAATATCTCACAGCCTGCTACCTCTTGGGCGCTAGAAAGTCGTGTCAACCGAGTCAAAAAAGAATATATTTAGTTTCATGCTCCCCTTTCTAAAGTCTACTAAGCCATATTAAGCTGAAATATCATCAAGTTATTGGGCCATTGTCCATTACCAAACCCACTTCCGAAAAAAGTCAAACCCAACGCCCATTGTGATTTCCATCAAAATGTCGGTCATATTATTGATCAGTACTTTCATCTCCGAAATGTAATTCAAGGTCGAATTAACCGGGGTGTTATCTCCCCACTAGCCAATCCTAACCAAACACCACCCACAATCCACTCCCAAATCATGCAAATGCTATCTTCCTAAAAATTGACCCAGAATTTAACCCATCGACCCTGATTATACCCAGTAAATCACCCATTATACTCGTATATTCATTTAAACCCCTTAAAGTTTTCCCATATTTTCTCCTACACCCTACATATATTTCGATTAGGCCATGTCACTTCTTACAAGAGAGTGTATTGCCCTTCATACTCGGTCAAGAGGAAGGATAGGGAATTTCCAGCGTTACTGAACTAGCTCCTAGATTTTGGGATGAAATTTCACTTATAAATGACCATTGATTGCCATAAGTTCAGCACACTATTCATGGAAGACTGAAAGTGGGCTCGAGAATCTGATAAATGGGTAGTGCCCGTTGTCAAAGTCAGTTTGGACGATGAAATTTAGATTATGGAAGACTTATTACCATAGACCCATGAGCTTTCTAATATATTCAAGTTATTTTATGCCTTAAAACTACATGGTCAGTTTGTCACTTAACTTATTTTTCTCCCTGTTGAGTAGGAGGATCTATATGAGGAAGTTGTTGAGGTTGTAAAATGCATTGACCTCTTATGGAAGGATAACATCATTACCACCGAATGAGGGGTGAATTTGATAGTTAGATGAAGATATAAGCCAGGAAAAGGATAATCTAGTGATCAGTGTATGTGGGATGATATCGTTCGAATATCTGATAGGAGATATCAACAAAGTGGACGAACAACAAAAAATAGATGAAGAAATGGAGTTTTTATTCTTCCCCTCTTCTGTGAACCATAAGATGAGATCTGGGAGGCACTACCAGAGTTTGAATCCTCAATCAGGAATGAAAGATAATGGACCAGATATTGTCGAGTAACTCCTTATATTGGAAAAGACCATCGAGGAGAGCAAGATCCTCGACTAGTTTAAGAAAACTGAAGAGAACATCACTTTATGGGTACTTTTCATGCCTTCCCAACTATACTAAAATGCCTTGATTCAATTTCTTATCTGTCCCATAGTCCATTCTTCCCCACTTCGAAAGAGGCTTTGAACTTGGTCAGATCCTTAACCTCTATTAGAATGCGCTCCTTATCTGAGGGATAAATCTCTAAGTTTGGTCCTAATCATAATTACGCTCTCAATATCTCCATTGAGTTATTGTGGATGACAACCCCACTTTCACTCATCGACAACGAATCAACACTTAATGTTTGCTCGTTAAGAAACCTCAACTACTTAGGTTTGAAATTAAGAGACCTTTCTCTAACGTTTATCGCAGTTCTTACTTATGACAATACTCGTCGAGAGGTGATGAGATCCATAAAGCTTATAATATACTATGGCCCTATAAATCATGTTACTGAGTTTCAAGTCATCGCATACCATCTTATTTTAACCTATTGCTCGGTCGATCGTGGCTTCACAACATCACAACATCAAGGGGGTATTCTCCTCTCTCCATCAGAAACTAAAATTCCTTCCCATGGTGTAGTTCATCACCATCTTGAGTGACGATGACAATACTGAGAATGCAAGCACGAGTAATCTAGTACTATAAATACAATACGGGGAGAATGACATGCTTCTGTCTAGATTTCGAGTCGAACCACGTCCACTCCCAGTAGGGAATGATTTTAAAGATAATGTTTGTCCACAGCACAACCCTCACGATAATTTCAATGTGATAAAGATGTTCAATAATTTCACTTGATGCCTGGACTGGGGCTGGGATGATGACAACAGGGGATACTTTGAACCTATGGTGCTGAAGAAGGCCTTTCCTCCATGTGGCCTACGTTATCAACCATCATCATAGGAACTCAAAATGCTCCGCCAACCTTAGTTTAAGAAAAGTCTAGAAAGTGCCAAGAATATTTCTAAAAATTCCTCTTGAACGAGAGATTCATCAAATATGGTGAAGATTTTCCATTTAGTGTCTTTTCTAAACCACGGTATGATCGTTTGGACAAGAATATGAAGCCATGAATGGAGATCTTTTTCCAAGACATCTACTCATGGGATAAAAGTTCCTAGTATCATGTACAACTACTGAATAAGAACACTAAAGTAATTACCAAATATTCCAGAGGGAAGTGAGTCTAAGGACTCATTCAATTTGTAGACACTGGGGCTAACAGTCTGCATAATCCACTCAAGCGCTACATCACTAGATCCATCTATCCTGATCAAGACTCCTGATGCAACCCTCCACAACTGGAAAGTTATATTAGTTCCACCTACTGAGATACAACCCACCCTAGATGTTTAGCTCATTTCTTCTTCTTTTGTTATTCCCCCTTATTCTGATCAAAATATAATCGAGACCTCCTTTGATGAGGTTCTCAACGCAGTTTTTTTTAGAATGAAATAAATGAAGGCTTTGAGTATCTTATTGTGCCTTACATTAATTATCTTAATTCTAATCAAACTATTGATGATGATGGTTTTCCAGATGAACAATTCTTAACCTATCTTAATAAGGTCAATAACAAATAATATAACCACGTTTAAATTAATGAAGATGAAACTATTGTTATCAATCTCGATTCTAGTAGCCAATTGCACGAAATTAGGTTAGGTTCCAACCTTGATGAGAATAATAGTGGTAAAGTGGAGGAGTTATTTAAGGAATTTGTGGATGTATTCATATGGTCTTACAAAGACATATCCAGCATCGATCCCAAAATATCTCGACACGAGATTCCAACTCTCCCAGATTTTAAATTGATCAAACACGAACTCTGAAAGCTCCTCATCGAATGGTTGCTCAAGGTTAAAGAAAAGGTGGTTAAATAGTTAAATTTAGGCCTCATTTAGGTGATCAAGTATACCACATGGTTAGACGACATTGTACTCGTGCCAAAATCTAGGCGAAAGGTTTGCATGTGCATTGATTACCGAGATTTGAACAAAGCCTTTTCGAAAGACGATTACCCACTGCCCAATATCGACATAACTCTGGACATAATGACTTACCATGCTCTCAAGTCATTCATTGATAGTTTTATAATACAATCATATTAAATGAACCCTAATCATCAGGAAAAAAATGCACTCATCACCCCTTGGTGAACCTTCCACTACACAGTTATACCATTAAGGCTAAAAAACACCGGGGCAACCTACCAAAGTTCTGAAACAACCATCTTGCATGAAAGATACAAAAAAACATCGAGGTCTATGTGGATGATATGATTATAAAGTCTGAGACTTAGGAAGCTCGTGTTCCCGCTCTCTGGAAGTTCTTCGATCGACTGCGACGATACCAGATGCGACTTAACCCACAGAAATGTGCTTTTAGGATTCATGGTTAGAGAGAAGGGAATTAAAGCATATCTTGCCAAATTGAAGGCCATACTCGAAATGCCACCACCCTTAATAGATTAGGAAGTGCGAGGATTCCTACGAAAATTTCCATATATCACCCGATTCATCAGCCAGTTGACATTTATTTGTCAACCCATCTTTAAACTCTTCCAAAAGAATTCCACTAAAGTTTTGAATGAAGCCTGTCAATAGGCCTTTAATTGAATTAATCATTATCTAAACCGACCTCCGGTACTCATTCCGCTGTAGCCTAGTCTCCCTCTACTTCTATACTTTGCCATTACAGATATCGTAGCTTGGGCTTTATTAGTCTAATACATTGAAGAATATTACAAATAAAGGGCCATCTACTATGCCAATCATAAGTTGGTTGGGCATGAAGTCAACTACAAAACCCTGGAGAAAGCATGTGTTGCCCTTGTCTGGGTCACTCATAAATTAAAACACTACATGCTCTCTTTTCCCATCAGACTTGTATCCTGAATGGATCATATCAAATACTTTCTCGAGAAACCTGCGTTGTCTAGACGAATGGACCAGTGGCTAATGCTACTAGTCAAGTTTGATATTGTCTATTTCATGAAGAAATCCATGAAAGGAAGATCCATATCTAACTACCTTGCTGACTACCCTATGGAAGAAATTAACGTCTAGATCTTAGAATTTTGAAATAAAGATATCCTTTGCACCTCCCAGAAAGACCTCCAGTGGAAAATGTTCTTTGTCGACACTGCCAATAAAAAAGGATATGACCTTGGGATACTCCTGATCGCCCTTAATGAATCTCACACTCCCATTTCCATCAAGATAGATTTTTCCTAACCCAATAATATGACCGAATATGAGGCATGCACCGTAGTCCTCAAAGTAGATCTCAAGAAAAGAATCTAATGCTTAGATGTCTACAGGGATTCTCCCCTAATCGTCGGCCAGGTTCTTAAAAAATGGAAAGTTAAAGATGAAAAACTCTTACCCTTCCATGCTCACATAGAAAAGTTTGCTTCCTAGTTCCAAGATATCACCTTCCACTACTTGCCTAAAAAAAGGAACAACTTTATCGATGCGCTTGCTACTCTTGCCTCCATGGTCAACATGCCCGAGGGAATAACAATGGCCTCATTTCTGGTCCAAAAACAAGCCAAACCAACCCAGTTCCACCACATTGAGATCAACATAGAAGAGGATTTTGATATGAATGAGTGTTAGTATAATTACATTTGGTGCCTCCTCAAGCACAGTAGGTAGCCCCATGATGCTAACAAGAAAGACTGAATAAACCTCCCCATGCTGGTTGCCCAGTACATTGTCTGTGATAAATAACACTTTAAGAGAAATTTTAATGGAACCCACTTACATTGCATCGCATGGGATGACATTGAAGAAATGATGCAAAAGATCCATAGTGGGGAATGCAGACCCCACGTGAATACCTATATGTTCGCTAAAAAGATTATCTAATAAGGTTAATATTAGACAACCATGATCCAAGATTGCACCACCTATGTTGGGAGATTCCTTAAATACCAACAAGTTTTCCAACCTCCATCCCACGAGAGTTATACAACATGATTTCCCTATGGTCGTTTTCCACTTGGGGCATCGATATCATAGGAAAAGTCACACCCAAAGCCTCCAATGATCATGAGTTCATTCAAGTTGTCATTGACTACTTCACCAAAAGGGTCGAGGTCAAGTCATATGCTATGTTGAATGACAAGAAAGGTATCGAAGTTCATCTAGAAGAACATCATTTGCTGATACAGGGTTCTGCACAAACTAGTATCAGATAACGACTTACATTTCGTGCTACAAGTCATAATATTAGTCGACAAGTGTGGGATTCAAAGACACAAATCTTCTCCCTATCGACCAAAAACTAACGATGCAGTTGATGACGCAAATAAGAACCTCAAATAAATCATCAATAAAATGACTGAGAGTTACCAAGATTGGGTGGATCAGATTCTTTACACCCTCTGGGCAACCCCACTTCAGTTCGAGAATCTACTGGGGATACCCCTTAATCTCTGGTATACAACATGGAAGCAATCCTACCTGTTGAACTAAAAATACCTTCACTTTGCTCCATGCTTGCAAGAAAAGTCTTCGAACCGATTTAACAAGTTATTTCTCTTAGACGAAAGGTGGTTAGAGGCTCTGTATCATATACAAGGATATAATTTTTGGATAGCGCGATCTTTCAATAGGATAGTTAAGGACCTTGGTGTCCAAGAAGGAGATTTATCCGTCAAGGAAATCGTAGAACCCGTCTGGGACCCTAGAGGGAAATTTATGCCAAATCGGAGTGGCCCCTACATCGTGAAGAGGATCATATGAGGTGGCGCAACAATGCTCACTGAACTTCACTAAGAAGAGATGGCTAGCCCAGTCAACCTAGATGGTCTCAAGAAATTCTACACCTCGGCATGCTACGACTCCTCTCATCCCCCTTTTAATCTAAAAAATCTCTTTGTTTCCCTGTACTCAGAACTACGCAGGTCCTGATCCTTTAAAAATCCTTTTCATTTCAAAACAAAAACTCAAATAATTTTTAAACCCCCTAGAGGTACGTAGGTTGATCATACGCTTTACACGGGAACGGTTCCATTTTTTTCACAAAATGCTATTCTTTTCTAATCTCTGAGAACGACAGTTCATTTTTTCATTTACATAAACAAAATCATTATGTGCGCCTTAGCGATTGGTGTACATAATTCATATGTAAAACTCATCAAAGGGCACAACAATATGATTAAAATTATTTTTTATTCCATTATGGGAAAATTCGGCACGATTACAAGAAATATCATAGTAGGGAGTCAAACAATCACCCTCTCCAACCAAACTGTCTTAAAAACAAATAAAACCAATACACTCCTTAACAAACTGACCAAACCTTCCCAAATTTATTCCCATAACCAACTATATAACCAAACACAGAAAATCTTCACAAATATTACCAGCTTCACAAATACCATTAGCTTCATAAAAAACCCTACTTGTAGTTACTAGAAGATCCATCCACATCATCATCTTCATTTTGAGGCCCTTAAACTTCCCCTTCTTGGATAGTATACTGAAGGCTCTCTATGGAACGGTAAGCCCGAACCAGCCTGGATAAAACCACTACGTTGCCTCCATAGTGTTAAATATGGGAAACCATCTCTTCCCGATCTCTTTGGCCAAGATCTTAGCCACTACCTTCTTTCACAGCCATTTCATATAATCTTCAAAAACATGCCAAACCCTGGCAATAGATTGGGATGGACAGGTTGATGGCTGACGATTCTCCCACAGAGATCCCAACCACATGAGCATGCCTTTAGTCAAATCCTCTACAGGAAAAAAATCAAGGATACGGGAAGGCATAATTTTCTCCCTTATGACTTGATGTGGGAGCCTCTAAGGAAAATAGAAGGAGGTCTGCCGAAGGCTAAATAACCGAACATATCTATATTCCCCCAGTTCTAGAATGAGCTGCAAATCCCCCCACCATGGCACTGACCATCGTAGACATTAAGCCCGGTGCTCCATAAACTAGTTTACCTAGTTCTCGATAGTCGAGCCAAAGCTGGTGAAATATAAGGTGAAGAAATTCAACATAGCTACGAAGGGATATTCAGGGGGACGTCCAAACAAAATCTCATATAAAGCCATATGAACAGAATAGTTGGGCTACATCTCAGAAAATTAGAGCGGCCTTCTTGCTAAGCATTTAGATAATTCAGGGTCTCTTCCAGTATCACCATCACATCATTCCAACAATATGACATCCATGTAGTAATGGAAGAAAGCTGAAGGTCCACTATCAAGTCCCTAGTTATAAGTAATAACTTCAAAGTTAAGACAAGGGCAATGACTCTGTCATGGCCCGCATAATTAACATCCCATAGATGTACAAAGTACAATACAACTGGGTGGGAGATCATTCCTATAATGACCAATGGCTGAGCCGCCAATGGAGAGATGTCTAGAAATTCTGCCAATAGTTCCCGAGGAGACTGAGAGAATTCAGGCATGGCCACCGCCACACTAGGATTTACCCCCAACATAGCAAAAAACTCCTCATAGTTGGAGTAGACTTCGTCTAATCCAAAATAAAAAATATGATCCTCGGGTTACTAAAATTATGTTGTCGTCATCATCATCTTCCAGTCAATGGGCTGATTGCGCCCCAAGGAGACTCGACGCGGGTTAAAGGCATCATTTTCTACATTGTACGAACACATAGCTTCTAAATTCTTAAGACAAGAGGTAAATTATGCACTTATGGGAAGGGCCATTTTGGAAACGATAAGATACATACAAGAAATAAGCAAGATGAAGAAAATGTGAATGGGTGAAAAAACCTCCCCACCTTACCCCTTTTTATACTTGTAAAGTTGGGCTAAAAAAAGAACCAGCAAAATATGAATGAAAGACTACCCCATCTAGTACTAGTAGCTAAAGAAAATGCAATCAAAGCTTTAGGGTGATTTCAATGGACTAACTTGCCGATAGGAAAGATAAGGGGCGTGCCGATCGACATCCCTCTTTTTTAGAAAATTCCATCTTTCATTTTTTATTCAAATCAAAAAACTCAAAAAATAAATAATCTTTATTTCAAAATTCAGAATTTTCTTTCCTCTATTTTTACTCATCCTGTCTTAAATAAAAGTTTATCTTCAATTATCCTAATCCTTTTTACGGCCTCAACAAGCAAAGTAAAAAGTGCATGTAGATTAAGTCATTTAAATCAAAGATAAATAAATAAAAATCCCATTCATTATATATATATATATATATACACACTACCATCATTACATTTTTTGCAAAAAAATGAAGAAAAACAACGGGACTCAAACCAAAATTTGGTTACTATTCTATAAGTTGATAACTTAATCAGAGGCCAGGATTAAACCAACAATGCAAGAATCCAATGGTTGAAATTAAAATACCCTTTTTACCATTTTTACCCCTTAAATATTTGATTTCCCCCTCTTTTAATACACTCTACTTTATTTCCCCCTTTGTTCAAAATTCAAAAATAAGGGTAAAATGGTCTTCCCATAATTCTTTCCCTTGCACTCATTTCTCTAAACCCTATTTGTCTTCACATTTCACTCCCCCTCAACTCTCTCTCATCTTTTGACTCACACCACTTTGCATTATGCACTCTCCCCTCTCTCCACAATAATGCTAAGGTTTCAAAGATCATACATCGATGATCGAAGACTAAGACGAGGAATAGCCTAATGGCGTTGCTAGGGTTTCAAAGATCACACATCGATGGTGGTTTCGATTTATTTATGTTGTAGATTTTATCTTTTAGGGCATTTGGTTCACTCTCAAGCTAATATTTGTGTGTTTATTTTCTTTCAGGGTCGATTCAAAGGTTTTGGATGATGGTTTTATGTGTATTTCATACATAACCCTAAGGTAAGGTATTTTAATTTTTTCTTCCAAATAATTGTTTTTTTATAACTATCTCTTAGGGTTTGTAATTTTTGTGCAATATTAGATCATTTTTGGTTGGATTTATATATATCCCCATGCATTTCATAGTATTGAACTCAAAAATAATGCTTTTGGGTTTTAAATAGATATACTTGGATGTGTTTTAAAATTGATATATTGAAGCAAGTTAACTGTAGTGTCAAATTCTATATTGTTAGTATTTATTTATTTATTTTAAATGTTTTCACATAGAGAGCACCATGTGTTTAATGAAATATCATAGCATCCATTGTTGTATTTTTTGTTTACTCATTTTTCATTATTTACTCATATCATTTTAAGGTACTTTTCTATTGCGTAATTACCTTTTAATGGGGTTTTCTCAAAACGATTATCAAAATATGCCAATGGAATGCGGCTTACATTACACATTATGGATGAATATTTTGTTGGGAATCATGTTTTTTGACAACTTTATTTTTACATTTTTTGCAGATCGAATTATATCCATTTTTTTTACAAATCCACATCAGGTAAAGTTTGATAAACCTGATTGAGATTGAGATTGTGTGATTTTTTTTTCAAATTAAAGTTTTATAAATCCTAATCTTTAGTTGGGGCTTTGACCATATAGATGGGGTTTTGAAATTAAATTTTTGGGTTTTCTTAGATTTTTGGATTTTTTCAACTATATTTTGTATAATCAACATGACATTAAAGGCTTCTCTTCTATTTGGGGGTTCCAACTGATTCATGTATAGGTTTATTTATAATTAGATCAATTGATTCATGCAACTATTAGTTGGGGGTTTTAATTGAATAATGTAATTTCTTAATTAGTTCACTCTCACTTTTTGATGTATGTATGGATTTTTTGAAGGTTATGTTTGACTTCATTGGGCTTTTGTTACTCTGGTGGAGGAAGAAAATATACAAAGTTGCTACTGATGTCCAAAAATGCAAAGGTATCTATATAATTGTGTATTAGGGAATTTTTATTTTTTTGATAGTTATATGTGAATAATGAAAAATAGTTTGTTTTGCTGGGGCTGAATTTCATTAGATTGAAGACCACTAGAGTATATTTTCGTTACTAGATTTGAATCTCCAACACCATTGTAGATCATGAAAGGTAAACTGTATTTATGTCCCCGTATGTTTTTGGAGTTTCACGTTTCCATTAATAAAAGTTAGTTTATAGTCTCCACTGCATTTATGATGTTTCTAACTTATTTTTAGATATGCCTTTATTAACAACCTCTTGGTTAAGAATTGTCTACTATTCTCCTCTCCAACACCTTATATCTTCTTCGAGCCACAAGTCGAACAAATATTAAATAGAGTTACTAGATTTTCATTCGGCACGCTTTGATCATTTATAGTCTCCAGTACATTTATGATCTTTCTAACTTATTTTTAGGTATGCCTTTATTAAGAACCTCTTGGTTATGCATTTATTAAGAACCTATTGGTTATGCCTTTACCAAATTTTCATTAAGCATGTGTATTGGACTTCTGAATACTTATGCTAATTTTTAGATTAATTTAATTTTCATTAGGTACGTGTATTAGGCATAAACTACCGACTAATACTACATTCTTCTATTTCAAACAACTTCCAAAATTGCGTTGTAACTGAAGCAAGATTATGTTATACCGCATTCCCATACTTTTCCATCTATTTATACGCGTTTTTACCTTATCGACATACGCGTGACTCTTCTGTATCATACATCTTTCGAATTCGCATTTGAACTGAATCTCAATTTTGTTATACTGCCTTCACGTACTTTGGCCATCCTAAACTATCCATACAATTATACCTCTTTTTCATTGCATGCAACTGTCCCCGTTTATTTAACAGGTAATCTTATTTCATTCTTTTGTTCATCATTATATTCTTCCCAAACACATACCCCACACGGCCTAACTCTATAACCCTCATAAGCTTACATATGTTCTTGGGAGATACTTAAGTTAGATAAGCTTAAGTTACATGGCATTATTCCTAAGTTTTTTTCAATTTCCTAAACTTCATCCTAAATTAGTTCAATGCAACTCAAGGCTAAGATTTTTATCCAATGATCCAATTATATGCAGACTTGATTTAAGTAGTATGTGTAAGAGGATTTAAGTAGTATGTGTAAGCGTACACTGGATATTGGATATTTATGTTCTACTAATTATATTTTTATCCAATGATCCAATGATTGATGATTAAGATTCTGTATTAATTTTGATTGTTGATTTTTGGGTGCTCCTTTATTGGTTGTTGATGGTGATTAATAAGTTATGATTAATAACATGTGACAAGAATGGGCTTATTTGATTTTGACCATTGAAATACGGATTTTGAGATGAAGCAATTTCAAATTGTTAGTTCCTAAGAACTTTTGGGTAGCTTCTTCAACGTGTTCACATGTTGCTATTTGCTAAAATTGATCAATATTTTCAACTTCTGTGTGGCTAAATTAATAAATGGCTGAGTTAAGAAAGTGGGATTTTAATACCTAGGTCAGGTAAATTAAAAATGGTGGGCTGAAATTATTTCAAAAGTGGCTCAGAACAGTGTTCTGCGGATGAAACACTAGAAAAAAGGACAGTGTTCTGCCCAAGAAACCTCATTTTTTTATATAATCACCCTCATCTCAGATTTGTCCCCTTTTGGTTTTGCAATTAATTGTGCGACGATATCTTCATCCACATCTTCTAACTCAGCCTCTATACATGGTGCGTCTTTTCAATTCACATACTTGAACACCTCCTACTTTCCAATGCCCTTCCACCTTCAATAATCCCAGCCCTACATTGCCCCACCTACGGTCCAATACCCCACGCCTCCCGTTTATCCTGCTATTCCTGCCCCCAATGTTTAAACGCTCCCACAGTACCACTAGGTCTACCCCCAATTAACTTTCATTTTCTTATTTATCAATTGCATCTATAATTTCATGGTGTGGTTTTATGAGAAGTAGGCTCAATAGTTATTTCAAAGGAATGCATAGACAATTGCACCTGAAGGTTTGAAAAGGGTAAAAGTTACACTTGCAAGTAGTGAAATAAAGCACAAAGTAGAGACCAAAAAGAAAGCCCCAAGGTGTGAGAACTGGCAGGTGCGGGAGCTGATTTGGACCCAATGATTGTACAAATGTTCGACACATTCTTTCATCGAGTTTCAGATAAATATTGGAGGTTACTACCTCTGTTTTTTTAGAGGGGAGAAAGGGGATGAGGCGAAAAATGGTGTATTGATCAAATGGTGGGGGAAACAAAAGTAAGATACAAGTTCACCAAGATTGTTCCGGCAAAATTCCATTAGCATCGTGAGTCGATTTTCTTTCATTCCTGAAATTACAAGTCATAATGCGGTGGCTCATTGAAAGTTGGACATAAAGAATGCAGAAATCATGTTTTGTTTTATTATTTTTATTCATATTTTTTGCATATATGCAGCTGCATATATGCATACTATGTAGCTGCATATATGCAATCTGCATATATGCAATCTGCATATATGCCATATGAATATATACAGATGCATATATGCAATACGCATATATGCATTGCATATATGCATATGGCATATATGAATATGCATATATGCCCGACAAATCACTTTTGATTTAAAACGCGAGCTTCAAGTTAATCACGTGACGACCATTATTTAGTGTATGTTTTTAGTTTCATAGGACAAGATGTTGTTTAGTGCTTGAAACAAATATCATAGGCTTGATAGTACATGTACAGTACTTCTTAATAGCAGCAGCTGTTTCAACGGTGTTTATTAGTAGTTGTTCTCCTTATTTTTATGTTTTTTTTGTTTTTTTTAATTTGCGAAAATGGTTGTTTGTTATTTTGTTCATCTCTTTTAAGTCCTCAATGTACAACAAAATCATAAATAGGGGTTCAGCTTTTGTTACTCTCAATTCACACGAGGAAGATTTTGCAGCTATCACTAATCTCCAGTCGTATGTAAGCAAATTCAGTTTTCCTCAATTTCGTTGATAATTATTTCTGGTTTATTTTTATGCCTTTAGTCATAAGAACATAACACTCAATAGTTTTGTCGTGGTGTGTTATCCTACAAGTTTTAAACTTTACTTTGTGTTATTGTTTTATTGATGTTTATTTCATTAAAGAGATTGCGGTTGAGGTTCAATGTGAACTTGAACATGTTTTTACTTTTATTTTGCATTTTGTATTTTGATCCTGATCATAGCCTTATCTCACTGCCCAAATGTTTTATCGATTCATGTTTTGGACCAATCAGATAAATTATGATTGAGGTTCGAGTTAAGGTTCAATGTGAACTTGAACTTGGACATGTTTTTTTCCTCTCAGTTCTTGGACTTTCCTTGAGACTAAGACATATCATTTGGAACTCTATTTTTAACAGGATCATTTTCGATAAGCAGTTAATTGATCTTAGCCTTAATCGATGTATTCAAAATTGGAACTAGATAACTCTGTGTATTCATCTTAAATCCATTACCATTGTCCCTATCCAAGTGAATTGCCAAAGTTGGGATTTTCACTATGAGATCCTCAAGTCTAACAAGAAGATGCGAGTAAGGTACAAAACCATCTTTGCCTTATTTTATTTTCATTTTTCTGTTAGTGGTTAAGTTAAGAACAAACCATGTATACCACAAATACTTCCCATTTTTTTTAGAGTAGTTAAGTTAAGATTGCCTTACTCATCAATTTAAATCCTCATCAGATAGCATACTTCCCATTTGTGAGATCCTAACAATCCGTCCTAACAATAGTTAAACAAATAAATCAATATAATTCAATCTGGAAGAACCCATATTTCAACTCACAGGAATTTTTTTTCAGGAATGCAATAAGAGATGCTTAAAGTTCACGGTTATTTTTCTCATTGGTTGTTCTTGCATTATGTTGAGGACTCTTTGGGGTTGGATTGTCAGTTTCCTTATTAAAATCCAGAACTGGTTGACTGATCACAATTTTTCTTTTAAAGGGTTATTGTTATTTGAGAAAGAATATCTCGTGGCTCTAGGTAATATTAATGGGATATCAGACTCAATCACACCACTCTCTGGTATCTTTGTCTCTTTAGAGATTTTTGGAAGATAGGGATTTAGTGTTATTTGAACAAACTAAATTACTAATTTTCGCCATATCAGACAGTCGTTCGTGTTGTCTTTTCATCAGGCTTCTCCAAAAGTGCCCTCTGGAGTAGCATTGCACCACGAGAAAGCACACTGCCCCTCTCTAATTCATCATTGCACATAGCCAACTCCACTTCTCTATTGCTCCATTTGGAAGGCATACATCCACACGAAGAGCAGTAACTACCCCCACGGCTCGACATTCACATTTCATAGTCTTGCATAAAGAAAAAATACTGCACAAGCAGCATAGTCGAGATGGTTGTAGATGTCATTTAAATACCTTAAAATTTATTTTTATTTGAATTATGTATACATTATTCATTTACTTGAAATTTATGCTTTTCATATACGACATTTGAGATTGCATTTATTATGATGTATATATGACTTATACTCTGCGTTTGAAATTTGGGTATGAATTTATTTCGCATTCCTTTATGTTTTTCAGTTCTTCTATAATGAATTGAAATACCAGTTGCCATTCCCATTTGTCTTCCAAAATGGTTAGGGAGCCAAACTTTTGGTCTTTCAGAAATAGAGTTTGGTTATCGCTTACAACAGCTGAGGGAGGAGACATAGTAGGATTTGGCTCCGCAAAGTTGCAAGTGCACAAGGTGTCATCTTCACTTATCTCATTTACTCATTCATAGGAACAAACTAGGTAAGAACGATATACTCATTGAGTTTTCAATTTAATGAGACTTTAACTGAACTATAAAGTGTACTTGAACTACAATGTTCTACCTATTTAGAATTGTCGATAAAACATTAACTGAACTACAATTTGTTCTACGTATTTAGATTTTGACACCAATACATTTTTCCGACTTAATAGTATACTTTCGTGCGTTATTATTGTGCCATGCCTGTAATTTGTTGGAGATTCACTAAGAGTATTGTTTCTGGTGGTTTGTTGTGAAAATGTGTACGTGTGTTTGATTTTGTTTCAAGTACATGTATTTTCACGTTTTCCATGTATATGCACTTTCTTTAGCATGATTTTTAGTATACAAGTTGAGCTATTAGTACAATGTATATATTGGATTATTGAATTTTTTAACATTTGTGTTTCAGGTGTAAAATTCAAAGAAAAAGAGCTATGAACCACAAGATGATAATGAACCAAGTACGAAGCAACACGAAGAATCGACTTTTATGTTTAACAGTTAAGGTTGATGCAATTTCATATACTCTACAAAAGTGGTGGAGATTTCAACTCATTCGTTCATTTTTTGGACATTGTTTCCAAGGATGTGTTCTTTGTAATTTAGTTGCTAAGTTTGTAAGTTGAGACTAAGCATTTATGTTGTGAAGTTTTTAAATTTTTTCGAAATTGTGTAGTTGTAATTTGTTTTAGTAGATATTTTTTTTCATTATCTTACTTTCTATTTACACTTTAGTTGTGTAATTTATTGTACAACCTAGGCCCATTCATGAAGTAGTTGTGTTATTTAATTCGTTGAATTATTTATTAGATGAATTTGGGGTTTTTGAATATTGTTGGACTGGTTGTTACCCCTAAGTAGGGTGGATAGCCCAATAAACAGAGGAGATTATGTCCATTTTTTTAAAAAAAATGACATTGTTTATTTGAGGCATAATGTGAACTCGGTTGATGAATATTGTATTTTCATGTTAAATGTGAATTTGTTTGATGAATTTAGACTATTTGAATGTTCTTGGACTATTTATTATTTGTTAAGTAGGGTAGATAGTCTTATAAATAAATAATATTATGGTCAATTTTTTAAAATTTACACTTTGTTTTGTTGGAAAACGAATTTTTTACTGTTTAAAAAAATGTACTTTGGAAATTTTTCCCGTTTTTAGATTACGTATTTTGGAATTTTTCGCCGTGCCTTCAGGCACAGGCATTCCGCTAGTGTATATATATATATATATATATATATATATATGTGTGTGTGTGTGTGTGTGTGTGTGTGTATATATATATACACACACACAGACACACACACACACACACACACACACACACACATATATATATATATATATATATATATATAACGAATGTGAAAACCCTCAAATATGGTAAAAAAACATAAATGGACAATGTCGTCGCTCGATGCCACCAAAAACCCTCCCAATAGCAGAAGAATAAATAAGTGGGCTATCTGCTACACCAGCATTCCATCAGTCTCATCGATCTGCCGATCAGCAAAACCTCTCGGAGAAGTGATATACGGATTGAGTCCCCCGAGACTATCTTCCCCACATCTCCCAATACCGTATCCTCCACCACCAATGCCACCCTTATGGACTAGTCCACCTCTATATGCTTCCCCTCACAGTCTATCCCTGGTAGTTGTTGGACATCAATGGGGGTCACCGTCATCTCCCCAAATCTTAAATGTGTGGTGTGGATAGTTTCCAACCACCTTTCGCCTAGAGTGCATAAAATTGTCATAGAGCGTGGCATCTCATCCAATGAAGACACCAAAAAATTGAAACCCAGGGAAGAGACTACTCAATGCACCACTGCAAGAAGATAATCCCACTCATCCATAAATCCCATCATTCCCTGCGAGAGAAAACTCGTATCAGCAATGCCAGTCTATCAAAAAAGAAGAGAAACCTTATGTCAAAAGAAACAAGAAAATGTCAAAGGTCCTGTATCACGTAAATATCCGCTAGGGTTCATCACCCTAGAAAATTGATGATGTGAAGGCACACGTAAATGTGTCCAATCATCGACGACAGGCTCGAACAAATTGAAATAGTTCTCGTTGCCCAATGCTAAGGGTACCCAAGCCCACCACTCCAGATTCGCATAATCGTCAACACCCAGCCACGCTATGTAAGTATCACTACTTAAGAAACCCACCATTTTTTAGTGTTGAATGAGAAAGGAACGCCAAAGCAGATCGCAGAAGAGAAAAGAGGATAAAAAAGCTAAAAGCTGTGAAAAATGAAGAGATTTCATCCGTTTTATTGGAGGCTAAGCATATGCCGGTCAACAGTCACTTGACACCCACCAATTGGCACTGTCGCTTCACCTTCCCAAGGTAACCCAAAAGACCGTGCCAATGCTGGTTGGCAACCTTATAACATGTCAGTCGGCAACCCCCAAGAAGTTCGTACCAAAAAATCCTAGAAAATGCAAGAAAGTTCCCAAAAAATAATCAAATATTGCCAAATAAATATTGGAACATTTATTCATCAAGAAAATCATTTTAGGCTCCTGAAATCCCCAAATGGATTAATACCACATTTTATCCGGTAAAAATTTGCACGCTTGCGAAGACCACTACCACTCCCTAGCGGAATCTCAAAAACCTCATCCTTAGTAATAATCAAATACTTCCTTAGTAGAGCTACCCACATTCCAGATGGAATTCCCAAATTTTATACCACGAAAATTCCAATTTTCCCAAGAAGGAACTAGAATCCCCTAACCTCTCCCCAGTAACATATTCCCAAGCAAAATTCCAAAACCTCAAATTATCAATTATTTCCCCAAGTGGAATTTCCAGGTTTAGATTTTAAGCTCTTCACAAAAGCATAATCCCCTCCCTCGTAGAGTCTCAAAAAAGGTATATTTTGAAATTCCCTTTGGAGTGGTATTCACCATGCTTAAACTTAAGGTCCTCATAATTGACCTCAACACTCAGAATTGGTCGCTCCAACTTAAGGTCCTCAGAATTGACCTCGACCCTCAGAATTAGTCGCTCTCCCTTTAGGTACTCTGAATTGGCCTTTACCTTCGGAATTGATCTCTCACATTTAAGGTCCTTAAAATTGACCTCGACCCTCAGAATTGGTCGCTTCCACTTAAGTTTCTCATAATTGACCTCAACATTTAGAAATTGTCACTCCCAAATTAAGGTCCTCAAAATTGACCTCAACCCTAAGAATTAGTCTCTCCCACTTAAGGTCCTCAGAATTAAACTCGGCCCTTAACTTTGGTCATTCCAACCTATGGTCCTCAGAATTAATCTCGACCCTCAAAATTGGTCGCACCCCTTTTAGGTCCTGAGAATTGACCTCGACCATTAGGATTGGTCACCCCAACATAAGATCCTCATAATTGACCTCGATCCTCAGAATTGGTCGCTCCCACTTAAGGTCCTAAGAATTGACCTCGACCCTAAGAATTGTTCACTCCCACTTAAGGCCCTCATAATTGAACTCGAACCTTAGAATTGGTCGCTCCCACTTAAGATCCTCATAATTGACATTGACCCTTAGAATTGGTCGCTCCCCTTTTAGGTCCTCAAAATTGACCCAGACCCTCATAATTGGTCGCTCTCCACTTAAGGTCCTTATAATTGACCTAGACCATCAGAATTGGTCGATCTCCACTTAAGGTCCTCAGAATTGACTTCGACCTTCAAAATTGGTCACTCCCCACTTAAGGTCCTTAAAGTTGACCTCCACCCTCAGAATTGGTCGCTCCCACTTAAGGTCCTCAGAATTGACCTCGACCCTCCAAATTGGTCGCTCCCTACTTACGGTACTTATAATTGACCTTGACCCTTAAAAATGGTCACTCCCACTTAAGTTTATCAGAATTGACATCGACCCTTAGAATTGGTCTCTCCCATCTTAAGTGCTAAGAATTATCCTTAGCCCTCGAAATTTTCTCCCTAGCATTACCTTACGTCCTCATAATTGAACTACGACCCTAAAAAATGGTCATCCTTGTCCCTTTAGGTCCATATAATCTACCTTTTTCCTAAAACATCATGTGGTGTCAATTCGATGGCTTTCACATGATCCAAGCTCATCCATCGAAGGGATCTATAGAAACCACATTCTAGGCCCCCTAAATATATTCTTAGGACCCTAAAATATCTCCAATACAATACAAACTCTAGGTTATGCTCCGAGTACTGATCTAGAGGCAATCGATAACTCCCAGACCCCATTTGACTCCGATCAACTTCATCATTAGAGAAAAATCATAATTAATCTTTAAAGATATCTAAATCCACTTTCCAACGGTTTTCCCCTTGTGCGAATCAATTCGGAGGCCATCGGGTGCTCCGGGGCCCTAATTTGACATTAATCAACTCCATCATCAAAGACAAAGCTCAATGGATCCTCAAAGGGTACTGAAACCCCATTCCATTGTCTACTCCATTCATTAAATGACATAATTGTTTGAACCAATGATTTGTTTTCCCTTAAAAACTGACTCAAAAACCACCAGGCGCTCTCGGGTTCCATTTGACCAAAGTTAACTCTTTAGCTCAAATGAGACTGAATGAATCTTCAAAGGTCACTGTATACCATTTCCAATGGTCCTCCCCGTGCATGAATCATCCTTACGGTACGGGCGAACGATCTATTTTATTATAAAAGGTCAACGAGCAATTTCAGGACCCGTTTGACCAAATTCATCTCTCTAAATCGAGCAAAGATCTTTAGAACGTCTAAGTAATTCGCATAACCTTTCCAATGGTCCACCTCATGTACGATTCAGAATTAAGGTATGTACCAACGATCCATCATCGCCCAATGTCTTTTATCTAAAGGACCGGTGGGAATTTTCGATCCCATTTTGACCAAAAGTCAACTCTCAAACTCGAGAGTGGACCAATGATTCTTAAAGGACGATGAATTAACTTTTTATCAGTATGTCTCGTGCACAATTTGGACTTACAGATTGTGTTTTACAATTGTTTTTCCAAATACACGAGACTGCCAATTGGCAGGTCCAAATCCCTGCCTATCGATAGTCTATCTTGGGTTACTAGACAGTTGGTTGGTCAACGACTATGCCGATCGACTGTCCCACTACCCTATATATTGAGAGAATGATATCACTTCTAAAGGAACCCCCAATCCATTAATTCTAGTGATCTCAAAAACATTATTCTGCAATCAACAAAGTTTCCTTGTGTAAAATTCCTTTCCACATTTCATTCCCATCACTCTCATGCCTAATTTAGCAATAAATGTCCTTCTCCCTCATCCAACAATCGTCCTAACTTCAAAGGAAGCTCATTACGGATCAAGGTCAAGCCTCAAATATCCAAAGATGGTCCAAACATCCTTCTGTCTTTAAATTTCTTTATTTTCGCATTAGTTACACAAATTCTAAATTTAGATTTTACTTTAGATCATACACATTAACATCTCATCCTTTATTAGTTATATTGCAAATAATTTATTTTCTATAAAAAAAACTAAATATAGAAAAAGGCGGTTGCACCTATTTATTTCGACGGGATTCTTCTTTACATTTTCTGAACTAAAATTATCTTTTATATACATTTGAATCTATGGGATAAACTCCCATTTGAATCTATGGGATAAACCCCACACTTGTGCCGTATGCGAAATACGTGGACTTTGATGACTTTATAGGCTATGTAGGCGTCTAAGAATAAAACCCGAGAGTTGAGTTCTATTTTCCTATTTTATCCATATATTATTCATATTTGTGATTCATACTTGCGTCTTATCAACAATATGTTATCTTTTCATTATAATGATCAATATTTAAATAAGCGAACACATAATATTTTCAAATTAATATTTTGGGAACATTCTTAATGATGACCTCATTCCATCTTTCCATGGTGTGATATGAGCCATTACGATATCCATTTATATATACATGCACACACACTTCACAAATAAATTAAGGAAAAGAGTATAACAAGCCCATGAGGGACCAAAAGGGCGGTATGGGTTCCTAACACCTTTACATTTTGTAACTTAGCCTCCGAACCTCTTATCTAATAAGATTCACAAGCATCCGTTTGTGTTTTATGATGCTCTCTCAAGGGGTAACATGTTTTATTGCCTATTTTGTGCAAAATTGATCGGTGACTCTGTCTCTTTACATCACCCCAACACCGATGACGGCTGAAGCACCCCGCGATGTAGCGAGACCTTTGTCTCTCCCTCTTTACTCCCCTAGAAAGCTCCCCTAGTGGGGAGGGGGAGGAATATTCACATTTGTTATGGCCACAATTGTTGTATATGTAAGTCATGTCTAAATCCTTGTTAAGTCATATATTCATAAATTTAGTAC
This sequence comes from Sambucus nigra, assembly GCA_949130495.1. Lineage (NCBI taxonomy): Eukaryota > Viridiplantae > Streptophyta > Magnoliopsida > Dipsacales > Adoxaceae > Sambucus > Sambucus nigra. Next base: position 767,798 of record CASBWL010000200.1, on the reverse strand, counting down.
TAGTGAACTTGTTGTAAGCGATAGTAATTTTTCCCATGAGGGTTTCCACTTTAAATCCTAGTGTGCTTTTTGTGATCGATTTTTGTTTTACTTTCATTGCTAACACCAACTGCATGAAATTTGTAGTAAATAAATGTATTCGATAAATTTAAATTTCATTCAAATTAAAAATGATTTTTAACTAGTGTTACTTGTTGATTAATTAATTAATTTGCACCCTTAAGGCACATACCTATTTTAGTGGTTATGAGTATTTCATCACTATGATTAATGGTTACTCAAGGTATATATATATATATATATATATATATATATATATATATATACCTCATACCAAAAGTCTAAATTCTTTTTATAAGTTCAAAGTGTACTAGGATGAGGTGAATTGTATACACAGTGAATTAATCTAAACTCTACAATCTAATTGTGGTGGTGAGTATCCCGAGAGAGAGTTTAGGAATCATTTATCATATTTGGGAATCACATCCCAATTTTATGCACTCGGAACCGTATAACAAAATGGAGTATCATAAAGAAGATACGTGATGTTTTTGGGCACTGGTATATCTATGATGAGCTATCCAGATTGGCTAAATTTCCAAATTACTTTTGGTCTTATGTATTAGAAATAAGTACTTATTTAGTTAACTTAGTTGATTCTAAATCGGTCTCAATCACTAATAGAAAATTATTTCCTGGGACTGATCCTATTCTAGTACACATTAAGGTATGGGGTTACCCATCACACACTACGAGGAATGATCCGTGGAAGTTTAAATCAAGGATAGAAATATGTCATCTTGTAGGTTACCTAAACAAAACTAAAGGTGATATATTTATAATCCTAAGGACATATGATAATTGGGAATACAAATGATCGGTACTTAGAGGAAGATTATATCATAGATCGTAAACCCAAGAGTAATTTTATCTTACAAGAGCTAAGAGGACAAGACTAAGAAACTAAAATTATACACTCGTTCATCATCAAATATAACCTAATACTAATAATAAATTACCTAATGGTTGTGAGAGTATAACCATAAATAATAATACATGTGACACTTATACCGGACCACCAGTGGAAACACGTCATAGTGGGAGGGTTAGGGTTCATCCTGACAGTTGTGTGTATTTTGGTGAACACTTGCTGACTTCTCTAGGGAACACGAACCGAATCCCAGGAACTACAACGGGGCTCTCAAAGATAAGGACTCTATGATTTAATTGAAGTTTATATATATTGATATGGTTTTTTTGTATTCGAAACAAATTTAGGAACCTATAGACTAGCCGAATGTGATAAAACCCATTAAATGAAAGTGGATCTACACGAAGAATGGATAGGTCAATGGGAAGGTGAAAACCTTCAAGGAAAGTCTTGTTGTGAAAAGGTTTACTCAATTGTTGGTATTAACTATAAGCAAATCCTCTATCTAGTAGCTATACAAAAGTTTATTTGAATTTCTTTATCCATTGCGACTCGTCTTTATTATGAGTTTTCAAAAATGGATGTCTAGGCTACATTCTTGAAAGGTAGTATTCATGAGTTATTTTATATACTTCAAATTGAGGGATGCAAAGCAACTAGACATGAAACAATGTGCTCAATATTAAGAGATCCAATTATGGACTTGAGTAAGTGTCAAGGTCTTTGAACATCCATTTTGATTAGGCATTTAAATATTTTTGATCTGATCATTGCCGAGATGAAAATTTTGTATATAAGAAGCAAGACAAAAATACGACGGTATGTTTGGTGCTTTAAATTGATCATATTATCATAATGAGGAAAGATAATTATGTTATCCAGTATAAGATTGTGGTTGTCTAATCTGTTCGATATCAAGTACTTATGATAAGCTGATCACGTCCTTGGAATCAAAATTTGGTATAGTGGCAAAAAAGGGATATTGGGCTTATCCCAATACACTTATATCGACAACGTTAGCATAAAATTTAGGATATAGGATTCCAATAAAGGATTTATGCCTTTAAGGGATAGAATCTCTCTATTGAAGGATTATATTCCCAAGATACTTAATTAGATGGAGACGATGAGAAATATACATTATGCTTTGGAGGTGGGTAGCCTCATGTATGATATGATGTCTAAAAGATTGGATATTTTCTTTGATTCAAGCGTGGTCAGGAATTTTTAGTTTAACCCAGGTGAGGAACACTGGATTATAGTAAAGCACATTCTCAAGTATCTGAAAAGGACTAGAGATTATGTCTTGGTTTACTCAACAGACAATCTTCTGTCTTTTGGGTAAATAGACTCATATTTTTAGTCAAAAAAGGATTCTAGGAAATCGACATTAGGATATGTGTTGCCTTTTGATTTTGATACATATGTTGGAGGAGAACTAAACAATCATGTATTGTGGAATAGACCATGAAACTCAATTATATTACTGCTTTGGAGGTAGAAATTGAAGTTGTTCGGCTCTAAAACTTCCTAAGTGATTTTCTTATAGTTCCCTTAGGGTAGTTTTCTACTAAACTTTACCGTAATAATATCGGTGTGGTTGCTAAATCAAAATAACCAAGGAATTATGAAAGGGCTATGGACATTGAGCTTAAGTATTACTAAAAATGGCATATTGAGGTAACATTATCATGACCAAGATTGGATCTCAAGACAGCCTAGAAAATCTTTATAAAGAGCTTACGGGCTAATACTTTTCATCGGCATGCAAAGGGAATGAGTATTAGATACATAGGCACATGGGTTAAAAATTAAGTGGGAGATTATTCATTTTTTTAGAAAACCATGTATGATGTTTATTTCTTAATAAATAAGTGCTAGGTTCATTTTGAAATAAGAATCATGTTTATAAAAATGACTTGTATATATATTCAATATACTATATATATATATATATATATATATGTGTGTGTGTGTGTGTGTGTGTGTGTGTGTGTGTGTGTGTGTAATAAATTGAACTTAGTAGGAATTACAATGAGTTAGGTTTGTCCCGATCATAGAAGATCAAAATTCTAGTTCTAGTTCAATTAAACAGTTCACAACCTAGATAAGTTGTTGACAACTTATCAATAAAGGTGCAAGTACAATTTTAGCAATTTATATTAACTAAGAAAACTTTTATGATGGTTTGGAAATTTATTTTATAGTTTAAATAGGATCGTATTAGTACACCTTGAATGTATTGAAAAGTGTCAATGGTGAGATTTAAGTCTAGGTGCTGACTATATTAGACTTTCATAATCTCATAATATTTACAAAGAGTGCATAGGTACTCCATTCAAGGGATTGTAAGGATTGGAAAGCCCACATAATTATTTCTCTGAGTGTTATGGGAGAGATTCAATTTATATGGTCTAAATCTTCACAAATTGTGCAATCATTGTGTGGATATTCATGAGATCATACTGTGGAGTAATTAACATCTAGGAGATATCATGGACTATGATATTCCATTGATAAACTTATAAGTTTTGATTCTACCAATAAACCTGATGAGTGGATTGTTTTATAATCCTTTGGAGTATTAAATACGTTATGTTTGAGAGTAATGAATAAACAAGATGTTGTCAATTAGGGGCGAATTAAATTTCACCAAGGGGCATTGAACACTTTACACGAGTAATTATATTATGTGTTATCCGTATTGCAAACAAGGCCTCACTATTAGAGTAATTATGAGATAATTAAATTGGATGGAAATTATAATTATTTAATGGAATTATTTACTATTAAATAGAGAAGAAAATATATCACAGTGTGTGATATGGGATTTCAATATTTTTATTTATAAGATAATTTAACTATTAATCGTGTGTCCCTAGTAACGACCATTACCCAAGTAATAAGTCCAAACTCTCTAAAAACCCTAATTAGACCAAGCACACTTCCAATATCTATATATATAGTTTTTTTGGGAGGGTCTTAAGATGGATAGTCACATTTATGAATTAGAGATATCGAAAAACTCTATTCACATTTTTGTGAAGGGTTTAGGGGAGATAAATTGATTTCTCTAATATTTCATCCAAATTTCATCATCGAGAATGCCCACACACAAGGCTTACTTTGGGGTATTATATACTAGAAGATTCAATACCAATGACACATTTGAGGAGGGATTTAGAGGTGGAAGAAAAACTACAACATCATTTTTGTTATAAAAACTTCGCCTCGTTTGAATCACCTACAAGAGTAACAAAGGTATCATGATTTGAACCCTAGGTTTATACTATAGAGCTAGTTGTTCTCTTCATCTTTATAATGCATGATTTATCAAAGTTCTTAGGGAAATAAAAAAATTATTATACAACATATTAGGATATAAGTGATGTATAATGAAAAAAATGTATTCCTTTAACTGATTGTCAAAAGGACTTGCTCTACTAGGCTGAGGTTAGCTAATGACATGTGTTAAATCCAAAGCCAAGAGATCCATCAGTTTCTAGAAAGCTGGGGGAGGATGTTTGTGTAAGTATGATCATTGATATGCGATCTTAAAAGGGTGGTGAGTCTATTTGAGACACATCAGGGCCAAATGCCCCTCTATTAGCTATGGGGAGTGATAATACGCAAATATTGTGTATTTCATCCCTCGAATAGACGCATTTTAGCCCCCTCGGGTATCTCATTCCCTATATTTTTGCTCACTAACCAAAAAACCTGGGATTTATATGTTAACATGTTTTGAAGGGGTTAATTGAGATTTTATAGGTATTTTGATGCTAAGTCTAAAGTTCGGATGCATTCCACTCAATTTCCATACGCGATCGCACGTTCAAGGGAATTTTAGTCTTTTCACAGCTTAGGCATCTGTCCCAACATTTACACGGAAGTTGTATCCCTCATCGCAAGCTTCGTGTGGCCGCGAACGGTGCGCGATTTCGATCCAGAACGAAGAAGTTACGACGATTTTAGCGGAGGAGAAAACTAAACACACAAAAACAGGGGGGAGAGTTGCAGACTTGTAGCCATCGATCGATCGATCAAAATGATCGATCCTTCAGTTTTTGCCAATCATGGGGAGACAGTGGGCTTAATTTTTCACCATCGATCGATCGATCCCCTATGTTTTGCAGATATTTTGTCTTTTATTTTCTTTTTCCTTTTCTTTTCTAATTTAATTCCTTTTACTATATAAAGGATTTTTGTTGTAAAAACATAATATAATTTATTTTAGGCTAGAATAGATTAGGGTTTGAGGGTTTTTAGAGAGTTCTTCTTCACTTCTCTTTGGATTGACACCCAATTGGGTTGTAAGTTGCACTATTCAGTACCCTCTCCATTATTATAGTTGTATTCCTATAATTCTTTCTTTGATTAATTAGAATACATTCTTTCATAATTAGGTTTACATGCTTTATTTCCTTGCTTTCTAGTGTAGATTTACCGTGTTTATTTACCTATTTCCTTTACCTCATTTTTAATATGCTTTCTAGCTAATTTAGTCTAGGTTGTGTTTGAATGAAACTCATTCGGTTTGACGTGTTGCTTTGCTCTGGTGATGGTGTTTACGGGTCTATTTCAAGTGTGTTGTCCTAGTAATTGAGGCTAGGGGATTTGACGGGGCATATCATGTATGTCTCGTACTTATGATCTTACGTGCGTAATTATTTGGGTATTTATTGACGCCAAAATCGTATTAGGTTTTTATGCGGATTTAGGGGCGTGACAACCCTTGGTTCAATTAACTGTCGAAATGAGATGAATTTGTAATAACTCGTCGACCCATGTGACCATTTTATACTAATTAACTTGGGTGAGGGATGTTTGACACAACCTATAGTTTTTAGTCGCTTTGTTAATCTAGATTTATTTTCCCTCGCCTAGATTAAATCATTTGCCTTTTATGCATCTTTTCCCTTTTTAGTTTGTAATCACTTTTTTTCCTTTTATTGAGAAGTATTAAATCAGATAATATTCTAGCAACTCGTCTCTGTGGATTTTCGATACCCGACTTACCGTCATACTTGTATCGCAAGTGTAGTCGTAATTTAGGTTTGTTTGTATTACCGCGGTGAAACAAAAACAATGATTGTGTCCTTACACGAACACACTTTTTATGCGTTAATCAAAATGGCGCCGTTGCCAGGGATGAGTTTGTTTTAGACTTTATTTGATTTAGTATTTCATAGTATTTTCTTTCTATTTGTTTTTTTTTGGCTAACCTTTTTGCAAGACTTCCACATTTGAGCACTTAGAAATGCTCGAATTTCTCACGCGCGCATCTACTTTATGGAATTCGCCCCTTTGAGCCATTTTTGGGGTAAGCATGTCATATTCTAATTCTTTCGGTAATCATTATGATAATTCTCAAAATTCTCGCAAACCTTTGACTTTTGGTCAATACTTCGAATCCCAAAAAATTGCAACATCTAAAATGACTTTGGGCGAGTATTACAAAAGTCAAGCTTTGGAGTGCGTGTATTTTGATGATGATGGTAATAATGATTTTGGGCCTTTACCTCCTTATAATAGGAATTTTGAAACGAATTGCAATAGTTTTCAAAATTCCTATAATAATGAGTTTTCGATTAAGTCCGATGGTAATTTTCAAAGTTCCCATTTTCAAGTATTCGCACCTCGACCTATGACATTCGATGAGGGCTTGCATATGCTTGAAAATGATAAAATTGAAAATCATTATCGGGAAGAAAATCGTTGTTGGGAACATGAATTGGATTTATTATTTGAATCCGACAATGATTTTTCTTCCCAGACTTTCAAAGTCGAGGAATGTTTTGAACCAAATGAGGACTTTGTGCCTACTTTGGAACAAATCATTATCGACTTTGCCCATTGCGTAATAGATATTGAAAGTGAGGATGAAAATGACGTAATATCTATTTCTAATGAAATGATTTATTCTTTGTCCCCCAAAGAAGAACATTTCATTGAAAATGATCTTATTTCTTTCGAAACTCAATCTTCAAGCGATGATGATGCATCTCTTGAGTTTGAAATTCTTTCCTCCCCATTTTCATTCTCTGTTATCACACAGTCACAAGTACCCGATGATTCGATTTCAAACTTTAATGTTTTAAACCTTTTTGCCGATGAAGAGTACTTGCTTGAGTCGCCTCCTACAATCGCATATTTGCCTTCGTGTGCACCACCTCCCATTCCAATTTCAAGATCCTTGGGAGGATATTCTGCTTTTCTCGGTCCCCACATTTTTATGTCACCCGTCCAATCCAAACCCCCCATCATCCCTCCAAAACTTTTAATTGGCGATGATTCATTTCTTCTACCTTACACATGCCTTACGTTGTTCAAACGGAATTCATATTTTTTGGAGGCATGCTTGTGTGTGAGGGTACACCGATTATCCTCCAAAGTCAAATCGTTTTTGTGATGGACCCTCAGTTATTTAGACTTCTAGTGTACAGTTAGTGTGAAGCCTAAATAGTAGGTTGTATATAGTTAGCTTTTTATCTTTTATCTCCTTTTTAATTTAGTCGAGTGTAATTAGTTAATTTTTTGTTAGTTCTTTTCTACGCTAGTTACTAACTTGTTTTGTAGATTCTTTGGACTTGTTCTTATGGGGATCGCTCGAATTTTGGGTAATATCGCTATTTTAGTGTCTTTAACTTGGTTCTTAATTCACATTGAGGACAATGTCAAGTTTTAAGTTAGGGGGTGTGGGATATTCTATCCATTTCTTTATTTAGTCCATATTTTTTATCACATGTTAGTTACTTAGTAGGCTTTTCTTAGAAAAATTGAAAATTTTCAAAAATATTTTCTTTCCTTTTTCTCTTTTATTAAGCTTTTTGCCCTTGTTTCCGATGATAAATTTCAATAATTGCCCGATCCAATTGACAGTCCAATGATGCATGTTCTCGATTTTAGAAGTTATTAGACTTTATTCCTCGATTATTGATTTTATGAATAACTTCATGAATTAAACTTTAATCCCATGAGCACATGCACTTTTATCGGTCTATTGATTTGGTTTAAGATTTTTATAACTCGGTAATATTTTGTTGCATTGTATATACTTACACCGAGTAAGATTTGTACCTTTCGTTGTTTGTGAGTGTATACAGTATTCTTTCATCTTTCAAAATGTTGAATTCATCGGTAATCTCTCTATTCTTTCATTTGATCGTTCATTAATTGAGATCATACTTGAAATGTATTACTTGAGCATGATTTTCATATTTTATTTTGACTCGAGAATTGAGTAAACTTTATGAAATGATCATAGGCATTCTTTGATATATCACCCATATTAACCTTGACCTCACCTTATATGTCTACCCTCATCAACCCCTTTGACCCTAAATATTAGCCTTTCGTTTCATAACCCCAATTTCGTAACCAACTCCGCATTGGAGTTATATACCATACATATTACCTTCAATACCTTTGTTTGGAATGTTGCTTGGGATTGAATATTGTTGTTGTTTTACGGTTGCAATTTAGGCATGTGAGAGTGAGAAAAGTAAAGAAAAGAGTTGTGAAAGAGGAAAAGAGAAAACAAAAAGCAAAAGAAAACAAAGGAAAAAAATGAGAAAAAGAAGAAAGAGAAATTTGTAAATGTTATGTATATAGTTCAATAAGCTTTGATTACTCTCCAATTGTTCTATCCAATGCCTTTTTGGAATTTGTTTTCCATTTTTGTTATTGCCCGCATCTTCCCATTATCCAGAGTTTTCATTCCGAACACTTTGAATCCGTATATACATTCCTTTCATTTCGTACCCTAGCCAAACCTACATTACAATCCTATGCAAGTCCTATATGATCCGAAGTAGATGTAATTCAAAGGTGTAAATAGTTTTGATAATCTGTGAAAATACATTTCGCCTCTCTTAATGAGCGGTATCTTTCATTGAGATTACAGTTTTTCATTTTATATATAGCGTTCTTCATTTATGACATGTGCGCCTCCTAGTTTCCATTTTCATTTACTCTTTATTCCCGCATGTTCCGTGTGTTAACTCCCTGTTTCGAGTTAATTCACTTGATGAGTGTAATCCCCATGAGGATTGAATATATGCTTGCTTTAATGTTTATCCGATTTATATAAGTTTTTTCCAAATCTTACTTTGCATGTGCTCGTTCCCCTCCCACATTTTAAGGTTTCGATTCTATGAGGTGCATTTTATAATGTTAATGATTCAGAGTTTTGTTTAAATTCATTTAGTGTGCTAATAATTCGTATGAAATCTTGTTGGCTATTGTTGGGCTTATCGCATGTTGGTTTGGTCATATTTTGAGGAAACCATGTGATGTTTGTGGGTATCATCCTTGAAAACCCTCACGAGACGACACTCGTCCACTAGGGTAATCGAGGGATTTAAAGACTTATTGCATACGCTCAATGCAATTGAATCGCCCGCGAAAGTGGCCTTATTCTTTTATACCATACTTTTGTACTATCTTCAGCTTTTGGTTTGCTTGTAGTTCTTATTGCATCCTATTTCATTGCTACGGACTAGCAATGTGTAAGTTATGGGTATGATAATACACAAATATTGCGTATTTCATCCCTCGAACCGACGCATTTTTTCCCCCTCGAGTATCTCATTCCCAATATTTATGCTCGTTAACCAGACAACCTCGGATTTCTATGTTAACATGTTTTGTAGGCGTTAACTGAGCTTTTAAAGGTATTTGGATGCTAAGTGTGAAGTTCGAACGCATTCCGCTCAATTTCCATACGCGATCACACGTTCAAGGGCATTTTAGTCATTTCACAGCTTGGTCACCTGGCCCAACATCTACACGAAAGTTGTATCCCACCTCACAAGCTTCGTGTGGCTGTGAACGGTGCGCGATTCCGATACAGAACGAAGAAGCTACGACAATTTTAGCGGAGGAGAAAACAAAACACACCAAAACAGGGGGAAGAGTTGCACACCTGTAGCCATCGATCGATCGATCGATCAATCGATCCCTCAGTTTTTGCCAATCATGGGGAGACAATGGGCTTAATTTTTCACCATCGATCGATCGATCCCCTATTTTCTGCAGATATTTTGGCTTTTATTTTTTTTCCTTTTCTTTTCTAATTTAATTCCTTTTACTATATAATGGATTTTTGTTGTAAAAATATAATATAATTCATTTTAGGTAAGAATAGCTTAGGGTTTGAGGGTTTTTGGAGAGTTCTTCTTCGTTTCTCTTTGGATTGACACCCAATTGGGTTGTAAGTTGCACTATTCATTACCCTGTCCATTAATATAGTTGTATTCCTTTAATTATTTCTTTGATTAATTAGAATTGCATGCTTTCATAATTAGGTTGACATGCTTTATTTCCTTGATGTCTAATGTACATCAATCGCGTTTATTTATCGCTTTCCTTTACCGCATTTTTAATATGCTTTCTATTTAATTTAGCCTAGGTTGTGTTTGAATGGAACTCACTCGGGTTGACGTGTTGCTTTGCTTTGGTGATGGTGTTTACGGGTCTATTTCGAGTGCGTTATCCTAGTTTTTGCGCCTAGGGCATTTGACGGGGCATATCATGTATGTCCCGTGCTTATAACCTTGTGTGCATGATTTTCTGAGTATTTATTGATGCCCAAATCGTATTAGGTTTTTATGCGGATTTAGGGGCGTGACAACCCTTGGTTCAATTAACTATCGAAACGAGACGGATTTGTAATAACTCGTCGACCCATGTGACCATTTTATACTAATAAACTCGGGTGAGGGATATTCGATGCAACCTATAGTTTTTACTCGCTTTGTTAAACTAGCTTTATTTTCCCTCGCCTAGATTAAATCATTTCCCTTTTATGCATCTTTTCCTTTTTTAGTTTTGTAATCACTTTTTTTCCTTTTATTGAGAAGTATTAAATCAGATAATATTCTAGCAACTTGTCTCTGTGAATTTTCGATACCCGACTTACCGCTATACTTGTATCGCAAGTGTAGTCGTAATTTAGGTTTGTTTTTATTACTGCGGTGAAACAAAAACAACGATTGTGTCCTTACACGAACACACTTTTCACGCATTAATCAGGGATGTACGTATTTCATGTGAGTCCCAACTATTTAATGAAAGTGAAATACCCACCCTATTTTTTTATTGTAAACTCCATATATCCACACACACAAACACTATATAAAACATAAAGAATTAAAAAATGCAAAATTTTTGTTAAAGCTTTCAATTTTACCCATGCATTAATTCAAAATTCCAAAATTATAATAGAATACTTTTTAATTTCTTGATTATGCCCAGTAACGAAGAAAAGGATCCTATAATGAAGTTACCACATGTTTGGACTCAATTTCATATAACACGATATATTTATAAGATATAATCTTTATGACGTACACTACACCAAATTTTGTGAATAATCATGGTAGAGGGATCACCGATTTAGTTTGTGACCAGCTGGTCACGACCTAAAGTGGTGATCATGTACGACATAGGCGTGACTAGTTTCGTGAACAAGTGTGGTCATGGAAGTACTTCGAGCTAGTCATGGCCATGAGCCCAAACGATAGTGAGTCATGAACCTTGTCCATGATCAAGGCATGACCATCATGTCACCAAATTCCTGCAAAAATTCGCTCCAATTGTGGTCACGAACCTAGTCCATGACCATGTCCAATGATTGATGCCAAACATCCATCCAATAGGGTCACGACTTCGGACCGTGACCTATTCAAAAATGGTCTCGCGCGTGGGTCACTCACTAAGGCCATGAACACAAATATTTCAATGCCTTTCCAGGGCTAATGATGTGTAAAAAAAATATGGTCACACGTCTGAGTCATGATCCAGAGCCATGATATTAAAATTCACAAATATTTCTTATTTTTTGCCCAAAATTTATCTCGCTCAATCTCAAACACTAAGCGATTCCCCCCCCCCCCCCCCCTTTCTCAATCTCAAGTTTTTCGTCTCCCCTCTCTTTCAATCTCAAAGGCAACTCTCAAATCCTAACATTTTCTGCTTGGGTATTTTTGTATTTGTATATATATGTGTGTTTTAGAATTTATGTGTGTATATGTGTGCATAATCCATGTATATGTATGCGCGTGTGTGTGTAATGTGTTATGTGTATGTGTGTGTACTATATGTATGTGTGTGTACCATTTATGTTTTGTGTTTGCAGTGTGTGTGTGTGTTAACATCTTTATTGAATATATGATAATAAACACAATTTTTTTTAAAAAAATTACCCATGTGCTAGTTCGAATTTTAAGGTGATTCTACACTTCAAAAGTTGTGGTTAAATTTGGCGGTTAAGTTTTTTGTTATAAAATTTTGGACTAACGTATTCTGATTTTTTTTTTTTGTTGTTAGTAATTCATGTGTGTTAACATTATTATTGAATATATGAGGAATTTTAAGATATAAAGTAAGAAACCCCCGAACCCTCGACGTCCATTACGAACTAAGCCCCCACTCATTTGGATTATGGGCTTCGTCCATCTGTGTGTGTGCGCGCGCATGTGTATGTGTGTGTATGTTAATGTCTATTTATTTTAATCCTACTTAAAATTGAAACCCTAATTTTCTTTTATATTTAAATGGGTATTTATTTTAACCTAATTAAATTTGAAATCTTAATTTGTGAGTATATGTTAACGTGTGGTTATTTTATTATGGTTAAAATTGAAACCTTACTCTTCATCTATATGTTTATGTTTATTTATTTTAACCTTAGTTTAAACTGAAACCCTAATCCTCATGTATATGTCTATGCATTTATTTTAACCATAATTAAAATTTAAACACTAATATTCATGTATATTTTTAATGAGAAATGACTTGTTGGTTTGGTTGTTGGATAACTTATAAACTCTCAAATAATAACCCCCGACCTAATATGGCTTAACACTTACGACGGGTTGTTGTTTGGACACATCGGTGAGATCCAACATGCACTAGGCAAAGAAAAGGGTATTGATGAATCAAAACCTTAATCAAACTAATATACCATATACCTCATATGTTAGAATTAATAGTTATTAATTAAATAAATCCCTTATTTATCGGACTCAAATTCACACCCTTGTATGTTTTTCTCAAGAAAAATGAGGCACGGTGATTATCACTTGAAATAAGAGTACAAGAAGTTGCAATTGAACCACACCTATACCTATTTTATTAGTGCTCATCATATATAGGGTAATCATATTTATAGGTACGTGAATAAGAAGATCGAAAATTTTAAATACCTTGCAAGTCATGCAGTTGATCTCCATTAAGAGTACCAGTTCGATCGTATTCTATTTTCTCCATCAGAAAGTTGGGATGAATCTATATAGGATATATTCCACAAGCATAATCCCCATGTAGCCCTGACCTTGCTTACATTGTTAGAGAAGGAAGAAAAAAGTCATTTGTTATGGATACAACTGCGTACATAGATCATTGTCATATACTATGATGACTCGCGCCATATGCACGTAAAAATTGAATCTTTCCGACATGTTAAAAAAGATCGTATTTCGAGTTCATGTCACGGATATCTATAAATCAATCATAGATACGCTTCCTCCTAGTTGGCCACATGCAAAAATACATAAGTTTTTAAAAACTAATACCAAATGGATAGGGATTAGGCACATCGAATATATTTTAAAGTCTTGTTCTGAAAAGGTAGATATACATATAAATAGTCATAAATTAGATTATTTAATTATAATTTCATATCATTATAATTATTTAGTCGCTTATGCTTTTTCATTTTTGTAGATAATGTCAGAAGGCAACAGCCAAAACACCAAGTGACGAGGTGACACCCCCACGAGGATCCTCATCTCATTCATAACAAGAAGAATTCTCATCACTAATCACCCATAAATTTACAACTCCACCTCTAGTTCATTACTCTACTCCAAGTACTAGTAGGAAACAAACCCCTATTGTTCCAATGCCCTCATCCAGAGCTCCCAGCACCTTCCGCTCAAATGAAAAGAAGCCCACTGGATTTTTTTTTCTTGAAAGTAAACCCATGGATGATAGAAATAAGTCACTGGACTTTAAAACCATGTTTTTCTCGTTATGAAAAATGAATGTGGGACTCAGGGGTGAAGACAATTGGAACCTTGTTGATCAAGCCATCAAATATGACATCTATATGATCAACTCTGTAAGCGATTTACATTTCCTGATAAATCAAAGTATAAGGTTCTTTCTTGGGTTGCTGAACAATTGAGGACATGCCGGAGAAATCTCCGACAGAGAAATTTCCTAAAGGATGCATTGAGCTCCGATATTTTGGCTTTTAAAGATAAGGTGCCTCCCAATGTTCAATGTTGGTGCAGCAGTGGAATGATTTTTTGGAGAATGAGTTGAAGGACAAGAAGATTGTCTAGATGGAGATGAATAAACAAAATAGGGAAAAAAGTAATGTCCACAAGTTAGGCTCCAAATATTATGAATATTTGAAGAATTAAAGGTCGAGAATAGGACCTTGATTTTAAAGTAGGAACATTTAGGCTTGAAAACATGCCGCGAGGGGGAGGACGCCACCAACCTTCCCCCTCCCCATACCCCAAACAACACCGCCAGCAATATGCTGCGAGGGGGAGGACCAACCCCTCCCCCCCCCCCCCCCCCAAAAAAAAAAAAGGACTATAAAGTGGTATGAAACCTCATATGCATTCAACATAAAAGATAGAAACCCTCTGCATAGTCGCAGAACTCTCAATTTGAGAAAGTAATAACACTTAGTATATAAAAAGTTTTGTGAGGGAGAGGAGGTTGCCATCCCCCCCCCCCCCCCCCCCCCCCCCCAACGACAAAAGGCATGAGCACCTCGTGCACATATAACATAACACGCATCGACTGGCACATTCGCAGGACACTCGGTTTGAGAGTAGGATCCGAATTTGACAGTAAGAAATTTTAGGCTTGATAACGTCACAAGGGGCGCACGCCACCAACCCCCCCCCCCCCCCCCCCCCCCCCCCCAAACAACCGCCACTGCGGGCATCGCGGACACAAAGCAACAAGTCATGCTGTCGCGGGACTCCTGATTTGAGAATAGGATCCAAATTTGAAACTAGAAACACTTAGTCTTGAAAAGCATGCCGCAGGGAGACAAACGCCACCAACACCCCAAAATATCACCACGAGTGGCATGAACACCTCTTGCATGTTGAACATAGCACATAGGAACTGTTCATGCAGTCACTAGGCTTATGATTTGAGAATAGGAATTGCATTTGAAAGTAGGAACACTTAGGCTTCAAAAACATGCCACGGGGCAGGCGCCACCAATCCCCCCCCCCCCCACCCCCACCCACCAAAAAAAGGTACTTCTATTAGCTCAAAACCTCATGCTCATCCAACATAACACGTAGCAATTGGTCGTGCAGACACGGGACCCCCAATTGGAGAGTAAGGATCGAATTTGAAAGTAGAAACACTTAGGCTTCAAAATGTGCCGCGGGAGGCGAGCACCACCCCTTCCCAAAATGGAACCAAGGATCAAACAAAAACCTATTCAGCGTCTAATATACCACGTAGCAATCGGTCGTGAAGTCATGGTACTCCCAAGTTGAGAATATAACCCAAATTTTAAAGTAGGAAAAATTAGGCTTTAAAATAGGCTTGAAAACGTATTGCTAGGACACATATGCCATGAGGGAGAGGACACCACAACCCCAACCCCACCAACACACAAGCTGCAGCTAAAGTGGTATGAACACCTCATGCACTTCTAACATAATCCTTAACAATTGGCACACAGTCGCGGGACTCCCGATTTGAGAATAGTACTTGGATTTGAAAGTAGGAACACTTAGGATTCAAAACGTGCGGTGAAGGGGAGGCGCTACCAACCCCCAACCCCAACAACCCATAAGGCATCGCTATGGAAATGAATAACTCATGCGCATCCAACGTAACACTTATAAATCAGGCGCCCAGTCGTGGGACTCCCAATTTGAGAATAAGACATGTATTTTAAAGTTAAAAGGCTTTAAAACCGTCCCCGAAGGGATAGATGCCCCCTCCCCCCACCCCCAAATGGAACTGTGAGTGACATGAGCACCTCGTACATGTCCAACATAACACATATCAACTAGCCATATAGTTGCGGGACTCCCTATTTGAGAACAGAACTGAGATTTGAAAGTAGGAACACTTAGGCTTAAAAACCAGCTAGGGGATGCCACCAACCCCCTCCCTCAAAAATGGCACCGCGAATGGCTCAAATACCTCGTGCGCTTCCAATGTAACATGTATAAAATGGTTGTGCAATTACGGGACTCACGGTTTGAGAATAGGACCCAAATTTGAAAGTAGGAACAATTAGTCTTGAAAATGTGTTGCAAATGGGTGGACACCAACAACCCCTCCTTCTTGAGATAGCACCTCTAGTGGCATGATCACCTCGTGCACATATAACGTTACATGTAGAAACCATCCGCGCAATGATGGGAATCCTAGTTTGAGAATTGGACCCAGACTTGAAAGTAGGAACACTTAGGCTTCAAAACATGCTGTGAAATGGTGGATGCCACAAAACCTCCCCCCCCCCCCCCCCCAATGGCAATATGAGAGGCACAAACACCTCATGCACATCCAACGTAACACGTATCGATCGGTCTCACAATCTTAGGAATCCTGGTTTTGGAGTAGGACATAGATTAGAAAGTAGTAACACTTAGGCTTGAATACGTGCCGGGGGATGCCACCAACCCCTCCCCACCCCCTCAACGGCACTGCAGGTGGCAGGAACACCCCATGTGTGTCCAATGTAATGCGTAGAAACTGGCCACATGATCATAGGACTCCAAGTTTGAGAATAGAAAAACGTGCCACGAGGTGACGGATACCACCACCACCACCACCCCAAAAAATAAATAGCACCCAATCGGAAAGAACACATCGTGTGCATACAACATAACACGTAGCATCCGATTGCGCAGTTGTAGGACTCTCGATTTAAGAATAGCATCCAAATTTGAAAGTAGGAATATTTTGTCTTCAAAACATGCCATGTGGGGGAGGATGCCACCAACTACTACCCAAAAGGAACCAGGGCGACAGGAACACCTCGTGAGCATCCAACATAACACATAGAAACTATCTGTGGAGTCACGGGACTCCCAGTTTGAGAATAGGACCCGAAATTTAAAGTATGAACACTTAGGCTTGATAATCTGCCACGAGGGGGAGGACTCCATCGACACCCCCCCCCCCCCCACACGCACATAAAAAAGGAAGCACGAGCGGCACGAACACCCAGTGCGCATCCCACATAACATGTAGCAATGGATTGAGAAGTCACAAGACTCCCAAATTGAGAATAGGACCAGAATTTGAATTAGGAAAACTTAGGCTTAAAAACATGCCACGAGGGGGCAGACGACACCAACGCTCCTCCCATCCCAAATGAAATTATAGGTGGAATGAAAGCCTCGTTCAATCCAATGTAACACATAGCAACTGGTTGCACAGTCGTGGGACTCCAGGTTGGAGAATAGGATCCGAATTTGAAATTAGGAATACTTAGCCTTGAAAATGTGCTGCAAGGGGGCAAACACCCCTCCACCAAAATGGCACCACGAATGGTACGAAAATGTCATGAACGTCCAACATAACAATAGAAACATATCTCACAGTTGTGGGACTCTCGTATGAGAATATGACTCTGATTGGAAAGTAGAAACACTTAGCTTGAAAATGTACCATGAGGGGGCGTATGCAACCAACCCCCCACAAACGTCATCGTGAATGGAACGAGCACCTCGTTCACATATAATTTAATATGTATCGACTGGCCACGCAGTTGCAGGACTCTCAATTTGAGAATAGGATCTTAATTTGACAGTAGGAACACTTATGCTTGAAAATGTGCCGCGGGGGGCATACACCACCAATCCCCCCAATCATCACCACGGTCGGCACGAACACCTCATGTGCATCAAATGTAACACGTAGAGATAGGTTGTGTTGTCGCGGTACTATTTATTTAAGAATAAGATCCAAATTTTATAGTAGGAACACTTAGTCTTGGAAATGTGCCGTGAGGGGACATACGCTACCAACCACCCCAAAATGTCACCGCGGGTGGCAAGAACACCTCTTGCACGTCCAACATAACTAATAGTAATTGTTCATGCAGTCGCGGGACTCTCCTTTTGATAATAGGACCCAAAAAGTAGGAACACTTATGCTTCAAAATGTGCCATAGTGGGGCGGGCACCACCAACCACACACACCCTCCCCCAAAAAAATGGCACCACGATTAGCAAGAACACCTCATGCACATCCAACATAACATTTAGAAATTGATCGTGCAGTTGCGGAACACTGTATTTGAGAATAGGTCCCGTGTTTTGAAAGTAGGAACACTTAGGCCTAAAAACGTGTCATGAAGGGGAGGGCGCCACCCCCCCCCCCCCCCCACCACCACCACGAAATGGCACCGCGAGCAGTATGAACACCTCATGGGAATCCAACGTAACACAAAGAAACTGATCCAAATTTTATTTTACGAACACTTTGGATCGAAAATGTGCTATGAGAGGGCGGATGCCTCCCCGCCCCCTTCCCCCAAAAATGGCATTGCGGGTGGCACAAACACCTCGTGCGCATCCAACAGAACATGTAGAGATCATCCTCACTATCAAAGGTCTTCTGGTATGAGAATAGGGCCCAAATTCCCAAGTAAAGCACTTAGGATTGAAAATGTGTTGTGAGGTGGTAGAATCCACCATCACCCCTGTCACAACACACACGCGCGCACAAACGGAACCCCAAGTGTTACGAACACCTAATGCATGTCAGCGTAACACGTAAGAACCGGTCAAACAGTTGCGGGACTCCCGATTTAAGAAAAGGAAAAGGATTTCAAAGTAGAAACACTTTGGATTTAAAGCGTATCGAAAAGGGGCGGACGCTACCCACAAGCCCCCTCCCCCAACAACCCATAGGACATTGAAAGTGGCATGAATACCTCGTGAGCATCCAACATAAAACTTAGAAACCATCCTTGCAGTCGTGGGACTGTTGATTTGAGAATAGAACCTCGATTTTAAAGTAGAAAAACTTAGGCTTGAAAATGTGTCGTGAAGGGTGATACGCCACCAACCCACCCCCCAACATCAAATGGCACCGCGAGTGGAATGAACACCTTGTTCACATCCAACATAACAGATATAAACTAGTCGTGTAGTCGCGGGACTCACGATTTGAGAATAGGACCAAGATTTGAATGTAGGAACACTTAGGCTTAAAAACATGCCACTAGGGGTTGGATGCCACTACACCCACCCCCTAAACGGCACCAAGAAATGCTCAAATACCTCGTACGGTATCAATATAACACGTAAAAAATTATCGCACAGTCGCGGGACTCCCGGTTTGAGAATAGCACCCAGATTTAAAAGTAGAAATTCTTAGGGTTGGAAATATGTCACCAGTCGGTAGACACCACCAGTCCCTCCCCCTAGAACAGCACCACGAGTGGCATCAACACTTGTGTGCATCCAACGTAACATGTATCAACCATACGCACATTCACGGGACTTATGGTTTGATAATAGGACCCGAATTTGAAAGTAGGAACGCTTTGGCTTGAAACGTTTCGCAATGGGGTGGATGCCCCCCCCCCCCCCACACACACACACAAAAAATGACACCACAGGAGGCACGAACACCTTGTTCGCATCTAATGTAACACATAGCAATCGCCCGCAGAGCCATGGGAGTCCTAGATTGAGATTAGGACCCGAATTTGAAGGTAGGAACACTTAGGATTGAAAACTTGCCATAGGGGGTAGATGCGACCAAACACCAAACAGAACCTCAAGCTGAATGAACACCTCATGCGCATCCAACGTAATACGTAACAACCAGTCGCGTAGTCGCGAGACTCCCAGTTCGAGAATAGGACCCATATTTAAAAGTAGGAACACTGAGTCTTGAAAATGTGTCATGAGGGGGCAAATTCCACTAATCTCCCCTCCTCCCAACCAAAAAAAAAACGACACCGCGAGTGGTACGAACACCTTGTGCCCATCCAACGTAACACGTAGCAACCAATCGCGTAGTCGCAGGACTCCCAATTTTAAAATAGGATCAAATAACCCAATTTTTTTTGCTTGTTACATATGGTCACGCTCTAGTTCATGGCCATATTTTATTTTACTTTTCGTGATATATGTTCTCTTCGTTGATCTTTAATAAGAACCCAAAAGTGTTATATTTATACCCTAAATAAACGCATTTTAACTACTTGTTCTGGGTAAAATTGGACTTATATTATATTTTTTATGTCTTGTAGGTCAATATGCATTTGCGGTGTCAAAGAAGCTTAATTTGAGGAAATTTTTATAAATAAGTGGTCAAGTACATCAAATATGGCAGTGACGCGGTTAAAATAGCCTACCCCAATCCCCATACCGATTATCATGTCCCCTAACCGAGCGTATACCTCCATAATCCATACCCGAGCCTCGTATGTGTTTAGTTCGTACTTTTTATATTTTTATTTGTGTCGTATATAATTTTTAGAATACATTTTTAGATTTTTAGTTGAGTCAGGTATAATTTTTTTAGGATTTTTACGTTTTATTCATGTGCGTATAGTGTAAACATTAGGGTCATTAACTGTGTGTCAAGTATTTTTCTATTTTATGTAAATATTATAGACGTGTTTATTTTAGTAGATTTTTCTTTATTTTATTAGTTTTAATTTTATTAGCATTATTTTAGTTTGAGTCTTTTATTTTTAGGATTAGAAATTTATTTTTTTAGTTTTAATGGAATTTGTATTGTTTAGTTTTATTTAATAGATTTGTAAATAGGTTAGGTTTTAAATCTTATAGATTTTAATTTTAGTTTTAGTAGTTTTATTTTATTTAGTGTTAGATTTTAATTTTAGTTTGTAAATTTTTATTTACTTTTTGTTTTATTTGCAAACTAAACTCAAACACTCACACACACACACACATTCCCATACACTTCCCCACACACAACGACCCCCTCCACTATTCATCATCACCTACACCTCCCACTCTCCCCCTCTCTCCATACCTCTATAATAAAAAACTTCCCACTATTAAACCTCAACCTCCAAAACACCAACAACTGTTGCACGTCTCCCTCAACCCAGTTATTACCCCATCTCACCTGCTCGACTAGGTCTCATACCTGTAACCAATAATCTACCCTCACTAGCATGGGGTGGATTCCAACACCTAAGACCCTTAACCCACATGTTCTCCTCAACCAAAAATGGACCAAATCAAACTCGAACCTTAACCCAACTTCCACCACCTACTCAAACTAGTTGAAAAAAATAATACCCCGATATCCAATTCATCCAAATTCTGGAATCAAACCCAACACCCATTCAAATAAAGTTTCCCTTCTTCACGGATAATAACCCACCTTAAATCGGTTCATATACCTCGAAGCCCAAACCCAAAACTGTTCCATTCCTTAACCCAAATTCAAAACCCCTCAACCACGAACCCATCAAATCACCTTCACAAGTTCACATCCCACAATAATACTCAATGCTACCTCTGACACACCTTTTCCAATACCATCTACAAACGGCACCAAATACTGCCAAATCCCATATTCCTGCTAACACCCATTATATACATTACCTTAAGTTCATGCCTTGGGTAAAATAAAGACTCATGCTCATTTAAAAAGGAAAGACTAGAGAGGAGAAAATGAGAGAAAAATTCAAATAGTAGAGTTTTTTTTAGAGCTCCATTTTTGGAGCTCATTTTTCAATTGTAGATTCTACAAAAAACTTTAGTTCTTCTTTTATCATTTTTTTAGAGTGACTTAAGTGTGAGGGAGAATATATTGTAAGACACAAATTTTGGTGTTTTGACATATCTCTGAGTGTTGTAAAATTCAGATTTGTTGATGCAATTATTGTTCATGTTTAGGAAATTATTATTGTGTTTAAGGAGACTTGGTTTAATTATATTTTCTTCTTTCGTTTTATTTTGTATACCTCTTATTGTGTCATTATGACATTTTGTATGTAATAATAGCAAAATGAGAGGCTGAATACCCCATTCAAGGGGTGAGATGGAACCCTAAACTTAATTATTTTTATTTTTTTGGTTTGTTTATTTATTATGCCCCTTTGAATATTAATATTAAAATTTTACAATCTATATTTACGCCTCGAGAGAGGGTGAATTATTTTCGAGAGAAAACAGTAAATTCAAATTGTAATATTTATTCACTAATTAAACTAGAGATAGGCAATTTTTGAATGATATTGTAGTTTAAATTTCTTAACTCTAAGACTGAATTTTTTTATGATTTAAATGCTTTTAGTAATTTTCCCTAGCGGGTAATTTGTTAGAAGATGTTTAAATCTAATTTTTGTGAGTATGTGAAATTTAAATATTAATCTTTTAAAAGAAATATATGTAACTTTACATTTGCAACAAGAGTTGATTTGTGAATTTATATATGTTTTGGGGTATTTCAAAGAGACAAACTAATTAATGAAAATAAATAGGTAAAGTGGCGAAGTTTAATCCCTTGAATTATCTCATAATTATTATTTAGCTCACTTTATCATTTTCTTTATTTATTAGTGTAGTTTTAATTTTAGTTCATAATTAGTAGTATAAATTTCCCTTCAAATTATTTTAAAAATCATAGATAGTCTTCACCTTGCTCTTGTCCACATTAAGGAGCGCGGATTGACCCCTTACTTACCAATATACAATTTTAGTAACGTAGGTATCAAAAGGGATTTTTTTATTGACCGTCTTTACTCTACAACGATATATACGCAAAAGGCGTAATATCAATCTCCGGGACCATAATGGAAAGGGTGTATTTTTTATCAGAAATGTGGGTCATGATCACCATCATGAGTGGTAATGGCAGTCACAACTTTGGCCTGTAACCTTAATAATGGAGTGTAAGGACTAGTCATGCATTTGGGCCATGAAAAAGATGCCATATATATTCATGCGTCGGTTAGTGATATTGTATATGACGAGCTGGTCATGACCTTTGTTCGGGGATGTTCTTCCTGATGCAGAGGCCCGTGGATAGTTCTTTTATCAGGGACTTCGTCCATGACCACATAATTTTCATCATGCCAGATTTTTTCATGGCCAGGTCCACGACCCTTGGGCATGTTCATTGCCCAAGTTCGTGATCGTTCGGTTAATTTGGTGCATTGGTATATGACATATATTATCACTTGATATTAGTATATGGTTTATCTTATCTAAATATACTAATCACGAGCGAATAAACAAATAAGCGACTAAATTAGGGTTATTTACTGTGTGTCAAGTACTTTTCTATTTTATGTAAATATTATAGACGTGTTCAACTTAGTAGATTTTTCTTTATTTTGTTAGTTTTAATTTTATTGGTATTATTTTAGTTTGAGTCCTTTATTTTTAGGATTAGAATTTTTCTTTTTAGTTTTAATGGAATTTGTATTGTTTAGTTTTATTTTATAGATTTGTAAATAGGTTAGGTTTTAAATCTTAGATATTTTAATTTTAGTTTTATTAGTTTTTTTTATTTAGTATTAGATTTTATTTTTAGGTTGTAAATATTTTATTTATTTTTTGTTTTATTTGCAAACTAAACTCACACACTGACACACACAACCACATTCCCATACACTCCCCCACACACAACCACCCCAATCCACTATTCATCATCACCTACACCTCCCACTTTCTCTCTCTCTCCATACCTCCATAATCAAAAACTTCCCACTATTAAACCTCAACCTCCAAAACACCAACAATTGCTACACATCTCCCTCAAACTAGTTATTACCCCATCTCACCTGCTCGATCAGGTCTCATACCAGTAATCGACACTATACCACCACTAGCAGGTGGTGGATTCCCACACCTAAGCCCCTAACCCACCTGTTCTCCTCAACCAAACTCGGACCAAATAAAACCCGAACCTTAACCCGACTTCCACCACCTACTCAAACCAGCCGAAAAAATAATACCCTGATACCCAGTTCATCCAAATTCCGAAATCAAACCCAACACCAATTCAAACGAAGTTTCCCTTCTTCCCGGACAATAACCCGCCTTAAACCGGTTCATATCCTCTGAAGCCCAAACCCAAAATTGTTCAATTCCTTAGCCCAAATCAAAAACCCCTCAACCATGAACCCATCAACTCACCTTGACAAGTTCAGATCCCACAATAATACTCGATGCTACCTCTGACACACCTTTTCCAATAGCAACTACAAACGGTACCAGGATTAGCATAACGATGTAAATACCTATAAGATACACTACCCAGCTTAAAGGAAAATTCTCGAAGGTGTCCTCTTTTCTTAAAATGGGAACAAACATAAATGGGCCTAGGAACACCTCTCTCAAAATGATTAAGACGCGATCCCCTACGTGGAAGCGGATGCTTAGGCGGGTTAGGTTGAGAGCCATATGAATCTACCATAACCTCATGAACCGGATCGGTTGGAACATGAGAAGTAGACACACCGTCATAACGTATTCTTAGTATCTCAATATTACCCAAAGTGGAACTTATGAGAATCTTTCCAACCTTCTTAGATGTGTCCTCTATAGTGACCTTGACCTCCTGGGAAAATTTGAGATCTCTCTCAATGTGGGATACGTTCCTTTTCCCGACCTAAGACAATCAACTGCTCACATAAAAAAACTCTCACCTTATCAAGTTGAGTTGCCAACGCCTCATACTCCCTCAAAACTTCTATCTTTATCTCCAAATCTAACACCTTAAGACCTAACTATTTATTCATATTTTTCATCTTTAAAGTTTAGGTGTAAAAATATTTAAACGCCTTTTGGAGATCACCTTCACCCTCACTTTCAATCCTATTTTCCTTCTAACACCCATTATCTACTTTACCTTAACTTCATGACTTGGATAAAATGAAGACGCGTTCTCATTTAAAAGGGAGGAGAAGAGGGGAGAAAAAGGAGAGAAAAATTCGAATAGTAGAGTTTTTTTTAGAGCTCCATTTTTGGAGCTCATTTTTTTAGTTATAGATTGTACAAAAAACATTATTTCTTCTTTTATCATTTTTTTAGAGTGACTTGAGTGTGAGGGATAATATATTGTGAGATAGAAATTTTGGAGTTTTGGCATATCTTTGAGTGTTGTAAAGTTCAGATTTGTTGATGTAATTATTGTTCATGTTTCAGAAATTATTATTGTGTTCAAGGAGATTTGGTTCGATTATTTTTTCTCATTACATTTTATTTTATATGCCTCTTATTGTGTCATTATTACATTGTATATGTAATAATACCAAAATGAGAGGCTAAATACCCCATTCAAGGGGTGAGATGGAACCATAAACTTAATTATTTTTATTTCTTGGGTTTGTTTATTTATTACGCCCATTTGAATATTAATAATAAAATTTTATAATCTATATTTACGCCTTGAGAGAGGGTGAATTATTTTCGAGAGAAAATAGTAAATTCAAATTATAATATTTATTCACTAATTAAACTAGAGATAGGCCATTTTTTAATGATATTGTAGTTTGATGTTCTCAACTCTAAAACATAATTTGTTTATCATTTAAATGATTTTAGTACTATTTACTAGCGGGTAATTTCTTAGAATATGTTTAAATCTCATTTTTGTGAGTATGTGAAATTTAAATATTAATCTTTTAAAAGGAATATATGTAACTTTACATTTGCAACGAGAGTTGATTTGTGAATTAATATATTTTTTAGGGTAATTCAAATAGACAAACTAATTAATGAAAATAAATAGGTCAAGTGGTGAAGTTTAATCCCTTGAATTATCTCATAATTATTTTTATCCTCATATTTAGCACACTTTATCACTTTATTTATTTATTAGTGCAGTTTTAATTTTAGTTCATAATTATTAGTATAAATATCCCTTCAAATTGTCTTAAAAATCATACATAGTCTTCACTTTGCTCTTGTCCACATTAATGAGCACGGATTGATCCCTTACTTGCCAATATACAATTTTAGTGTGTTTGTAGGTGTCCAAAGGGATTTTTGATTGACCGTCTTTATTCTACAAGGACATATACGCAAAAGGCGTAATATAATTCTCCGTAACCACAATAAAAAGGGTGTTTTTTTTATCAGAACTGTGGGTCGTGATCACCATCATGAGTGGTAATGGCAGTCACGATGAGAGAGTATTGCGCGTGCGCTCAAATAAGAAAATTATATATTAAACACCTTTTAACCCAAACAAACCCTAAACATGCAACAATATGTGATTGAATAAGATAATGAACTAAGTAAGAACATTCAAACACATGCAATTGAGGAAAAAATCCCCCAAAGGGGAAAAACAATTTATTTTCATTATAATATTGTAACAGTGCAATTTCGAATTACAATGAAAATACAAGTGAGTAAGAATTACCCTCTGGTGTCGGATTCTGTAGTCTGCGGCTGGAAATATCCCTTTCCAGGAGGGCTGCAATGAAGAAGAAGAACGGTCTTCTCCACAAAGGTTGAACAGCAACTGGTTGTGTTCTAGGGTTACAAACAGATTCATAAATATATGAGAGGTTGTGTGAATCAACAAAAACTGGAGTATTGGGACTCAACAGGTGAAGGCTTAGAGTTTTTGTACTCTGAAAATCGTGTGTAAGTCTTGTTGTGTTTGAACTCTTAAAAACGTTTTCTCAAAGACTTAAAGAAATACACCATCGGAATAGTTATATATATAGGAAATATGAGATGTTGGTTAAAAAAGTCACGGAACTGTTCGAACTTATCTCAGGCGGACCGGTCCGGGTCTGAGGCGGATCGATTTGGGTAGGCGGACCAGTTGTTTTTATATTAGGCTTCTTCAATTCGCTTGTGATCCGGGGTGTACTGGCTTTTCAGCAGGCAGACCGGTCCGGTAAAGGGGCGGACCGGTCCGTGGTCGGATCGATTTGTTTTCTCTGGGCGAACCGGTCCGGCCTGTCAGACTTTGATTCCTCTACTTCTTTTCATATTCGGATCCGTTGATGATTTTATGAATCTTGAATTTCTTCAATGGTGTAGCGGCGTACGACATAACAAATTGATAATGGACAAAAATGTCCTTACAAATCTCCCCCTATGTCTATGCCGGTAGAAACATAAAAGCATCCGAATTATCAAGTATGAAATTGCCTATACAAATCTACCTTTCCATGAACTCAAAACTGAAACGGTACAATTGAATAAGACTTCATCGTTTATTTTTCAATTATTCAGGAATCTCAACGCTTTTCTCATCAGGGTGTGCATTTCACTGATCATCAATGTAGTACCTACACACATGAGACAAAGCAAATACCAAGTGACGTATCGAGTTTGAAATGAGATAAACATATATACTAATTTATGATAAAAACATAAGCTAAATCTCAAAAACTCCCCCAAAATTCCAACTCCCCCATAAAATGATAATTCTTTCTCCCCCTTTTTATGATGTCCCCAAATAGACAGATGAGAAGAATGAATCAAATAAGCACAATCGGGGTGTGACGGTAGACAAAACAGGGTATCAAACAATATGGTAAACATGCTCTTGCAATGAGATGCTCAGAAAAAAAATCTTCACAAACTATTTTTGATTTTTTTCAAATTTTTGTACAAAAATAAGATACCAATTTGAACAAATATGATACAAAAATCACACCATGGATTTAGACTCAAACAACCAAGTCATGGAAATGGAATGAATGGGTGTGAACACATTCGATAGGTAAATCAACTCAATCAATCACATGTGCACGATGCATATATGTACTCCTAACGAATGAACATCAAAAGTATCCTTAGGTGTAAATATTTTTGAATTTAGATGACATCGTCTTATGCAGATCAACAAATCAAAGTCAAAATGATTTCCACACCAATGACGTCCAAAACTATGTAGCGCATTTTCAAGTATTTCAAGGACGTGCAAACCCGTTTTAAATTTTCCAACCAAACTCCCTCATATATAGTTTCTTTTAGAGGTAATCTAAATTCTCAAACTTTGGAGAATTGGCCCAAAAACCTAAATGGCCCATATTTTGGCATGAATATCTTTTTATTGCCTTTAATTTTTTTCAGGCTCTTTTAACCTCTTTGGACCTCAGATAATAAAATTCCTCAAATTTTTAGGTCCTTTTTAACGGTGGCTTTTGCGCAAACGATAGATGATTACCTTTCGCAGCCCCTCCCCATTATCAAACAAATCACACAAACTCACAAAACGGTTTTTATATGCACAATTTCCTTATCAAAATTTATCGCGCTTGGTTCGTTTTAAGCACAGGATTGAAGTGTAAACACCCAACAAACAGGTGATAAGACAAGCACAATAATCAAACAAATCCGTGAAAGTGTGCACTAAAGGAAACATGAGTCAAACATGTAGCAAGTAACACTTAATTAAATCTTAATGACTCCAAACATTATAAAGCACAAGGATGAATTGACCTATTGTCTCAAAACACTATCAAATAGTCAGATGAAAAAAATGTAATGATGTTGTGACTTGGTCATCCTAAGTGTCCATCCATAAACGGTGCAAACAAAATACAAAAATCTTTTTGGATTTTTCAAAAAAAATTATGAAAATAAAATCTTTTTGTATTTTTCAAAATTTTATCAAAAACAAAATTCTATACAAAAATTACATGTCACAACGCTAGAAAACATATAACAAAAATCATAACTAGCATATGACAAACATGCAAACACAATCATCTATATGATATGGCAAGAGAAGAATCATGTGCAAGCAAATGGGAATCAACTTGTCTAATATCTAGTGCCTCTAAAAGTGATTTCCTAACCCAAATAGATGTGAAACATCATGTGGAGACTTCGAGAACCACGGGAACACTAGACATAAAGTTCCTAGGACTTTTTCCAAGATCAAAACAAAAACGCCTAAGGTGACCATTTCTACCACAATATGAACACGTGTAAACGGGTGGGATGACACCTAAAAAGTGATTTTTCTAGAGTCCTTGGAATTAGTTGACCCTCTAAAACAAATAATGGTTTTGGCTTTAGTATTAGAAGCATGAGAACACGATGAGCCATTACCATCACTATCCAACCTACTT
Source organism: Sambucus nigra (assembly GCA_949130495.1). NCBI lineage: Eukaryota > Viridiplantae > Streptophyta > Magnoliopsida > Dipsacales > Adoxaceae > Sambucus > Sambucus nigra. Next base: position 738,807 of record CASBWL010000200.1, on the reverse strand, counting down.
GAGTCTGTCAAATCATTTTTTAACTTCAAAATTTTTGACTCGAGCAAAGAATTAGACTCTTCCAAAGATAGGGATTTCTTTTTCAAATTATCAATTAAACTTGACAATTTATTGCGCTCCCCCTCAATTAAAACAAACTTATCACTATAGAGTCTTTTCACGTGCCGTAAAATCATCAATTAATTTTTTATCCTCGACGGCACAAATGGGAGCACTAGAATTTTTTAAGTCCTCTAATTCCTTCTCTAAAACAAGGACTCTCCCATCACTCTTTTTTTTGGCAATTTTAAAAGAATCAAAATCAATACACAAATTGCCAAAGTGCTCACGAAAAATATCACTTTGAGTTTGAAACGCTTGCAAATATTCAATCTTACTTTTAAAGAGAGAATTTTCTTTTTCCAAAACTTTAATTCATTTGCAAAGTTTCAAATTCAAACTTTTTAAATTTTCATCATGGTCGTGAACTTTTTCAAAAATAGGCTCCTCATTAAATGGGCGTTCCATTGGAAAAATTACGATTTTTCACAAAACTGATTTTAAAAAAAAATTAATATCACACAATTTTGCGAAAAATAGGAATACGCGATAAATTAGGGTAACCTGCTCTGATTCCAATTTGAGAGGGTATTGCGCATGCGCTCAAATAAGAAAATTATATATTAAACACATTTTAACCCAAACAAACCCTAAACATGCAACAATATGTGATTGAATAAGATAATGAACTAAGCAAGAACATTCAAACACATGCAATTGAGGAAAAAATCCCCCAAAGGGGCAAAACCAGTTATTTTCATTATACTATTGTAATAGTACAATTTCGGATTACAATGAACATACACGTGACTAAGAATTACCCTCAGGTGGCGGATTCTGTAGTCGGCGGCTAGAAATATCCCTTTTCAGGAGGGCTGCAATGAAGAAGAAGAACGGTCTTCTCCACAAGGGTTGAATTGCAACTGGTTATGTTCTAGGGTTACAAACAGATTCACAAATGTATGAGATGTTGTTTGAATCAACAAAAACTGGAGTCTTGGGACTCAACAGGTGAAGACTTAGAGTTTTTGTACTCTGAAAATTGTGTGGAAGTCTTGTTGTGTTTGAACTCTTAAAAAAGTTTTCTCAAAGACTTAAAGAAATACAGCATCGGAATAGTTATATATATAGAAAATATGAGATGGTGGTTAAAAAACTCACGGAACTGTTCGAAATTATCCCAGGCGGATCGGTTCGGGTCTGAGGCGGATCGGCCCGGGTAGGCGGATCGATTCTTTTTATTTTAGGCTTCTTCGGTTCGCTTGCGGTACGGGGTGTACTGGCTTTTTAGCAGGCGGACCGGTCCGTGATCGGATCGGTTCGTTTTCACTGGGCGAACCGGTCCGGTTCGTCAGACTTTGATTCCTCTTCTTCTTTTGATATTCGGATCCATTGATTACTGTATGAATCTTGAATTTCTTCAATGGTGTAACGTCATACGACATAACAAATTGATAACGGACAAAAATCTCCTTACACACGGCTTTGGCCCGTAACGTTAATAATGGAGTGTAAGGACTAGTCATGCATTTGGGCCATAAAAAAGATGCCATATATATTCACGCATCGGTTAGTGATATGGTACATGGCGAGATGGTCACGGACTTTTTTCGAGGATGATCTCCCTAATGCAGAGGTCCATGGCTAGTTCTTTTATCAGGGACTTGGTCCATGACCACATAATTTTCGTCATGCCAGATTTAGTCATGGCCAGGTCCACGACTCCTGGGCCTGATCATTGCCCAAGTTCGTGATCGTTCGCCTAATTTGGTGAAGTGTTATATGACATATATTATCACTTAATATCAGTATATGGTTTATCTTTGCTAAATATACTAATCACCGACAGATAAACAAATAAGCGACTAAATTAGGCTCATTTACTATGTGTCGAGTATTTTTTAATTTATGTAAATATTATAGACATGTTCATTTTCGTATATTTTTCTTTATTTTATTAGTTTTAATTTTTTTAGTATTATTTTAGTTTGAGTCTTTTATTTTTAGGATTAGATTTTTTTTTTAGTTTGAATGGAATTTATATTGTTTAGTTTTGTTTTATAGATTTGTAAATAGGTTAGGTTTTAAATCTTATAGATTTTAATTTTAGTTTTATTAGTTTTATTTTATTTAGTATTAGATTTTATTTTTAGGTTGTAAATATTTTATTTATTTTTTGTTTTATTTGCAAACTAAACTCACACACACACACACATTCCCTTACACTCCCCCACATACAACGATCCCGTCCACTATTCATCATTACCTACACCTCCCACTCTCTCTCTCTCTCTCCATACCTTCATAATCAAAAACATTTCACCATTAAACCTCAACCTCCAAAACACCAACAATAGCTACACATCTCCCTCAACCCATCTATTACCCCATCTCACCTGTTCGACCATGTCTCATACCAGTAATCAACAATCTACCACCACTAACAGGTGGTGGATTCCAACACCTATGCCCCTAACCCACATGTTCTCCTTAGCCAAACTCGGTCCAAATCAAACACGAACCTTAACCCCACTTCCACGACCTGCTCAAACCAGTCGGAAAAAATAATACCCCGATACCCAGTTCATCCAAATTTCGGAATGAAACCCAACACCAATTTAAACCAAGTTTCCCATCTGGATGGACAATAACCCACCTTAAACTGGTTCATATCCTTTGAAGCCCAAACCAGAAACTGTCCCATTCGTTAAACAAAATCCAAAACCCCTCAATCACGAACGCATAAACTCGCCTTGACAATTTCACATCCCACAATAATACCCGATGCTACCTCTGACACACCTTTTCCATTAGCAGGTATAAACGGCACCAAATCCTGCCAAATCCCATTTTCCTGCTAACACCCATTATCTACTTTACTTTAACTTCATGCCTTGGATAAAATGAAGACTCATTCTCATTTGAAAGGGAGGACTAGAGGGGAGAAAAAGAGAGAAAAATTGGAATAATGGAGTTTTTTTTAGAACTCCATTTTTGGAGCTCATTTTTTCGGTTGTAGATTGTACAAAAAAATGTAGTTCTTTTTTTATAATTTTTTTAATGTGATTTGAGTATGAGGGGGAATATATTGGGAGACACAAATTTTGGAGTTTTGGCATATCTTTGAGTGTTGTAAATTCAGATTTGTTGATGCAATTATTGTTCATGTTTGAAAAATTATTATTGTGTTCAAGGAGACTTGGTTCAATTATTTTTTCTCTTTCCATTTTATTTTGTATGCCTCTTATTGTGTCATTATTACATTTTATATGTAATACTACCAAAATGAGAGGCTAAATACCCCATTCAAGGGGTGAGATGGAACCCTAAACTTAATTATTTTTGGTTTTTTGGTTTGTTTATTTATTATTCCCCTTTGAATATTAATATTAAAATTTTACAATCTATATTTACGCCTCGAGAGAGGGTGAATTATTTCCGAGAGAAAATAGTAAATTCAGATTATAATATTTATTCACTAATTAAACTAGAGATAGGCAATTTTTGAATGATATTGTAGTTTGAATTTCTCAACTCTAAAACTTATTTTTTTATGATTTAAATGCTTTAAGTAAATTTTTCCTTGCGGGTAATTTGTTAGAAGATGTTTAAATCCAATTTTTGTGAGTATGTGAAATTTAAATATTAAAATTTAAAAAGGAATGTGTGTAACTTTACATTTGCAACGAGAGCTGATTTGTAAATTTATATATGTTTTGGGGTATTTTAAATAGACAAACTAATTAATGAAAATACATAAGTAAAGTGGTGAAGTTTAATCCCTTGAATTATCCCATAATTATTTTTCTCCTCATATTTAGCTCACTTTATCACTTTCTTTATTTATTAGTGTAGTTTTAATTTTAGTTCATAATTATTAATATAAATTTCCCTTTAAATTGTTTTAAAAATCATACATAATCTTCACTTTGCTCTTGTCCACATTAATGAGCGTGGATTGACCCCTTACTTTCCAATATACAAGTTTAGTGTGTTTGTTGGTACCAAAATGGATTTTTGATTGATCGTCTTTACACTACATAGACATATATGCAAAAGGCGTAATATCAATCTCCGTGACCACAATGAAAAGGGTGTATTTTTTATCAGGACTGTGGGTCGTGATCACCATCATGAGTGGTAATGGTAGTCACAACTTTGACCCGTAACCGTAATAATGGAGTCATGCATTTGGGCCATGAAAAAAATTCCATATATATTCATGCGTCGGTTAATGATATGGTACATGGCCAGATGGTCACGGCCTTTGTCTGGGGATGTTCTCCCTGATGCAGAGGTCCATGGCTAGTTCTTTTTTCAAGGACATAGTCCATGACCACATAATTTTCATCAAGCCAGATTTGGTCATGGCCAGATCCACGACCCTTGGGCCTGGTCATTGCCCAAGCTCGTGACCCTTCGCCTAATTTGGTGCAATGGTATATGACATATATTAACACTTGATATCAATATATGGTTTATCTTAGCTAGATATACTAATCACCAAAAGATAAACAATTAAGAGACTAAATTACTAAGATACTAACACAAAAATAAACTAGAGATAAAGGTGAAGAATTATATTTACGTAGTTCATCCCAACTTGGTGCCTACGTCCACAAGCTTGAATGATTCTATTGATTATTGTTTAAACTCCATTGAAGTGTACACGATACAAGATCTCAAGTTCTCTCTAGAATTAGGCAGCAGAACATTATGATAAAGTGTCTTAATATTACCACATGAGAAGGGTGTGTGCTATTTATAGGCTATCTAAAGATAAGAGAATGGGTCACAAGTCTTAGCTTTATAAGTTAGGTGACTACACGCTTTACATCCATAGTGAGAAAATAATCACAAGTTAGTTATTGGCACATGGGGATAATAGTTTTGCATCTTCTCCATGTGCACGTGTAGTATAGATGTTGTTAAATAATAATGTCAACTAATGGAGTCAATCTATCCAGTTAAGTATGGCTGAGCCAATATGGTCGACTAGATTCCCAGAATATATATGTTGGGATAGGTTTCACCTTCTGGTTAATCGAAGGGTCACTCCATATTTATGGTATAGGAATATCCCCCATGACTTTAATAATGATTTGAGCTAGAGGAAGGATCCTTGGAGAGTGATATCTTCTGGGTAGATGTTGGACGATGTGAGTGAGCGAAGTTTTAATTCGAGGAACTCATCGATTCGAATTATTTTCGGCTCGTCCTTCATCGAGCATATTCACTTGTACGATTTTGAAAAACTTTTAGTCATTGGAATGCCATGTGTCAACTGTTGACTAGTGTTGAAGGAAATAAGTACAGCATGCGCACAGTATTAATACATCAAACAATTTTTTGAAGCATTAGGTCATGCCTTTAAAAATGGTAATGACTTCCATTGATTAATTATAAAATCCGTCTTCTTCATAATTTCAAATCTTTCAAGCTCCGTTTGTTTGTCAGGAAAGTTAAGCGGAAACATGATTCCCGGGAAAAAATAAGGGAAGTGAAGTAAAGGAAAAGGAAAATCATTTTCCTATGTGTGTTTGGTTGACAACAGTTTCCTGCAGGGAAATCAAAGAATTATCTGTTTGGTTGTCATGAAAGTCACAGGAAAATTTCATGAAAGTTTCATATTTTTAATTAAATAAATAATTCGCAACACACCACAAATAATTAGCAAAGTAATAAATTATTAAACTACATTAAATTTATTAAAATCGAGGTTTAAATCCACTCAACAAATTATTCAAAATGAAATAATAAGCATCTTAACATCAATAAATTGAAGAACTCGACAGACTAATTAATTATCAAAGAACTCAAAACCACTACTAGAACTATAAGCACCAAATCCAGACGATCCAACACCATAATACCTCTGTAGAAAAGTTATTCGCATGTCAGGAGGATATGCCATGAATGCCTTGGCCTTGATTTCATCTGGTGGAAGACCTTCAAAAGAAATATAGATATCTTCTTTGCTCAATACTTCAAGTTACTGCAGTGTCTGTAATAATCCAGATGGGTCTGTTGCAGTTGTACGTTCATCTAATTTAGTTTTTTTGGGTTCAAGTTCACTTTTTCATTCCATTGCATCTGCCATTTGTTAAATACTCTAAGCCACTAAATTCATAGTCTCAAAATAGGCGTCAACATTTTTAGAACGATGACCATGTTTTTTAGCTGTTTATCCTCCTGATGAGTTTCCTCGACTACTCCGCGCAATTGGATCTCCAAAGTCATTTGATTGAGTATTATTTTTAGCACCAATTGTTTCATCGATGTCATTAAGATTTGTGTCATCTACAGGTGCATCAGATTGGCTATAATAATTATCCCTAGTCGCATGTCTAGGATTAATATCTGGCCCCCTCGACCCCATTCACCAGTTGCTCCATCATTCCCATAAACGGTTCCTAATTCCTCAAGCATTTCTATACATTTGTACCTCAAATTATTCACCTTTGGATGTGCCTATAAAATGAATTACAAGTTATGTATATTTTTAAATAAATTTAATAAGTAGTAATAAAACATAGCCACGAAATTACCTTAACATAAGTCTCCCACACTTCATCACTGCACTCGACCATTTTGGTTAAATAGTTAAAAGTAAAACCACTTTGGCTGATCATCTGTTCAATATCTCTGAAACCTTTCTTAATTGTCTTCACACGGTTGATAACATTATCTTTGTTAATGCCAATGTGAAAAGTTGATTTTAATGCATTAGCAGCGACCACATATGCTACCTCCTTAAACCCTTTGTCTATTTTGTTTCCTTTGTTACATTGAAAGAGAAGCGCTTCAATGAGACATTGATCCATTTATGGAGTCCAGGTGGTGTTTCTCTTATTTTCTTTCCCCATTGGAGTAGGTTCCTCAAATTGTTGCATATTGCTATAATATATTGCGTTCAGAAATGTTAATTTTAACAAATATTAAAAAAGATGCATACATCAATCATAGAATATCAAGTTCATTTAATAAAACAGGCACACAAAATATCAAGTTAATTAGAAATAAAATTACAGTTAACACTGTAGTAACGATGACCATTATAATCTTGCCACATATTATTCATTATAGTTTCCCTAAGTATCTTTCCTTCTCTACCATCCTCATTCCTCGAAAGATTTTCTATATTGCTTAGGGGAACTTGTTGTTCCAGTTCCCTATCCACATCATATAACAAAGAATCATGGATCATTACTACTCGGATATGGTTATGAATGATGCAACAAGCAATCATTAAATCAGTTTGGGCTGTCCATGGGAACATTGTTTCCTCTCGTAAGATGGGAAAATGCTTCTTTATTACTCCAAATATGCACTTAATTGCATTTCATAGTGAAGAGTGCCTATGATTAAAAAGCTCCTCAGCAGTTGTTGGAGTGCATCCTTTAAATTCGTTAAAATGATACCTTGCACTACGAAATGGTGTAATAAAGTGTTTCATTAGTGGAAACCTAGCATCCTCAAGATAATATTTTCCTACAATTAATTTAAGATCACAAATTAACGATGGAACATATTGGTTATTTAGGGAAGAACAAGACGATACCGATTACCTGGAGGACAAGTAATCTTATGGTTTCTTGTGAGCGCACAATCTAATATCCTAAAATCAGAAGTCGATCCCTCCCAACCCGATATGACATATGTCACTTTTAGATCAAATGAACAAGCAACTAAAGCACTCTGTGATGTACACCGTTTTCGATCACGAAATCGTGCTATGATATCATTTGATAGTTTAGCAGGAATGAGTGTTCTATCAATCGCACCCATGCAATCCTAACATGTAATAGAATGTAATAAATATCTTTCTTTTATAAATGACATTTGAGTATCTTATGAATGGAAATATAGTCACAAAATTACCTTAAAATACGGCATAAACCTTGGGTTATCTCGTTTTTCATTTGGTACTTCTTCTCCAGATGGTTTGATGAAATCATCATGTAATGAGATAATAGCATACAAAACCTCATTAAAATAACGACTAATTGTTTCCCCCGAACGTCTAAAATAAGACTTTAAAGTGAGGTTCTTCTCATTGTGTGCAATGGTGTGGATAAATATAGTTACTTGTTCCGCAACCTTCAGATGTATTGTGTCATGTAACCTACCCATCCCCTTTAGAATATATACTAATCTATCAAATGCTTTCACGTTCATCCTCAACATATTATAACAATGCTCATCGGAATTTATTACATCTTCACTAAATTGTCTATCAGTTAAATATTTGTTACGAGGTGGATCTTTGTCCAGATACTCAAAATAATTTTTCCCACTTGTTAATAAGGCAACAACACTAGCCACAGCGATGCACGCTACTTCCATTTCATCATCAAAATCTTCCGGTGAAGCCATCTATCAATTTTTTTTTATTAAAGGGCATTAATAATGTTACAATATTATTTTAATAAAAAAATTAAACATACCAAAATTAAATGAATAAACATACACAGACATGTATTTTAGGGAGACCCTAAAAATGAACACAAAATAAAACTTGGTGATGTGTCCAATATGTATTGGTTAGTGTCGCTGGCGCGGACCCAAAAATCGAAAATAAAAAGGTTTCAATAATTTTTTTAATTGTGTTAAAAAAATATTTAGCATTTTTTAACAAGTTTTAACATTTTTCTCTTGATCTTTTAGCGAGTGTGTCTAATATGGTGTTTAATTTATGTGTATACTTAGAATTTTCCAAAACATAATATACTATTGTAATATGCTTATTGGCTAGTGCTGAACAATAGTATATATGTTTATTGATATTATTGTACAATTTTATTAAGAGGGACAAAAAAATTCATTAAACATAAAACATCATTGCCAATAGGCATCCTATGTGGAAAATCTATCTGTAACAATGTCGTTTTCTAATAAAGACATGGGATTTAACCCACGATAGGAAAGGACTGTCATAGGTGCTATGGTGTTGAGATTACATAGCTTATTTTTATCTTTGGACAAAAAAATCATGATTTGACCGGTACTTTTATAATTTTGTTTTTAAATGCATAGCAAAGTAATTCTACTTGTGACTTATGTCATTAACTACGTCCGATGTGCAAAGATCAAAGACAAATGCAAAATGAATTAGTCTCACTTCATTAAACATAAAAATACAGTCGAGTTGACATGAGGTAGCTCATCAGCTACACACCTGTGCTAGTAGCTACACACTCTGATTACATATCTATTTTTTTATCAGTTACCAACCTAATATCGAGCTAGGATAAGAATACACAAAGTAAACCCAATTCGTTTTTTTTATCAGAGATCCCAAAATCCATCAATGATAGAAATATCGAGCTAGAGCTGCTTACTTTTTGTATGTTTGGGTTTTTCAAGTCAAGTTTGCTCAAAAGGTTTTCTTCATGCCACTATTTGCAGTAGAAGACCGAATGAGTTTGCAACTTATTCCAAAAAAAAGTTCCATGCAAGTATATGTATACACTATAAAATTATATTTTTACTCAAAATATTTTGCAGATCGAGAGATGATAATGAAATGGAGCTTTGTACTCTTTATATAGCAATCAGTTCATCTCAATTATTCGTGGGATTATTTGTGATTTCATAGAATCAGCTCAAAAAATCAAGGACTTTTTCAAAGATTAGCTACAGGTACTTTAGGAGGATTTTGTGGTAAGTGAGGGAGAATAGGGATGGGTTTAGAATGGTTTTGGGTAGGATTCATTTTCCCGCGATACATTTTCCAATGGTTTTGGTTGGACGTGAAATTCGAGTTCCTAAAACTCTTCCATTTCCAGCCAAATTTGGCCTATCTTCACCATTTTTGGTAAGGAGTTCTCTTTCATTCACTCATGGTATATTTTTGTAACTTTCCAAATAGCTTTCTACTATCTCGAACATTTGGTATTTTCCCCTTCTCTTCTAATTTTCTAGGGTTTTTTTACAATTGAGTTGTTTATTTGTTGCAATTCTTCTAAATAGTAGTTGATTTTACAATTTGGGTTGCTGAATTGTGGATGAAATGGTGGATTTTAATATTTAGATGATCATTGAGTTTGTTGGCCATAAGGTTTTGTAATTTTAGGGTTTTTTTTTGGGGGGAGGGGGGGGGGGGGGGGGAGGGGGGTTCCCAATTTTTCTACTCTGATTATATAATTCCTGAAATCCTGCTTCCTTTTCTTATTTTTCATCATTTGATGAGTATATCTCGATAGGTTGAAAGAATGTTGAGGATAGTTCGTGAATACAATGACAAACATTCATTTGAACCACTTTGGCATGTTCCATTAGTATTAATCCATCATTTTCATGGACATCTAGAGGATCCTAACTTCAATCTTGACATTTCTTCCTCTGCTCGATCAACCCCTCAGACCCAAGAAACTCAGTATAGAAGATTACAGTTCCTAGTGTCCCACCAGTTTAGACAATGGTGCGAATCACAATCTACGTTGGAAAAATTATACCGACCATTCTACTGGCGAGTCTATAATTATGATTGGGTCTTCCTTCAAAGAAGACATGTATTCTAAACCACCTTCGAACACTCCTAGTTCTCCTATAATTGTGCCTTTGGGCGTCTCTTAGTCATAGGATAAGATTTAATTTGAGGGAGCTCTTTTTCATTCTCGTAGTTCATATTACCCATTTACCACTGATGCTAAAAACTACTCCAACAATGTCAATGAGTCAGAGTTAGTTACTTTGGGAGATTTTTACCACGTCCCTTTCAGCATAACCTCCAAAATACCTGATGAGGATGATTGGCATTTTGATCATCTTTATGCCAATGATATCAGCTTTCCCCTTTCCACTTTATCTATAGGTCTTCATCTTCCCCTGCACCCTATCATTAAGAGCATTCTGAAACATTATGAAGTGGCTCCGACCTAACTTCCTTTCAATGCATACAAAACTATCTTAGGGCCGATAATTTATTGGAGGGGAAGTTCTGGATTCGATATAAATGAGTAGATCTTTTGGTTCATATTGTTGGTTTTGGCTCTCCTATTTTTTTAGTTTTGGTTTATTTACAAATTTTGCCATTTTAGCTCAAATCTATAAATACAAGTGTTATTTTTAGTTTTTTGGAGAGGACAAGAATGGGCATATTTAAGAGCTAATCAAAGGCAAAGAGAGATAGAGAGCTAATTTGAGGGGTGAGTTCTTGTGAGGTTGTGAGTGACTTTCTAAGAGAGATAAATTGTGTGTGTGTATAATCTTTGGGTTCCTCCATTTATCTATAGAAAGAAGAAATCCTCCTTGGTGCATGTAGCCCAAATTTGAGTGAACCACGGTATATCGTTGCTGTTTTGCTTTGATGATTGCTTGTATGTTGTAATTGTCTCTTCATTGATGCTTGGTTGAATTAATTGGGAGTTTGCAAACTAGTTCAATTTCGGAACAAGGTCTTGGGTGTTTTTCGCACACCAAGTGTTTGATAAAATTCCCGAGTGAGTTTTATCATCTTGGTCGCTAAATATAGTCTTGCTTTAGCGTAACAAGTGGTATCAGAGCTTTGGTTACATTATTTTCCCGGTATTTTGGTTCGAGATTGAATCAATTTTGGGATAGCTTTTATTTTTGTTCCAAATGACGAAAAATGTGGAGAGTACTTGAGAATCAACCACTATGAGCGGAGGCTCTAAGAGATGGGATCTGAGTTTTGGATCAAGTGGCTCAATGAAGATAGACATGAAGGCTTTTGATGAGAAGATCAATTTTGGGTTATGGAAAAGACTAATGCGAGGTTTTCTTGTCAAACAGAGGTTGCAATTAGCATTGTTGGGGGTAGAGGGACGACCGATGCCGAGTGGATTGACACTGATCAAAGAGCGGCTTCATGAATTGAGATGCTTATCACGGATGATGTGTTGAATAACGTGATAGCGGAGACCACGGCTAAAGGCATGTGGGATAAGCTAGAAGAGATTTATTTGGGAAAGTCGTCAAATAAATTGTTCCTCAAGAAGAAAATCTTCAAGATTGAGATGAAGTAGGGTGAGGATATGATGAAGAATATCAACGTTTTTACTGCCTTGATAAATTACTTGAACCGGATAGATGTTCAATTCATTGATGAGGATCGAGCATTGTTGTTGCTTGCATCATTACCCGATTCATACGAGAATTTTGTGACCACTCTCATGTTTAGGAAGTCTATGCTCCGGTGCAACGAGGTTGTTCATGATATTCAATCTCATGTCACGATGAGAAATAAGGAAGGTGGAGGTGACGGGTATTCCCATAATGAAGGCCTTATGGCAAGAGACGGCAGTGGGCAAAATGGTGGGTAATCGGTCTAGATAGAGGGGTGTTGGTGATAATGGGTCGAAATGCTACAAGTGCTGGGAATGGGGTCATATGATCCGAGAATGTCCTTTGTTGAACGATAAGGTTAAGGGAAAGGTTGATTCCGAGAGGGCAACGGTAGCGAGTGCGAATTACGAAGATGAACTTGGAGAACTTATCACAATCTCCAAGGTTAACAGTCTTTCCCAAGATGATTGGATATTAGATTCGGGATCATCGGATCACGTCTGCTCTAAGAGGGAATATTTGATACTTTCATGGAAAATGGAAAAGGTTTCATATATTTGGTTAACGGAGAGAAAGTTTTCATTGAGGGTGTCAGGATGGTGAAACTCAAGATGTTCGATGGGATGGAACGCACTTTGGGTGTTGTGGCCTATGTCCCAAAGTTGCAAAAGAATTTGATATCCATTAGCCGTTTAGATTCCAAGCGTTGCCGGGTGTCGGTGGCGGGTGGATTCTTGAAAGTCACACGCAGTTGTATGATCCTAGCGAGGGGAGAGGAGAGAGAGGGGTTATATTATCTAAATTAGACTTCGAGGAAGACCGGAAAGCGGTGTGCACAAGTGATCGAACGTTCGAGGCATGTCCCGTTTGTGAACAAAATGTCGACATTAGGTGCTAGCTTTCCGAGAGTAGATGGTAGTGATGGGAGAATACCTACTAGGGGAGGGGATGGATCGAAGTCCCCCTTCGGGGCCAACGGGTGATGTTGACTCGGTTTAGTTGCACACATGCGTTGGCCGATTGGAATCGAGGAGGTGTAGGACCGTGATGGATTCGAGGTTTTTATAGCTAGTTCAAGGAGGGTCGATGCGTTATTGTTTGCGAGCATTGTCAAATGGGAGTTTTTCGTGACAAAGACTTGGTACATCTTTCGAGGGTGAGATTTGGAGGGTATGAGAGGTGAGGAATTTTTCCTCTCATCCGTGGTTATTTCTCAAGGTGGAAGATGGTGTTGATGTGTTTGAATGATTCATGTAAAGAAAGTGTATGCTATATGTATTGTGTGGGGGTGTACTCAACGGGTTACATGAGGAGCGAGCATCACCGTATGGTTACATGGGAAGCATTCAAGGGAGTTTTTAGTTGTGAACTTGGTTCCTCGGCGGGTGGAGTCGTTTGGAGTCTTGGAGTGAAGACTTGCGGTATTTCACTTCATGGTTGAAATTTGAGGTGGCTTAGCGTCGGGTGGAGTGTATTGGCTTGTTAGATGTCGGGATGATCTTTTAGCGGATTAGATATTTGCATTTCAAGTTCGTTTGGATCGCCTGGGGGAATCGCATTAGCTTGGTAGATGGTGGGACAATCTTCAAGCGGGCTCAATTTCAGCATTCTAGAGATTGGTTGGATCGTCAGGATCGCCACGGTGGATTTTGTTGGTTTTGGCTCTCCTATTTTTTCAGTTTTGTATATTTACAAATTTGCCATTTTGGCTCAAATCTATAAATACAAGTGTTATTTCTAGGTTTTGGGAGAGGACAAGAGTGGGCATATTTGAGAGCAAATCAAGGGCAAAGAGAGATAGAGAGCTAATTTGAGGGGTGAGTTCTTGTGAGGTTGTGAGTGTGTAAGGACACAAATTTCCAATTGAGTCCATATATAGTTTTGGCTCAATTCCCGAAAAAAACATTTATTCATAGGATAGTATGTAATTGTAATACTCTCAAGCCTATGAAGTGTTTGTTGAAGACGTAGCGGCAAAGAGTATAAAGCTTCATCAAATGTGCCGGTTTGCGTGCCTCGTTTCTACGTCATCAATCATAGCTCCATACTCCCAAGGTATGAATGCAATTATATATCTATATAGGAGCTTGGAATAAAGTTTATTGGATGTTAGGTTTAATATAAACTGCGTTTTTGTATTTTCAGAAAAATCTAATTAGAACTTTAAATTATAGTATATAAAGTTTCTGGGCCAAAATCGAATTTTACAAAATTTCTGGAAGTCGTTTGAAATGTCGTTCGAACGAGTTTTTCGTTCGAACCAGGTTTCGTTCGAACGAGTTTGCCAAGGAGTTCTCACTAACCTATACTGGTCTGTCGTTCGAAATGTCGTTCGAACGAGATTGTTCGTTCTAACGAGGTTTCCAACTAGATTCTAACGAAGTCCATACTAGTGTGTCGTTAGAAGTCTCGTTCGAACGAGATCTCGTTCGAATGAAATGTCGTTCGAACGAGAGGCCAGGCGGGAACAGTTTTTGGCAGTTTTTTGACAGTTTTGCACCCACTTCCCCAATTGGTTTTTAACCAACTTTTACAGATTTTAATATGTGCGGGAATGACATTTTCCAACTTAACATTTCCATAACTTTTCCAACTTAGTTTATCTCTTAGAGAGAGTTTGAGAGCAAAAACGGTTTAGGAAAATGCTCATGTTTTGAGTGAGATTTTTAGGGAAAAATATTTTCATCACTATAGTGTTTACACCCAATTGAGTTTATCCAAGTTCATATATACATATCAAATTGCTTGGAGTTTGGCACCGGTTTATCTCTACCGAATTCGAGATGAGAAGTTTTGGTTTGCTTCTACATCCATTAAAGAAGAAGAATTTTTGTTGCGACTCTACCCACTTGGAGAAAGGCTCCATGTACGGGTGACGGTGACCATAGAAAGCCCCATCGGTGGATTTCGAGATCGCGGTGGTGTTCCGAGGTTATCCGCTAGGAAGAGGTATCTACAAGAAGAAGCGTCGAGGCTTGAGAGGGATCGAGTCAGTCATTGTAAGTCTATCTGTCTTATAACTTTAATTTCGTATCTAGTGGATTTGTGGCTAGGGCCGTCCGAGGTTTTTTTCCCGTCTTGGGTTTTTCCTCGTACATCGCGGCGTGGTGTGATTGGTTTACTTTATCTTGCATAATTTATTTAGAACGCATGCGTAGCATAAGTCAAGATAAAATTCAGTTTAAATCATCACACTCAATTTAATTTGGACTTAATTTAAATATTGGGTAATGTTGTTTAATTCAAGTCATTTGCTAAAATTTTGTTTCGCCTAATTTGCTAATATTGATAAATATGACTTAGGCAAATTCTAGGACATGGATTAATTAATCATTTTTTTTAATTACATAAATTGTTTTATTTTATTGAATCATCATCCTTACGCTTACGCATTTAGCTAAAAAGGAAATTTCAAGCGCTTACAAATTGGTATCAGAGCCAAAGCGATAAATTATTTCGTTAACGATCTTTTATATAATTTTTGGATAAAATGGATTTTTCCCCATTTTCAAAATTTCCTATTTTCGATGGTTCAAACTATGCGTATTGGAAAGCGCGTATGAGATCGGCACTAAAATCTATTGATGAACGTGTTTGGATGTCTGTTGTTAATGGGTGGTCTCCACCAACTTATTTAGTTGAAAATGAACGTGTTATCAAACCCGCCGATAGATAGACTGAAAATGAGTTTAAACTTGCTAATTTCATTTCCCGTGGTTTAAATGCTTTATTTAGCGCTGTCACACATGATGAATTCCGTCGTATTATGACGTGTGAAACCGCTAAAGAAGCTTGGGATATTTTACAATTAACTCATGAAGGAACTAGTGTCGTTAAAGCTTCAAAACTCCAAAACCTCACCACTCAATTTGAAACTATCAAAATGAATGAAAAAGAAACTTTTGATGAATTCTATGCTAGACTTTCTGATATTGTTAATTCATCTTTTAACTTTGGAGAGAAAATACCTGACGACCGTGTTGTAAAGAAAATTTTAAGGTCCCTACCCGATAGATTTATTCCAAAGGTGACCGTTTTAAATTCTTTACCCACTTTAGCCTCTACGAAATTAGAAGATCTTGTAGGTGATTTACAAACCTATGAACTAGATATGTTTCCCTCTAAAACTGAAAAGAAAATCGAGAAAGTCGTTGATTTAAAAGCCCGAAGAGAGTTAAAACAAGGAGTAGAGAGCGAGAGTGATAGTGACTCGGAAGACATGGCTTTGTTTTCTCATAAATTTAGAAAATTTCTTAAAATTAACAAAGATAAATTTAAAAATGATTTTAAGAAATCTGATACTTCTAAACATGATAAAAGCGAGAAGATTTCTAAAGCCGAGAAAATCCCTAAACCTAGTAATGAAAATTTAGATAGGGACGAGTCTAATAAGTGTTTTGGTTGTGAAGGTTATGGCCATAGGGCTTATGAGTGCCCCACTAAACTAAGGAAAGATGGTAAGCGACCCATTTCATATAATGCAACCCTTAGTGATAGTGATAAGGAAGAGAAGCCCGATTCCCCCACTAAGAAAATTTTTGTGGCTTTTATGGCTAGTCATGTGAGTGATAGTGAGAACTCATCAATTGATGAAATGATAGCACATGCCACTTCCAAGGTCATTGTACATGATTCTCTTGTTTTTTATGATAGTGAGAGTGAAGAAGAAAGAGAGAGTGAAAATGAAGAAGAGGTTAATGTGAGTGAACTTCAAAATGATTTTCAAGAACTTTATAAAGAATCTATTAAATTGAAAAGAGCTAATTTGAAGTTAGAAGCTAGTGTAAGAGAAAGTGTCAAGGTCATTGATGAAAATGTTTTAATAGAAGACCTTAGGACACATGTGAGGACTCTTTAATAGAAGCTTGAATATGTAGAAGGCGAAAGAGATAGCCTTAGGGGTTTAATGGAATCCTTGAAAAAGGAGCTTCTCGCTTTTGAAGAGCGAAATGTTTTACTAGAATCTAACATTGTAGAATTGAAAAATAAATTAAAAGATTCTAGTAATGTCAAATTTGATTTGGAGTATCGTTCGGAAAAAAACTAGATAAAATGTTAGGAACGCTCCAAATTAAAAATGACACTTGTGGTTTAGGCTTCAATACTTGTAATGAATTTACTCATAATTCCCAAACCAATGTTTTAGGAGAATCTTCTAGGAATACATTTAAAGATCACTCCTTAAGTAAATATTTTTGACATGTTCTCACATGTACACATTGTGGTCGACAAGGTCATCTTAGGAATTTTTATTTTGATCTTAAACGAATTCCTAGAAAATCCCATAGTAAAGTAGCCACGGTAGTTAAAGTTCCTACACCCCAAGATAGTCATTCTTCATTAATTTGGGTTAGGAAATCCGACTTGGTTTCTTTGCAAAAATAGGGTTTTTGATTCTCATTTACTTGCACATGCTTCCTCCCTTGCTAAATCTAAAGGATGAATGTGTTAGTATTTGCATACCTCAGCGTTTGTACTTCATTCTATATTCACATGCTAAATGTTTGCCTGTTTAGTCATTTTCTAGTCATTGCCTTATTTCATATCACATGCTAGAAATTATGACTTGTTTATCTTTTTGTATTATATTTTGTGTTTGAATTGAAAGCATAATATAAAAAGATCTTTTTTTATCATTTGTGTTTTATTTATTTCATTTAAGCTTAATGAAAAGTACAAATGATTTTTGTTTGTCCTTTTGAGTAAATATTTATTTTTGATTAAAAATGTTAAAAACTCAAAAAGATTTTTTTTGCGTGCATTTTTGTTTGACACACTTTATGTGGCATATATTTGTGTTTGAATCCCATCTTTTACACTTCCAAGTGGCTAGAACTTTTGGTTTAGATTTTCAATCCTTAAAATGTTCTTTACCATGTTTATTTGGAGTAGTTGGATTTTGTATTGTTTAAATGGATTCTATTTTTATATGCCTCTATTTACACATGCACGAGCTCTTTTGAAATCTTAATGTCACATGTTATATTTGAGCTTTTTGAGGTGTTCTCCTACCAATCTAGTCATCTTCATATCTATAACCTAGGAGGACTAGTGCATGTCAAAATCCGTTGCATGTGAGATTTGTGTGAAAAATGAAAACATGTTATATAAAAATGTGCACGGGGAAGGGCTCCGAAAGGATGAATTAAATCCTTTGCGATAGTAAGCCACCGTTTATTGGATCTAAAAGAAATACGTGATCCAAAGGCCTAAAAACAGAATATTTGGCATTAAAAAGAAAACAACTGCCAAGGCCTATGTTGTTTGATATATTCATTCAAAAGCAAAAGACTATATATGCTTATTGAGGGAGAATTGGATGGTATATCAACGGTTTGCACAATGTCCGTTTATCCTAGTTGTCTTTAATATCATGACTCTATTTGGTTTGTAGAATCATCATCATGCTAGGCTTGTATGCATTGTGTATGTTTGTTCATTGAGTTCAATCTTCTTATTGTCACATGAGGTTATATTTAAATGTGACAATGTTTGCAATCAAATGAGAACTTCGTGAATGTTTATTAAGTGTTTGGGTATAAATTTATTTGTTTCTAGTTCACTCCCCTACACTACCATTTCCATATGACACATTTTTTCCATACGAGTGTGCAAACTTATTATATTTTTGTGTCATGTGTGTGTTTATATCTATATATATATATGCAAGTGCTTCATTGGTATATTTCTCGTTTATATATATATATGATATTTGTTTTGACTTTGCCTATGCTTTTATTGCCCATATGCTTTCATGTCTTATCACTTTAAGCTTCAACATGTTGTTTATTAGTTCGTTATCCTTTGTCTATTCCTGAACAAAAAGGGGGAGAATGATGATAGGGGGAGAAATGGTATCTAATCCTATTATTATCATATCTTAGTTTGGGGGAGATTTATCTTAGGGGGAGACGTCTTTCTAAGTAGGTCATGTGTTTGATAAAGGGGAGAATTAATTTAGGGGGAGTAATTAGTGTATTTAATATTTTGATATTCCCTAAGCATTTGATGAGTTTGCTTAAGTGTGCAGGATTTCTTCTAAAGCGGCATTGTTTAATGGCAAAGCGTTTGATCTTTGGGTTGAGTCAAGTTTGGGTGGGTCATGTTTTGTAGTGAGCTTGACGGCCCTTTAGGATTTTTTTTTGGTTTTTATCCCGGAATAGCCAAAGGGGGAGATTTGTAAGGACACAAATTTCCAATTGAGTCCATATATAGTTTTGGCTCAATTCCGGACAAAAACATTTATTCATAGGATAGTATGTAATTGTAATACTCTCAAGCCTATGAAGTGTTTGTTGAAGACGTAGCGGAAAAGAGTATAAAGCTTCATCAAATGTGCCGGTTTGCGTGCCTCGTTTGTACGTCATCAATCATAGTTCCATGCTCCCAAAGCATGAATGCAATTATATATCTATATAGGAGCTTGGAACAAAGTTTATTGGGTGTTAGGTTTAATATAAACTGGGTTTTTATATTTTCAGAAAAATCTAATTAGAACTTTAAATTATAGTATATAAAGTTTCTGGGCCAAAATCGAATTTTACAAAATTTCTGGAAGTCGTTCGAAATGTCGTTCGAACGAGTTTTTCGTTCGAACCAGGTTTCATTCGAACGAGTTTGCCAACGAGTTCTCACTAACCTATACTGATCTGTCATTCGAAATGTCGTTCGAACGAGATTGTTCGTTCTAACGAGGTTTCCAACGAGATTCTAATGAAGTCCATACTGTTGTGTCGTTAGAAGTCTCGTTCGAACGAGATCTCGTTCGAATGAAATGTCGTTCGAACGAGAGGCCAGGCGGGAACAATTTTTGGCAGTTTTTGGCAGTTTTGCACCCACTTCCCCAATTGGTTTTTAACCAAGTTTTACAGATTTTAATATGTGCGGGAATGACATTTTCCAACTTAACATTTTCATAACTTTTCCAACTTAGTTTATCTCTTAGAGAGAGTTTGAGAGCAAAAATGGTTTAGGAAACTGTTCATGTTTAGAGTGAGATTTTTAGAGAAAAATATTTTTATCACTCTAGTGTTTACACCCAATTGAGTTTATCCAAGTTCATATATACATATCAAATTGCTTGGAGTTTGGCACCGATTTATCTCTACCGAATTCAAGAAGAGAAGTTTTGGTTTGCTTCTACATCCATCAAAGAAGAAGACTTTTTGTTACTACTCTACCCACTTGGAGAAAGGCTCCATGTACGGGTGACGGTGACCATAGAAAGCCCCATCGGTGGATTCCGAGATCGCGGTGGTATTCCGAGGTTACCCTCTAGGAAGAGGTGTCTACAAGAAGAAGCGTCGAGGCTTGAGAGGGATCGAGTCTGTCGTTGTAAGTCTATCTGTCTTGTAATTGTAATTCCGCATCTAGTGGATTTGTGGCTAGGGCCGTCCGAGGTTTTTTTTCCCGTTTTGGGTTTTTTCTCGTACATCGCGGCGTAGTGTGATTGGTTTACTTTATCTTGCATAATTTTTTTAGAACGCATGCATAGCATAAGTCAAGATAAAATTCGGTTTAAATCATCACACTCAATTTAATTTGGACTTAAATTAAATATTGGGTAATGTTGTTTAATTCAAGCCATTTGCTAAAATTTGGTTTCGCCTAATTTGCTAATATTGATAAATATGACTTAGGAAAATTCTAGGACTTGGATTAATTAATCATTTTTTTAATTACATAAATTATTTTATTTTATTGAACCATCATCCTTATGCTTCCGCATTTATCTAAAAAGGAAATTTCAAGCACTTACAGAGTGACTTTCTATGAGAGATAAATTGTGTGTACGTATAACCTTTGGGTTCCTCCATTTATCTATAGAAAGAAGAAATCCTCCTTGGTGGATGTAGCCCAAATTTGAGTGAACCACGGTATATCGTTGTTGTTTTTCTTTGATGATTGCTGGTATGTTGTTATTGTCTCTTCATTGATGCTTGGTTGAATTGATTGGGAGTTTGCACACTAGTTCAATTTCGGAACAAGGTCTTGGGTGTTTTTCGCACACCAAGTGTTTGATAAAATTCTCGAGTGAGTTTTATCATCTTGGTTGCTAAATATAGTCTTGCTTTAGCGTAACAAGTGGTATTAGAGCTTTGGTTGCATTATTTGCCCGGTATTTTGGTTCGAGATTGAATCAATTTTGGCATAGCTTTTATTTTTGTTCCAAATGACAGAAAATGTGGAGACTATGAGCAGAGGCTCTAAGAGATGGGATCTGAGTTTTGGATCAAGTGGTTCAATGAAGACAGACATGAAGGCTTTTGATGAGAAGATCAATTTTCGGTTATGGAAAAGACGAATGCGAGGTGTTCTTGTCAAACAGATGTTGCAATTAGCATTGTTGGGGGTAGAGGGACGACCGATGCCGAGTGGATTGACACTGATCAAAGAGCGGCTTCGTGTATTGAGATGCTTATCACGGATGATGTGTTGAATAACGTGATAGTGGAGACCACGGCTAAAGGCATGTGGAATAAGCTAGAAGAGATTTGTTTGGGAAAGTCGTCAAATAAATTGTTCCTCAAGAAGAAAATCTTCAAGCTTGAGATGAAGGAGGGTGAGGATATGATGAATAATATCAACGTTTTTACTGCCTTAATAAAATACTTGAACCCGATAGATGTTCAATTCATTGATGAGGATCGAGCATTGTTGTTGCTTGCATCATTACCCGATTCATACGAGCATTTTGTGACCACTCTCATGTTTAGGAAGTCTACACTCCGGTGCAACGAGGTTGTGCAAGATATTCATTCTCATGTCACGATGAGAAATAAGGAAGGTGGAGGTGACGGGTATTCCCATAATGAAGGCCTTACGGCAAGAGACGGCGGTGGGCAAAATGGCGGGAGAAACTCCAACTAGGGATTTAATGATGGTAATCGGTCTAGATCGAGGGGTGTTGGTGATAATGGGTCGAAATGCTACAAGTGCTGGGAATGGGTTCATATGATCCGAGAATGCCCTTTGTGGAATGATAAGTTTAAGGGCAAGGTTGATTCCGAGAGGGCAATGGTAGCGAGTGCCAATTACGAAGATGAACTTGGAGAACTTCTCACAATCTCCAAGGTTAACTCTCTAAGAGGGAATATTTGACAATTAAATTCGGGATTCGGGATCGTCGGATCACGTTTTCTCTAAGAGGGAATATTTGACACTTTCACGGAAAATGGAAAAGGTTTCATGTATTTGGTTAACGGAGAGAAAGTTTTCGTTGAGGGTGTCGGGATGGTGAAACTCAAGATGTTCGATGGGGTGGAACGCACTTTGGGTGTTTTGGCCTATGTCCCAAAGTTGCAAAAGAATTTGATATCCATTACCGATTTGGATTCCAAGGGTTGTCGGGTGTCGGTGGCGGGTGGAGTCTTGAAAGTCACACGCAGTTGTATGATCCTAGCGAGGGGAGAGGAGAGAGAGGGGTTATATTATCTAAATCAGACTTCGAGGAAGACAGGAAAGCGGTGTGCACAAGTGATCGAACGTTCGAGGTATGTCTCATTTGTGAACAAAACGTCGACATTGGGTGCTAGCTTTTCGATAGTAGACGGTAGTGATGGGAGAATACCTACTAGTGTAGGGGATGGATCGAAGTCCCCTTTCGGGGCCAACGGGTGATGTTGACTCGGTTTAGTTGCACACATGCGTTGGCTGATTGGAATCGAGGAGGTGTAGGACCGTGATGGATTCGAGGTGTGTATAGCTAGTTCAAGGAGGGTCGATGAGTTATTGTTTACGAGCATTGTCAAATGGGAGTTTTTCGTGACAAAGACTTGGTACATCTTTCGAGGGTGAGATTTGGAGGGTATGAGAGGTGAGGAATTTTTCCTCTCATCCGTGGTTATTTCTCAAGGTGGAAGATGGTGTTGATGTGTTTGAATGATTCATGTAAAGAAGGTGTATGCTATATGTATTGTGTGGGGGTGTACTCAACGGGTTACATGAGGAGCGAGCATCACCGTATGGTTACATGGGAAGCATTCAAGGGAGTTTTTAGTTTAGAACTTGGTTCCTCGGCGGGTGGAGTCGTTTGGAGTCTTGGAGTGAAGACTTGCGGTATCTCACTTCATGGTTGAAATTTGAGGTGGATTAGCGTTGGGTGGAGTGTATTGGCTTGTTAGATGTCGGGATGATCTTTTAGCGGATTTGATATTTTCATTTCAAGTTCGTTTGGATCGTGAGGATCGCCTGGGGGAATCGCATTATCTTGGTAGATGGTGGGACAATCTTCAAGCGGGTTCAATTTCAGCATTCTAGAGATTGGTTGGATCGTCAGGATCGCCAAGGTGGAGTTTGTTGGTTTTTGCTCTCCTATTTTTTCAGTTTTGTTTCTTTACAAATTTTCCATTTTGGCTCAAATCTATAAATACAAGTGTTATTTCCAGGTTTTGGGAGAGGACAAGAGTGGGCATATTTGAGAGAAAATCAAGGGCAAAGAGAGATAGAGAGCTAATTTGAGGGGTGAGTTCTTGTGAGGTTGTGAGTGACTTTCTAAGAGAGATAAATTGTGCGTATGTATAACCTTTGGGTTCCTCCATTTATCTATAGAAAGAAGAAATCCTCCTTGGTTGATGTAGCCCAAATTTGGGTGAACCACGGTATATCGTTGTTGTTTTGCTTTGATGATTACTTCTATGTTGTTATTGTCTCTTCATTGATGCTTAGTTGAATTGATTGGGATTTTGCACACTAGTTCATTTTTTCGGAACAAGGTCTTGGGTGTTTTCCGCACAACAAATGTTTGATTAAATTCTCGAGTAAGTTTTATCATCTTGGTCGCTAAAGATAGTCTTGCTTTAGCGCAACACATACATGTCATAAAAGATAACCCTAAAGCTCTTGAATATTACTATCTTTATTATCTAATGTCCAATTAGAAGTTGCTAGGGTTGCTCAACTAAGTAAGCACTTCTAGAAGCACAAGTTTGTTTACTTGGCTGGTAAATTGTAGATCGGCCCAATTAAAGTTGGAAAACATCCAGAGTAGTACCTAAAAAATGAAGTGGGACACATATAATTGACATTTTGGGCCAGTTTGGTTCGCTACTCAGAAAACTCGATTTAAACGATGCTTTTAAATACAGTTTTAAAATTCAGTTTTTTGTATTTATAATTCTTCGTGTGCGTTTACTAAACTTGTTTTTAAATACATTTTTTTGAAAATTTGACAAAATTGACAACTATATATATATATATATATAGTTATAGTTATAGTTATAGTTAAACTCCTCAACATACCTTATTAAATATACCTTAAAATACATGATATTAAATGTACATGTATATAATTTATGATGTATGTATATATGTATGTATGTATGTATGTATGCATGCATGTATGTATGGAAGTTTTATATATGTTATATACACACACACACACACACACACACACACACACACACACACATATATATATATATATATATATATATATAATGATATTGCATAAATAATTCATTATAAAATTATGTACATACATGAATTGATAATATTTTTTAATACATATGTACTATATGTATATTTTATATTATTCCATAGATTAATAATACATGTATAAAACTATATATAAGAATCATGTATCTATTGATATTATTATTTAACTTTAAATAATTCCATATGTAATTTTATGTACATGTACATATATATTTTTTATTCATAAGAATTACACAAATATTAATGTATTATGTATGTATATTATATATTAATGTATAACTGCAATAAAATATTAAGAATGAACAATTTTGAGTTAAAAAATAAAAAACATAAGTTATAAAACACCCTAAACCTATTTTCTGAAAAACTTGATTACACAAAATTTTTATAATTTTGTGTTTAAAAACAGGTTGTCAAATGCAGATTTTTATCAGAATTGTATTTAAACACAGAAAACATAATTTTAGTTGCAAACCAAACAGGCCCTTACATATTCTAATCTTATATTTTTCTTTCTTAACTAAGTTTTCTTTTAACTCACTTGGTCTTTTTATTGTGAAAGCTTCGCTTAAAATCTCCACCGCAAAGAAGAGATTGGTGGACAACAATGTCTAGCCGAACCTTTAGTTTTTTAGGACATTTTTTACCTTGAAAAACTTACAAGGTTTGGTTATTATAAGGTGCCAAACCAGGTAAAATCTAACGCGCCAGACCCAATCTATCCGAAGCTAAGGTTGAGTAGGAAGTTGAGGAATGTATGTGAAATTTTATATGTGTGTGTTTATCCATATGTGGACATGTATTTATGCTTAGCACTTGTGTCTTTACTGAGCAGCCTCTAACCTTTCTACTTCATGTTTTTAGGTTCAGTTAATTCAGGAGATGGCTCCAAAACCAATAGCTTACGTTGCTATTAATGTCTGCATGCGAAGAAGAAAGATGATGTTGCTAAGAAGAAAACTAAGACTCGGGATGATCCAAAGAAAAAGGTAGTGGAGGTCGCGACCAATTTAAAAAATCACATGGATTCCCTAACTACTATAAAGAAAAGGAAAATTGAGCCCTCCAATTATTATCCTGACTCCAAACATGCAAGGAGAGAAGAGTCGGAGAGGAATGGAGTTAGGAAACCGCTTGTTGTTACTGGTGGTCGTCCAACAAGGGGTTGATTATCCTTAAATATATCTTGTGGTGGATGAGTGCATGAATAATCCGATTATGTACGATTAGTTGAAGAAGGACCTAAAGTCCATCATTTGTAGTGTGATAAATGCTTTGGACATGTTAGGCTATCATATCCACAATCTTGATTACTGGTATCTCAAGACTTTAAGCAATAATTCCCTTTAGGCATTTTACCATCACAAGGTTGTTCTCGTAAGTTTTTAATACTTTACATATTTCATGAGCTTCCTATTATCTATCGATCTCACTTATTTCCTTATTTTATAGCAAGGCATGGCCTCTACAATTCTCCGAGAGAGAGCTACTATGGTTGCATTCCATGTCCATACCTTTGATAATGAAAAGAAAATGAAATAAGAACTTCAAAATCAAGTCTCTAGTCTAAGCGGGATGCTTGAAGCTACAAAGGCCCAAGAGGAGCTGAAGCTATAGAACGACAAGCTAAAGTGAAGGATAATGAGTTGGTTATTAAATCTACCAAATAGCTGATTTACAAGACAGAGGCACTCAGGAAGGCCTAAGAGGAGCTTATAAAGGCTAAGTATCAAGATTATCCTAATGCCGCCACTATTCAACGTTAGAGGGCAACATTAGACAAGGCTAAAAAGGATGATATGGCTAAGTACAGGCCTCATCAGTTTTTGAGCTAGAGACGATGTCCTTTTTTTTATTGAGGGATATGAGAAGCTCAAGAAAAGAGTGTTAAAGAACTTCCCTGACATTGCTTGATTTGTCAACATGTGGAAAGGAGATGCGGTGGAGGCAATGTCCTTGGCTAATACTGATGTCATTGATGTGGAAACTCCTGCTCCAGAAGTCCACACTATATCCCAGATGATCATGACATAGTCAATTCCTTTAAATACCTCTGACGTGGTAACTTAAGAGAATCCTCACGACACTCAAGTGGTTGATCACTCTGCTACTGGCCCTTTTCTGGATCCTCCTACCACTCAAAATTTTGCTCATCTTTCATGTCTTGTCTTGTAACTCTTTTGAAAAATTATTTATGTAACAGACTTTGCTATATTTTTATCCGTTCTTTGGCATGAATAAATATTTTTACTTTGATTGACTGAATTCCATTTTAGCCTCTTGCTCGCATGTATGCATAACACTATCTTACATAATGTATTTTTACTAAGTTATTCTGTTCGGTTAAGATGTTAACCCCCATATGTAACATGTATTTCTAAGAATCACATTTTCCATGCAAAATTTTTTTGTAGAATTAATTTAGTAACTATTTGTAAAACATTGCTTTGAGTTTAGTTGGGCTTGTCAATATTTAGGTCATTATATGGTCTTGTGGTTGGCTCTTGGCCGACATGACATGACTACTAGCTATCATTGGACGGACATTTGTTGTCTAGGTTGGGTTTTCATAGCTGTAAATTAACTTATTATTCCCATATTATCTTTATTTTTATAGTATTTGGTTGTGGCGAGTGACGTGCTCATCTGCAATAGGGTTCGCCAATGCTTTCAGTCAACTTACTAGTTTGTTGGGTCAACTCATCGCCAACCCAACACAATGACAACTTTGGTTTCCCATTAGTCGATCAAATTCTTGATTGTAAGGAAATTATTTTATTGTACGGCTTACATTTGAGTATGTTCTATACTGCTACAACTGTCGAAAACTTATTTAAGATCATTCAAATATCAAGACGGATTCGAATATCAAAGTTCTTAAATATTCAAACATCTGCGAGATTAATTTTGGTAAGGTTGTATTTTGTACCTTAACATTTCACTTAGAGTGTTGGGATATTTTTTACAAAATATTTTCTAAGTGTTGGAGCAAAGTTTTTCGTTAAATTTTTTTTTTAAAGTTTTGAGGCGGTTTTATTTGACAAATTTTTTGGAACAGTGGTTCGAGTGACATCAGGAGTCGTTCAAGCGACTTCTGCTTCTCGTTTGAGCGACGCGCCTTTTTGTTCGAGCAATTTTGTCGCGTTAATGTTTTTATAAATAGGGTGTTAAACCACTCAATTTTCGATAAGAAGATATGACGTTTTAGTTTTTGCAAACACTTTGTCTTCTTCGTTTAGGGTTTAATCCTTTTTGTTTTCATTTCACAAAACGTCCCAATCTTTATGTGGATTGTTTTGGAACCCAAGATACAACTTTGTTGAAGTTTTCACTTGTAGAGAGGGTAAATCTACTACTGACGACTGCATGTCGATTGTGAGTGCTCGAGGGTGTTCCTGGCTAATTAGGATTGCGTGTTCTTGTGGACTACTGTGGTTATTCCATTGTTGACTCAAGACTGCGTATCTTTGTGGATTCTTGTGGGAGTTCATTGAAGATTTAATTGTAATCTTTGTAAGTTGCAATTTACTATTTTATAGTTAATTGCAATTTACTATTGTAAGTTGCAATGTCTTTGTTCAATTGTTTGACACACACACACACACGTAGTTGCGTGTTTAGGGTATGAATTAATTTGGTTTGAATATTTGACACCGATTAAATAAGGTTAACTTGGAAATTTTTGAACTCGGTCTAATCAGTATCTCACGGAAGTCACAAATTAGTATCAGAGCGGGTTTCTCTAAGTTATCGAGTGACACTTGTTTTTCGCAAAATTGTGTGATATTGATTTTTTTTTAAATCTATTTTATGTAAAATCGGAATTTTTCGATTGAGCAGTTATGTAATCGGATGCCCCCCTTTAATGACACGAGTCAGAGTTTTGATTACTTAAATCGTTTGAATTTGATGTTTGCTAAAAGAATTAAAATTTTGGAAAAAGAAAATTCTCATTTTAAATCCACGATAGATCTTTTGCAAACTATTTAAAATCAAAGAGATTTTTATCGTGAGAAATTCGTTTCATTGGGCCATGACTTTAATGCCTTAAAATTGTCCAAAAAGGAGACAGATGATAGAG
This sequence comes from Sambucus nigra, assembly GCA_949130495.1. Classification (NCBI taxonomy): domain Eukaryota; kingdom Viridiplantae; phylum Streptophyta; class Magnoliopsida; order Dipsacales; family Adoxaceae; genus Sambucus; species Sambucus nigra. The sequence continues at coordinate 710,222 of CASBWL010000200.1, read as the reverse complement.
TCCAAGTTTTAGAAAAAGAATTGGAGGACCTTAAAAATTCTAGGATTTGTGTTTGTGATAAAATGGATAAAAATATTTTACCCGATGAGTTTGTGGCACGTGAGGAGACTCTTAGGGATAAGTGTGCAAATTTTAAGAACGAACGTGATAACCTTCTAGGAGTTATTAAAAATTTATAGAAGGAGTCCCTAAAATTGGAAGAGTCTAATTTTGTGATTGAGTTAAAAAATTTGGAGATAAAAAATGATTTGACAAACTCGACTAGTGTTGGTAGCAATGGTAGTGGTTCGTCATGTTCTCATGCTTCGACTGTTAAAGCTAAACCATTATTTGTTTTAGAGAGTCGATAAATCACAAGGACGTTTGAAAAGGTCAATCCATAGGTGTCATTCCAGCCGTTTACACATGTTCACATTGTGGTAGGAAAGGTCACCTTACGAATTTTTGTTTTGATCTTCAAAAAGGTCCTAGGAAGTTGAAATCTAGTGTTCCCTCAGTTTCCAAAACCCCTATGCATCGTTTCACACCTATTTGGGTTTGGAAATCATTTTTAGAGGCACTAGATGTTAGAATACTTGATTCTCTTTTTCTTGCACATGATTCTTCTTTTGGTATGTCAAATAGATGATTGTGTTCGCATGCTTGTCATATGCTAGTTGTATTTCACGATATATTCTTGCTACTGTTATGACTTGTGTACTTTTTGTATTAGATTTTTATTTTTGATAAAACTTTTGAAAAATACAAAACGATTTTATTTTGATAAATTTTTTGGAAAAAGGAAAATAGATTTTTGTTTTTTTATTTTACACTATATATGGATGGACATATAGGATGATCGAGTCACAATTTCATTCCATATCCATGTGACCGTTTGGTAGTGTTTTGATATGCGTCATCATTTCATTTTTATGCGTTATAATGTTTGGAGTCATTGAGGTGTAATTTGTTATTAGTACCTATATGTTTGACTCATATGTCCCTTTAATGCACACTTGCACGTATTTGTTTGATTATTGCACTTGTCTATCACATATTGATCGGAGTGTTGTCATCAAAATGAACCATATGCGATAAAACATGACAATGGAAGTAGTGCATATAGGAACCGTTTACAATGAGGATTTAATTTCAATAAAATATGATGAGTATTCACGGGAAAGGGCTGCGAGAGTACAAAATTAACTCGTCGTGAAAGTCACCGTTTGAAAAGAGCCCGAAAAGATTAAAGGGCAATAAAAACAGATATATGCCAAAAAGGGGCCACCTCAAAAGAAAAATAAACGCATAATTATTTATGAGGGAGTTTGAATGGAAAGTAGTAAATCAACAATTTTACCCATTCTTACAGCGTCAGGAAAAACATTACATAGTTTTAGACGTTATTGGTGTGGGAATCATTCTTGACTTTGATGTGTTGATGGATTGAGTCATTGCTATTTAAATTCAACAATTTTGACACCTAAGAACGATTTTGAGATTCATTCATTAGGAGTACACATATTCATCGTGAACATATTGTATGTTTGATTGATTTGATTTGCCTATCGAATATGTTCACACCCATTCGTTTCATTTCCATGATTTGGTTGGCTTAGTGTAAATTCATGGTGTGCGATTTTTGTAAAATTATTTTTGCATTTTTCTTTAAAAATTTTGAAAAATAAAAAATAGTTTGTGGAAGATTTTGGGCTACTCCTTTGCATAAGCATAGTTTGATCCATATTTTCTACGCATATTTATTGTGACAACTCCATGTTTATTTTATTTATTCATTTCTTTGTCTATTTAAGAAAAATAAAAAGCGGGAGAGCGAATTATGGCAGAGTGTTTGCATTATTGGGGTGATTTTATTATTGATTGATTTATTCTTATATAATTTCAAAATTGATGCATCACGAAGGTATTTTCTTTGTCTCATGTGTGTAGGTACAAAATTGAAGATCATTATTTTGCACACCCTGATGAGAAAAGCGTAAAGATTTGAAGATTTGATGTTGAAGATTTTTGAAGAAAGTTTTATACTTTCATCTTTAGTAACTTTTCAGTTTTGGGTTCATGGGAGGGTATTAGATTTGTATAGGTATTTGATTTGATAATTCAAATGTTTTTATTTTGTACCGTCATAGACATAGAGGGAGATTTGTAAGGACATTATTTTATTATCCGACTTACATTTGAGTATGTCGTATACCTCTACCACCATCAAAGACTTATTCAAGATCACTCAAGCGTCAAGACGGATCCAAATATCAAAGTTCTTCAACATTTAAACCTCTGCGAGATTAATTTTGGTAAGGTTGTATTTTTTTACCTTAGCATTTCACTTAGAGTGTTCGGATATTTTTTTCAAAATATTTTCTAAGTGTTGGAGCGGAGTTTTTTGTCAAAAAATATTTTTTAAAGTTTTGAGGCAGAGTTATTTGACGAAATTAAAAATTTGATTTTTGGAACAGTCGTTCAAGGGACATCAGGGGTCGTTCAACTGACATCCATATGTCGCATGAAGCTGTCGTGCGAAGTTGTTCAAGGGGCTTTTGTTTCTCGTTCGAGCAATCTTCCGCCTTAATGATTTTATAAATAGGGTGTTAAAACACTCCATTTTCGACAAGAAGACCTGACATTTTAGTTTCTGTAAACACTGCAAATCGGCAAAACACTTTGTCTTCTTCGTTTAGGGTTTAATCCTTTTTTTTTTCAATTCACAAAAATCTCCGATCTTTATGTGAATGGTTTTGAAACCCAAGATACAACTTTGTTAAAGTTTTCTCATGTAGAGAGGGTAAATCTAGGGCTATCGACTGAGTGTCGATTGGGAGTACTCGACGGTGTTCCTGGCTGATTAGGACTGGATGTTCTTGTGGACTACTGTGGTTATTCCATTGATGACTCAAGACTACATGTCTTTTATGGATTCTTGCGGGAGTTCATTGCAGATTTCATTGTAATCTTTGTAAGTCACAATTTACTATATATAGTGAAATAAAGGTTTTGCCTAAAAGGGATTTTTTCTGGAATCTGTGAGTTAGAAATTTTATTTGTGATGGTTTGACACACACACACACATAAGTAGTTGCATGTTAAGGGGTTGAATTCATTTGATTTGAATATTTGACCGATTAAATAAGGTTAACTTGGAAAAATTATGAATTCGGTTTAATCAGTATCACACGGGATTCACATTCATTATTACACGTCCAAATGAATACGACCCATATGAAGTATGGTTCTCTCGCATTTTATTCATTATACCCAACTTCTTTAAATGTCTTCGGTCTAAGATTCTTACCCCTCTCTTAAAACTAGGAATCGTTGTAGTAAATACTAGAAGGACTTGAATAATGATAATTTAGAGAGAAGACTGATTTTTGATTGATAATTGCAAAACTTTTTATATAGATTATTTTCATTACATCTTCATTTATTTTGCACACTTTTTAGTCTTGATAAACCTAGTGATAGTAGTTCCTCAAATGCTCCACATTCCAAGGGTTTTTAAGGGGCTCCCCTTCTAGCGTCTCAATCCTATATGTATTAAGTCATACTACTGCATTGACTCTATAGGGACCATGTACGTTCACCTTTAGCTTATTTCCCTTTAGAATAACCTTTTCAAGGCCAAATCACCTTCTTTTAACGTGCTTGATTTAACCTTTTTATGGTAGAAGTCCTTTTCGGATATGAAGCAAGCCTAAAGGTTGCCTACTCCCTTACTTCTTACACTAAATCCAAATCAAGCCACATATAATGTCGTTCCTTGGTAAGTTGAAGTCCAATAACCTATGGCTCAATTGGTCGATCTCCTTCAGTACAACAACTTTAGATATGAAGGCCATAATGAATGGGTTTTCTCTAGTAGTAGACCTCAGTCTCATCTGTTAAGTTCACAAGACACTCTGCAACTTATTAATCCATTTTTTCTTTGAGTTTTTAAAGTTTTTTCCTCATTCCGTCAAACACAGTTTTATTAGTGATCTCAGTCTATCCAATGCATTGAGGATGCTTAGGTGCACAATGTAGTTTTCCTACTTTAAACTTATTACAGTACTCTTTAAACTAGCTATTGTGGAATTGAGTGCCATAGTCTTTAATGAAGGAAAAATGCATCTATTTGTGATGAATAATACTCTTCCATATAATGTGAAAGACCTTCGACTACGTCATCTCTACCAAGGGCCTAACTTCAACCCACTTTGTGAAATAATCCACTACTACGATGAGATATTTGAACTTACCCTTTGTCTTCAATAGTGGGATGATGAGGCCTATCCTCAATATAGAAAAGGGCCATGAGGATGTAATGGGTGTTAGAGCTGCAGAAGGCCTTTAGTGAAATTTTGTATTCCACCAGCTCCATCACCCAAGCCACTAACATGTCATACTTTTCAGATTTTTGTAATGCTTGTTTGAGGGGTAGATAAGTATACACGATAATCGTGTGAGCCTGAAAGTAGGTCGTCCTTATTCTTGAGGCTTCCATGAACACTAGTGCCAAATTTTCCAGTCTAGGATATTGGATCTCAACTCCCCTATATGCCTTGCTTGTGTAGTAAACTTCTTTTAGCACCCCGTCTTCACATCTCACAAGGGTCGATATCACAATGAACTCGGACACGACCAGATAGAAATATAACTTCTCTCATAGGATTAACCTCGACTGCAAATGAGTATCTCTTCTACTCCTTGAATGCTTTCTCTCACTCTACTTTCCATTCGAAGGATTTTCTAAGAACCTTGACCAATAGAATGCATCGGTTAGTGGCTCGTGCTGAGTTTTTCAACTGGATTTGTTAGTATTTGGACCTCCTTATTACTTTTTGTAAACTTCATATGAATGAAGGCTTTAATCTTGTCACTATTAACCTCAATAACCCTTGGCTTGACAATAAATCCAAGAAACTTTCCTTCTCTTACTCCAAACACACATTTAGTCGGGTTCAACTCCATCTAATACTTCTCCGTAAGATTAAAACACTACACTAATTATGTTGTTTTACTTTTTTTACAGGTGTTTTAAATACTTAAAAAGTAATTTGTAACCGTTTCAAACTGTTATAAAACATGAGATTATGATTTATTTATAAGTTTTCAAAACCGCTAGAAATAAAAATTAGTAACGCTTCAATCGGTTAACATTTTTAGATGAATGTGAACTCTAATTAACACGTTGTAACTGTTATGAACTGTTATTATTTAACATTTTATAATGGGTTTAAACCGTTAACGTATGACATTTTATAATGCTTGTAAATCGTTATTCCTTGATGTTTATAATTGTTTTAAATCATTATTGTTGGTCATCATATAATGGTTATAAACCATTACTAATTACCCAAATAAGGACCAAAATATTATATTTAGTAATTGAAAAACATTCTCCTAAAAATTCAAATATAAGAAGGAACATGACCTTCACCTTAATTCTCTATATTTTAAAATATAATTAGAGGCTAACACCAAGTTATTGGGAAAATGCTATATTGAGTTGATATTAAAGCTTGCCCTGCGGAAATCTTCCTAAAGAGATAATACTAGGGTATCAAGAAACTAAAGCTAGTTGGAACAGCTTAATTACCTCGTGGAGATCCTTCAAATGGCTATATTTAGGTTCCCTAATCATACCTGAAGGAAGTGATATTGGTGGTTAGGTTCACATTCAAGGTTATATGAATCATGATCCTACTATAATACCACAATAACGGTGTGTATTTATTATCAAAAGGAAATTTTTGAACACTTAAAAATTAGTTGAACTATGATCTAGAATAATTCAAAATTCAGTAATACGATTATTTTAGGTTTAAGGTTACAACTTTCGAAAGTATAGCATAAATATCAAATTCACCTCAAAACCTTGGGATTAAATTTACATTTTCCCTTACATTTATCTTGAAGAAGTTTGGATACAAAAAGTAGCAACAAATTCAACACTCGAGTGCTCAGCTTGTTCATGTTTATTATTTTCTTGGAGTCCTTACTTGGTAAATTCTCTTGTAAAGCTTGAGTTTTCTTAAACTTATATAAATAGTGTTTTTTAAAATCTTGACATAGCTATGATAATTTGTAAGTGAATTTGATATTCGCTAAATCTTCAAACCTCTTCTTTCCTCCTTTATCCATGCTTGGGACCGGAAATGAAAAATATATAACTGCATTGGCTGACTTAAAAAGGTTTTAGGTAATAAAAAGAAGAAAATTAGTTCAAGATCAAAGTATCGACAAAACATAGTAACACAAAAGATATACAATCCACTATGGAAAGTTTCCACTGAAAATATAAGGTAACATCACCTATCATAAACCATTAAAATCCATAATTAAAAAGTCCATATCAAAAAATTAAAAACTATAAATAATGAAACATGCTTCACAAGTTCTTTCGTCCACACAACTCAACTCCCAATACTAATGTCTCTCAAATCCTCATCTCGACCTTGTTGGTCACCAACATTGAGGTAAAATATTGTGTCGAGTACCACAATCACCTCCTGCTCATAATCAACGGTGTGCGAGTGCACTTTTTCTCAATGTCGTGTCTATCATTCAGTTAGAAATCACCTTACCATTAAAACCTTTAATCTCACATGACACACCATCTTGTAGTAAGAATCGTATTGCATTAGATGAAGAAGAGGTTATATGTAAGGAAATTTCTCCATTTATGAGGTTGGAGTGACGCTTCCCCATATTAGACTTAACAAATATAAACAAGTCAGCAAGTGTGTTCTCCATGCCTCCCATAGATGCTTCCATTGTGTTCAATCAACCTTTTCAACCTTCACTTTCATTTTTTTCGATTTGAAGCAAAGAAAGGGCGGGTATAAAAGCTTTAATAAACGATAGTGGCATTGAAGACCCTACATCTTGAGTGCGTCCTAATTAAGCATACAATCTTCGTATTTATTCCCGTAATTTAGAGTCTTTTATTGCTCCGTGAAGTGTAATTCGAGTGGATTTATATCATATCATTTCTACTGACATTTTCTAACAAGTATGACGAGTTTCATATATTTCTCATCACTTTTGCATATATTTGATGCATACAAATAACGAAGAAGCCGGAAGAAAGAATGAAAATAAGAGCAAAAACGTCAAAGGGGCTAAATAGTAATTTGCATCGAAAATTTGGAAGAGAAGCCTAAAGAGAAATTTAAGATTTCAAGTCTACGAACACCTAGGAAGAAACAACATCCAAATCCCAGTCACGGATAAGAAGTTACAAGAATTCAAAGTTGAGAAAAAATCATAAAGAAGAAAAAGTTTCCTATGAAGATCAAACCGAATCGAAGAGGTTGAAAAACGAACCAATCCTTTCATTGGAAAACTTTCTATGAAACATAAAAATATGGAACCGAACCGAAGTTGAAGAAAACAAACTGAACCTGTTATAGAAAAACTTTCTCTTAGAGGCAAACCGAACCGAATCCTCTGAACATGATCGATTTTTTTGTCAAAATTTGGATTTATCCATTTGTAAAATTAGAGTCTTGCATGGTTGAAACTCTTGTAAATTCGTAGGTTATTTATTCTGACATCATTGAAGACGGGGGAGAGCTTATTTATACATAGTTTTATTGAGAGGAAGTGAAAAAGAACCTTAGAATCTCAGAAATACAATTTGTTGGTTCTTAATTGAGATTTCTATAGTGAAGTTGATTTCTTTCTCTCTTCCATTGTTTGATTTCGATAATTCATGCAAGATTAGTTTATTTCAAAGAAATATTGAATCATTTTACTCATCTAGGTATAACTACACAATGATTTTAGTCACATGCTCCGTAGAAATCCTTTCTTTCACTAGTTACACCATGCTAAGCTAGATTTTTAGGGGTTGGGATCCATGAACCCAACCCGATGTGGTTTGCATGTGTGTAAAATTATTTCCATGAATTACATAAATGATTGAATCATGTTTTGTGGTGATCAAAACCATCGTAGGACTTTTGATCTCGTTTGCCCTAGGTAACCATGATGCTTAAGAGTGCGACGCGCATGTAGCTATAACAACACCACTTTATTCTTACTTTTGATTACGTATGGTGCGGGCCAGTACCCATTTATATGTAATTCTTAAGATTAATAAAGACCGAGTTTAGTCAATTATCTAATTCATAACTAGTTTTATTATCCGTAAACGTACTAGGGTTGGAGGATTGTATTCCGACCTTGCTTTTCTCATTCATAGTTAATCAGTCACAATTATTTCACTCTAGTTCATACTTAGTTTCATTTAATTGCACTAATTAATAACCATAATATCACTGAGATCACCTTTATATTTTCTTTTTAGAGTGAACTTAGGGTTGACCATCTTACATATCGTCATCACGTTCAACGTCCTATTTCCCTGTCAATTCGATACCGTCTTACTGGATTTATTACTTGAGCGACAGGCTTGTACTTGAGCCTATATAAGCATGGACTTTAGACACATTTGTGGTCGCGTCAAGTTTTTGATGTCGTTGTCGGGGAGTTAGGTAGACTCTTAGGTTAGATCTAGTTAATCAAAAACTTAAACAAAAAAAAATTCAAAAATCCAAAAAAAAAATTAGAAAAATAAATAAAATGAAAAAGATAGAACATTTATCATTGTACTTTCTTGCAAAATCCTCAACAAACTTCTCGATCAACTCCCGCATGAATTTACGAGAATCTTATAGTTGAGTACTACCCTGATAGCCCACATACCCCTCACGTTCCGCAATTTTGGGTTCCACCTCCTACACCGCCAAATTCACTGACAAATTACACTTCAAGTGACCCCCATGTTACACATTAGGGTACGATCCTAGCTCACAGAGTGAGGATACTGAGTCACTTAGAGAGATAAATATGTCACAACATGGTAGCGTAGGTGTAGGTGCGGAAGAAGCATCGTATCGACCTTTGAGAGAATTCATATACCCTGACCTTCCAGCCACTCTGGGATGCATTCTTCTCCCATATAATGTATGGAAATTCCATTTCTGGAATGGAAAGATCAAAATCCTTCCCAAATATCATGGAATGAGTCAGAGAATCCATATCTCCATATTCGGTAGTTTGAGGAGGCATGTGAGACTTTTTAGCGATCAAACATGCACAAAAGATGTGATCCGCCTCAAGCTTTTTCCATTCTCTCTAAAGGATAAAGCTAAGACCTGGCTACGGTCTTTACCCCCGAATTAGATTACGTCATGGAATGAGTTATAATCCAAGTTTCTCAAGAAGTTCTTCCATTCACATCGCACGAACTCCATTAATGCCCAAATTCAAACCTTTCGACAATTAGAAAATGAGTCATTTGATCGATGTTTTGAGCGTTTCAACGAGTTGGTCACCTTATGCCCTCATCATGGTCTTGATAAACAACAAATCATTTCATTCTTCCATCATGGGCTGAAAATCAACTTCAAACAACATGTTGAAACAATGTGTGATGGACCATTTATCGATTTAGATGCCAATGATGTTGAGCTCCACTTGAGGTATGTCACTGATACCACTCAAGCCTGGGAGACATATGACATAGTAATTAGAATCGAACTACTAAAGTTTCCACCAATCCATCGGTGTCCGGTATATACCACGTACAGAATGACACCATGACGGACCGTCGAATTGAGCAAATTGAGAAAGGTAAGAGAGATTTACTCGCTGCACGTGTAAGAGAACCAACTGAACCCATCCACACCCCAATTGAGATGGTGTGTTCTATTGGTGAGGTGGGACATTCAACAAAGGAATGCCCGATGATACCCATCTATAAAGTTATCCTTCAAGAGAAAGTGAGTGGTGTAGGAGGATTTAAGTGTAATTTCGGTGCCCCGCATGAAACTTATTATCACCCTTCATGGAAAAACCACCCAGGTTTTAGCTATGGGCAACCAGAGGCTGCGATGAATCCTAATTCACATGTATCCCCTAGTCCACCTCCACACTTTCAACAAGCACCACATATGCAAGGACATATGCAAGCACCACCTCCCGGACTTTATATCACTCCACTACAGAGAAATCTTGAGGATACAATAAACCAATTCATCAATGCTCAGAATGAAACCAATGTTAAGCATGAACACATGTTCGCCTACATAAATGCGAACATCTCCAAGTTACAATCTTCATTGAGTATCCAGGAGAAGGGTAAGTTTCCAGCTCAAGGCCAAAGACCTCCCCAAGGTCATACTAGTGTTAGCTCTACATCCATGGAGAATCATGATCCATGTTAAGCCATCACCACTTTATGTAGTGGAAGAGTTACTCATTTATCACCTCCCCCACATGACACACCTAAGTACAAGGAGGTTTCGCCCGGCACGAAAGAGGCCGAAGATTCCCCCTTGAAGGAGAGTGAAAATGACGAAACTAGTGAGCCTGAAGTCGTAGTGAAACCACCAACCATCGCGCCATTTCCTCAACGGTTGGTGACGCGACTTAGAATTTATCTAAAAAATGTGTTATATCTAGGCTCAAGTGCAATCCTATTGCGTTAGTAATAATCTGACAAGTCGGGATCGTATCCAGAGGGAATAAAAATTGACACGTTTATAGGAATAGTTAATTAAACATAAAATGATTCCTCTAAAGAAATAAAAAGATGAATGATGATTTCCAATTGTTTATAAAATAAAGTGTGCACAAAAACAATAGGATTTGTAAAGAAATTAGATTTGAAAATGAGAGAAAATAGGGTGGGGTACAATCCTTCAAACCTTAACGAATTACTGTAATAGAATACTAGAATGGTAAATTGAAATTTCAACTAAATCCAGTCTTTATAGATCCTAAGCAATACATATATGAAGGAACTAGCCTGCATCATATGCAATCAAAGGTAAATACAAAGCGGTGAATGGACAACTCTGCTTGCATAGTCTTCTTAAACATACCAAGTACCTAGGGCAAGAGAGATTAAAAGATCGGCTATGTTCGTATAATTTCCATACACTATTTGATCAATATTTAATTTACTCTCTATTTTCTACATGGATAATTCATCCCGGAATGAATTCATGTAACCCATCCCTTGAAAATTTAGCTGGACATGATGTTTCTAGAAGCCAAATCCATACATGGAATTATGGATCCAACAAACATTGGGAACAATTTGCAAAATAATTGAGATTAGAATTGTAAATAAAGTAGGGAACAAATAAGAGAATGGAAATTTTATACTTGTATTCAGCAACAGCAAAAACAAATGACTTTGAACCCAGAAAACTTCTTCTTTCTCAACCTTACAAACTAGGGTTTGTGAAAACTTCTACCAAAGAAACTAAAGATTTCCTAACTTCTGAATTTCTCTCCCTAATTCGAATCTTGGAAAGAGGTAGGGCTTGGTCTTTTATAGCACCAAGTAGCATGAATTTGACAGCTAGAATCACTTGTTACGCAAGGTTTATGAGCTATGTACCTCATAATCATCATAATTAATGCCAGGATTTCCCACGACCAGACCGGTCCGGATAGCCCTCGGATCGGTTCGTTTCTCAGCCATCGGATCTGTTCTTTTTTATTCTACCGGATCGATCCGGATCCCACCGAATCGATTCTTCTATCATCGGTTTGGCATCCATTCTGGGTCTACTGGATTTGTGTCATTTCGGATCGGTCCGAAATCTACCGGATCGGTCCGATTTTCTTCCATGTTGACTTTTTCCTTTCATCTTTGACTAGCCATAACTTTTGAATTCGAGCTCCGATTTGAGTGTCGTTTCTTCCGATGCTCTTGTGAAATCAAGATCTTCAACTTTCCTTTAGGCATCGAATCCGAACTCTAGGTATAAATTTATGCTTTTTCCCTTTGACTTTTCTTCCTTTGTTCTTTTCCTTCCTTCTGGTTTCTTTCTCTCTTTTCTTGCACTAAATTCCTGTGAAATCTATCAGAAATACACGAAACTCGGGGAAATTGTTAGAAATAGTCACTGGCAATGATATGCAATAAAAATGATTCAATTACCTTGTTCGAGATATCAAAATCACTAACTTAAGGGGCTAAATTCAGAAGAATTTATGCTTGGTCAGTTGGTTCCTCCCCAAAAAGGAAACACCCGTGATGATGTGCTAGAGGTATTTAAGCAAGTCAAGCTGAATTCACCTTTCCTCGATGCCATAAAGTAAATTACTTCCTACGCTAAAGTTCTCAAGGACTTATTGATGGTGAAAAGAAGGCTAAAGGTAAAGAAAAATGTATTCCTAGCATAAAACATGAGCGCCGTTTTACTTAATGATCTCCCACGAAAGTTCAAAGATTCGGGTGCACCTACCATTTCGTGCATCATAGGAGAGAGCCGAATTGAAAAGGCCTCAGTCGATTTAGGGGCGAGTGTCAATATCCTCCCTAAATCCATTTATAGGCAACTTGATTTGGGTGACCTCAAGCCCACAAAGATAACTCTCCAATTTATGGATCGTACCGTGAAGATACTAAGAGGTATTATCGAGGACGTCATAGTCCAAGTTGACACCTTCTACTTCACGATAGATTTTGTCATTTGGGACACGGAGCCCTCATTCACCTCAAGTAACCATGTTCCCAATATTCTTGGGAGCCCATTCTTAACTACGGCTAATGCCTTGATTAACACTCGAAATGGGCAAATGTAGCTCACTTTCAGGAACAAGAACTTAGAGACAAACATCTTCAACATCTCTTAACATGTGGGGGATGAGGAAGATTTTCACCAAGTGGATCTTATTGAGGAGATCGTAGAGGATCACATTAAGAAAAATTTCTGTGGAGATGCCTTTGGAGCATGCATTATATCGAGTAATGAGAATGTGGGGACGTGCATCGACTTCGAGAGGGAGATAGAGGAGTTGATAGAGTTATTAGACGAGAGAGTGTCAGGTGAGGACGTGAGAGAGTTAAGTTGGGTTTCAAGATTCGAGGAACTACCACTGAGGGAGTCGCGCATGATTCTCTCAGATGAAAAATATCTAACCCTCGAGTTAAAGAAACTACCATCTAATGTGAAATATTCTTATTTAGGAGAGGATGAAACATTTCTTGTTGTTGTCTCCTGTAGCCTAAATAAAGAGTAAAAAGGTAAATTTTTAAAGATTTTGAAGAAGCACAAAAGTGCTTTTGGTTGGTGCATGGCATATTTGAGAGGTATAACTCCCTTGATTTGTACCCATAAAGTCCAACTGGAGGAGGACGTGAATCCCTCAAAGGAAATGCAAAGAAGATTGAACCATACCATGAAAGAGGTTGTGAAAGCTGAAATTATTAAGTTATTGGACGCCAGGATCATCTACCCAATCTCGAATAGCAAATGTATGAGTCCTATATAGGTTGTCCCAAAGAAGTTGGGTATGACAGTGATTGAGAATGCCAAGGGTGAGCTAATTCCCCAATGTACCACCACCAGGTGGCACGTTCGCATTGATTACTGAGAACTCAATGCGGGCATGAGGAAAGACCATTTCCCTTTACCATTCATATATCAAATTATAGAGAGAGTAGAGGGACACCCATACTATTACTTCCTGGATGGTTTTTTTGGTTATAACCAAATAGAGGTAGATGTACTTGACTAAGAGAAGATGACTTTCACATGTCCTTTTGGAACGATTGCCTACAAACGTATGCCAATTGGATTGTGTAATGCACCCGCGACTTTTCAAAGGTATATTTTGAGTCTCTTTAACGACATGGTTGAAAGAGGACTTGAAGTTTTTATGGGTGACTTCGGTGTTTTTGGCACCTTTTTTTATCTTTGTTTAGCGAATATAGTGAAAGTACTTTCCCGATGTGTGGAAAAGAACTTGGTGTTGAATTGGGAAAAGTGTCATTTTATGGTCACCGAAAAAATAGTTCTTAGCCACATCGTATCCTCCAAAGGAATTGAAGTTGATAGGGATAAAATAGATGTCATAGCTGAGGTATCACCACTAAAATCTCTGAAAGATGTGTGCACTTTCTTGGGCCACAATTTTTTTATAGAAGATTTATCAAGGACTTTAGTGCCATCGCTAGACCCTTGAGTAATCTTCCCATGAAGGACACCCTATTTTAGTGGAATGCAGCTTTCCAATGCACTTTTGATAAATTAAAAGGAATGATTTTTTCCGCTCCTATTATGCAAGCTCTGAATTGGTCTTTGCCATTCGAGCTTATGTGTGATGCTAGCGATTTCACGATAGGGGTTGTTTTGGGCCAAAGGAAAGATAAGAAATCCCATGTCATCTACTATGCTAGCTGAACTTTAACTGGACCACAACTAAATTACTTCACCACGGAGAAAGAATTTATAGCAGTAGTGTTTTCCGTAGATAAATTTCACTCGTACGTCAATAGTTCACTTATCACAGGATTCACCGACCACGCGGCGCTGAAACATCTCCTTGCTAAGAAAAATGCAAAGTCGCGTCTCATAAGGTGGATCCTACTCCTACAAGAGTTTAATATCTCCATTAAAGATAATAAAGGAGTAGAAAACGTCGTTGTCGATCATTTATCCCTACTTTCATCCGACGTACCTAGCGATCCCCTACCCATTGACGAATATTTCCTGGATGAATAACTTTTTTCTACCTCATCTCTACCCTGGTTTGCGTACATAGTTCACTACCTTATCATGGGAGCCGTACCTCCTAATTGGACACCGTAAGAGACGAAGAGGTTCACTACTTGGTCACGCATGTTTTTCCATGATGATCCACTCCTATTCAAATAATGTGCGGACCAAATCATCTAACGTTGTACATCGGATGACGAGATACCAAAGGTCATCCAATTTTATCATTCAAAAGCTTGTGGAGGCCATTTTTCGATGAAAAAGACGGTCGATAAAATCCTTCAAAGCGTCCTCTATTATCCCACCATGTTTCTGGATGTGAGCAATTATTGCAAATCATCTGATAGGTGTCAACGAATGGGGGCTATCTCCCAATGAGACATGATGCCACTAAACCCCATACTCATTATTGAGGTTTTTTACTGCTAGGGTATTGACTTCATGGGTCCTTTTACCCCGTCTTTTGGAAACCTATACATCCTTGTCGTGGTAGACTACGTTTCTAAATGGGTGGAAACCGTAGCTACCAAAACAAATGATAATAAGTTTGTGATACGTTTCTTGCAGGAACACATACTTTCTCGCTTCGGTGCTTTGATGGCGATAATTAGTGATAATGGCACGCATTTATGCAACAAGCCATTTGATAATCTTGTGAGTAAGTATGGAGTCATCCACAAGGTTAAGACGACTTATCACCCACAAACGAATGGTCAAGCTGAGTTGGTGAATCGTGAAATCAGGAACATACTTAGAGAAGACCGTCAATCCTAACCGAAAAGATTGGTTCCTTCGGTTGAGTGATTAGTTATGGGCCTATCGAACAACATACAAAAAATCCCTTGGAATCTCCCCATTACTCTTTGAGTATGGTAAGCCTTTCCATCTCCCTGAGGAGCAAGAACACAAGGCATATTGGGCCATTGAAAGATTGAACTATAGCATGGACAAAGCCACTGAATCTCGTAACCTTCAATTGAATGAGTTGGAGGAGATACACAATGATGCGTACGAGAACGCTAAGATATCAAAGAAATGGATGAAACTTGCACATAATAAGATCATTCGATGCAAGGAGTTTAATTTCGGGTAAAAAGTGATTCTTTACAACTCTAGGCTTCATTTATTTCCAGGTAAATTGCGGTCTAGATGGCCTGAACCATTCGTGGTGAAAAGTGTATTCCCCCATGGAGCTATGGAATTGGAACATCCAAAAGGGGGAAATACATTAAAAGTTAATGGAAAACACCTAAAGAAATATTTAGAGTTGTGTATGTATGAAGTCAACACCATTTGGTTGTCGAACCCCCTTTACGAGGTTGAGTGAGCTATAACAGAGCGGTCGTCGCACCCACGATGTGTATGGGGTGACTCTTCTGTATAGTAACCGTGAGTTAGGTTAGTATCACTAGGAGTCCATAGGTGTGAGTCATAAGAGGTTAGGAGTTCAAACAAGCTTTTTGAGAGGGCGTAGAGAGAGTCGAGGAAGTTTATTTATGAGAATAGGTGAGTGAGGGTTCGGGGAGTCGAGGGTGGTAAAATTCGTATTCAGTAATAAAGAGGAGAGACTACTGTTTGAAGAGAACCAAACCAAATCCCCTGTACTAGATCGGTTCGATTGGGGAAAGATGAAAAAAATCCAGAATCGGATCGATTTTCCACTGGACCGAATTGGTTCCGTTTCTACAATCTTTTGTCATTTCCCAAGGTGCATCCCCCATTCCCAATATCTTCACTTCCCTCCGCAATACGATTTTTCCCTCCTTTCACATCCATTTTTCCATCCATTTGTCCCCCCATTCTTTCCTTCCAAATTCTCCCCCGCTCAAACGCCACCTCGCAACCTATAAATTCCTACCCCTTTCACCCCCATTTTTCCACACTTCCATTCCATACATACTCTCCCTCTCTTTTGCTTCTATTCCAGCTCCACCCCAAACATTCCCACGGAAAATCCAGGTCTTCCCCCAAAACAGTTGTCAACCGAGGTCCTTCCAAATGGTAACAAGGAATACGGCTCTCACATGCATCGAATTTGGTGTGAGAAATTTTTTCAGCATTTTGAGAAAGCTTTACATCAAGCGTATATTTAAATGGAACGAGTTTCCCCTTTCGGTCTCCAATCTTTTCAGTCAATGGGGGTTGGCCAATATCTTGAATATCCCCACAATGTGGTGTTGGTGTATGAGGTCCGATCTTTTTACGGCTCACTTGTCCTCACGAGCGAGTTTGAGGGCCAAGCTTTTGTGGACGACCCCCATCCCTTTCTCTTTGGATATTATTTCACTCAAACTTTCCTCCTTTGGAGTTTCAAACCCAACCCGATTTGACTACCCCAATAATGCCCCCACCATCCCGAAAAAAGGTGCATCACCCATCTCGTACTCGATGAAAATTGGGTGAGGGGCACCTTCCCAGTGGGCTGCCTCAATGATAAGGCACGCATTACTTTTCATATTGTTTGCGCTAATTTACTTGGAACCTGTAATGACTCGGCGATGTGCCCTCACCAAGCCACCCTCGTCTACCACCTTTATGTAATACCCCGTATTTTTGGCTATATTTATTTTTGGGATTTATTAATAAATAAGAATTAATTGGGAATTAATCCGGGTAAAATACTAGCGAGTTGTGAGTTGGTATTTGACTATATTGAGCGTATATGATATTAAATGAATATTGAATTATGAAATTTGTCGTGAGTTTGATATACGGCAATTTGGTCATTTTATTGGGACGCGTGTGACAGTCGCGTCAGGATATAATTATTTTATTTATAAAAGTGAATATAAATTCTATAAACTGTATGGTCGTTTTGAGTGGGCCAACGCGTTCGGAAGGGTCGAGATAGTCAGAAAACACTAGCCAGGGGTGTAGTTTGGGTTCCGGGGTATTTTTAGGCCATACCGGCAATATAAAGGGTATTTTGGTAATTTCGTATTTTTAGGAAATAAAAATGACGAAAATTGGAGAAGTAAATCTGATTGGGAATAGACCCACTAACCAACCCTTAATGACCCAATAAGCTACTCGAGGTTACCATTTAGGTTTCCAACTTTCCAAAGAAAACCCTAGCCACCATAGCCACTTTGGAGAAGAAAGCTTGGAGAGGGAGAGAAGGAGAAGGAATTCTGCAGAAAATCCTTACAAAATCAACACCAAATTCAGAGACAATCGAGGCAAGTGATTTAAATCCTTTTAATTCAGAGAATGTTTCCTCCATGTTAGATAATTTGAAGATTTACAATTGTTGTTGAAAGATAAATGAAAACCCATGTTGTTTGGACATAGAACTTGAATATTGAGGATAAATTGCATGTAGAATCATATAGAGATGATTATTCTGGTATTAACATACGTTGGATGTAAGAAAAACGGATTTAGATTGGACTAATTGAGGACTTAAAAGTTTAGGGTTCATGTTCTTGAAAAATTGGGGAAAAAGTGTAAGGATTTGTAAATTTGATTGATGTTAGGATGGATTAATCCTTTAAAACGCGTTAGGATGTGACTATAATATGTTTAGGATTGATTAGGGACTTTAAAACATCGTTGGGACTAATTTTAGAAGAGATTTGAGGAGTAGAAATGGTGAAAAATGAGATTGGGAAAATTCTGGGCCGAAACTGGTCCCTCGTTAGAAGACCTTCCCAGGTCGTTCGAACGAGCTCATTCGAACGAGCTTCTAACGAGTTGACCAGTTGCTTCTAACGAGGGGAGACTTCGTTCGATACCTTCGTTCGAACGAACTGTATTTCGTTCGATACATTCGTTCGAACGAGATGTCGTTAGAAGGTACAGTTCGTTCGAACGAACTGGAATCTCGTTCGAACAGCCTCGTTCGAACGAGACTTCTAACGAGCTCGCAGTTTAGGCCTTTTTGGCCTGTTTTGATTTTGGGAGTCCCGTGATCTTGTTCGAGGATATAGATAACCTTCCTTTGATGATGTATTGATAGGTTTGGGATGTTTGTGTTATTTTGAGGAGTAAATTATATACAAGCGATTCAAATTAAAGGGATAGTTGGGTTGTGACGTGAGTGTCTACTACGACGTGAGAATAAATTATGGCGAGTGTGATTATAAACCGAAATCGCATAAAGTGTGTAAACTGTATATTGGTACTAGAATGAGAATATTACTACGATTAAACTACGGGATTACTAAGACGTGTGTTTACTTAGTATTGGTATATGAATTGTGTGTATGACATACCTACCATACTTGCTATCACGGGAGGTTTGCGTTCGCTTAGGGCCCTCTAATCCTTGTGTTGCCCGGATTTAGACTGGTTACCTTGATGAACATAGGTCATAGAAAGACTTATTGGGATATTAATAAGTCCGCTGATCGTGGGAGCGTAGGTATGTGCGTGACCCATGTGATGTGACTGTGTTCGCCTCCATTATTTGTGATGTTGTTATATGTGAACTATTCCTGAGAGATTCGGAATATGTAATCCTTATGTACGTGATGTACCGGGATGGATAGCAGAGTATGTGTGCACCGCAGCTTAGTTCTCGGGGTGCTTGTATTGTATATTTATGATGTGAATAATATACACTTAATTAATGGGAACCTTCATGTTAATGTTGTGAATATAATTACGGTATTGTTTCGAGAAAAACATAACGGGTTAGCTGATAGTGAAATATATTGCATATTGAGCATCTGAGTTTACGTTAAACCCCTGTTTAATTATGAGCGTTATAATGTTAATAGAACCGAGTAATAAGGGTAAGATTTGTGTCGTTGTAGATGGGTACTTACGTTAGGTGTGCACAGTTAGACGAGAGGTGAGAATATCATGTGAGTGCACGTCCTAACATGTACTTTGCATTTAATGTTTTAAATGTTTTTAAAGCACTTACAGGTTTTTAAAATATCTCCACATTCGGGCTCTGACCCGTTTGCTTTCAAATCTATTTTTCTTGTAAAACCATTTGAGGTGCCCAGCCACAAAGACACCATGCATAGGATACTCATTCAGGTGATGAGCTGTAGCTGTTTGTGGAAGCTATAGGGATTTGCTTGTAGACGCTTCTATCATTTGGATTCCATATTCGTTATCTATCAGTTGTAGGGCATGTTGCCCATTTCTATTAGAGACATCTTTCCATTTCAGTTTTTCAGACTATGGCATGTATTGTTTCAGTATCCAGTTTAGTTATTTCAGTTGTGGTTTTGTAGTGAGGAGTTGTCCTCCAGACTTTAGTTACATTATGTGATGGTTATTCTATTTACTTCTTTATGGTGAATGGTGTTATTATTCTTCATTACACTTATTGCATGTTAATCATACTTAAATTAAAATCTGGCAACTTACTTTTTAAATACTAGGTGGTTAGTAATCATTAAAATGTTTTCGACAGTGATGCTATTAACTGGACCAACTTGGCATTTTGAATTAATTTAATAAAGGAGTAGTTATCCGGTATTTAATGAGTCGGGGTGTCACAGGTGGTATCAGAGCATCAGGTTCTAGTGTCCTTTAGGATCTGACGGCTTATTATGTTTCCGCTAAGTTTCTTTGATATAGAGCCCTATATTATAGGACTGTTGTACTCTTTTTGTGTATGCTACGTTCTTCAGCTATATTAAGTTTGTAACTGCGAACTTATAAACTTCATTCTTATTTCAGATGCCTCCACGACATGCTCGACGAGTTCCCAGGGTTGCAACGCTCGAACCCCAGCCCGCTCCAGTTTAGGGCATGATGAACGCCGCTGAGGTTGCAGCTATAGTAGCCCAAGCGATAAATGTCGCAATTACCGTTGTTCAACAGGCACCATCTTAGGCGCCGGTTACCGCGCCAGTACAGGAAAATGCATTCCCGTCTTTTTGGGAGCGTGTACGTGACGCTTTTCAGAAAGTGAATCCGCCAGAGTTTGCAGGTAGCTCAGATGTGGTAGTCTCGAGCTAGTGGAGGAAGGATATGCAGAGGCACTTAAGGATATATGAGTGCACGGACGTCCAGAAGCAGGTGCTAGCTACTTTCAAGCTAGTTGGATCTGCACTGCAGTGGTGGGAGTCTATTACCACCGTGGAGGAGAGGGATACTCTCACTATTCAGGACTTCTGGGTGCGGTTTGACCGCAAGTACTTTCCGTCGGCTGTTCACACGGAAATGAGGAGGAAACTGATGAATCTGAGGCAAGAGGGTAAGACTGTGGCTGAGTATGAGGCCGAGTTCACCAATCTGTTGAATATCGTACCAGATGAGATACCAACAGAGAAGAAGAAGATTGAGAAGTTCACGGACAGGTTGACATGGAGGATCCGTCAGCATCTGTTAGGGAACCTTTCGTTGGCCACGTATTCTGATGTGGTTAACGCTGCTTTGTTACACTGCCAGGACCACCGCTTTCATATGGCTGAGGGCAAGAGGTCGGGAGAGTCTAGCCATCCGGGAAGGACTCGAGGACATGGTGCCGGTAGGGCACAATCTGTTCAGGGGGAAAGATAGGGTGAGCAAGGTACTCAGCAGGGGGATCAGAAGAGGTTCCGATCAAGGAACTACAGACAGGGACAAGGAGGTTTCCGTCAGGGCCATCAGGGACCAAACGGCTAACAGGGGCAGAATGGGTAACAATTTCACCAGGGCCAGCAGGGCCAAGGGAGGAACGGTAACGGCCACCAGGGTCGGGGACCGCAGGGGCAGAGAGGAGGGAACTTCCCAGGGAAGTGTTTTGTTTGTGGCAAGACCGGACATAAGCGACAGGATTGTCCTGATAAGGGCAGGGCCCCACAGCAGCAGCAGCAGGGTGCTCGCCAGGAGCCACAGAGACCTATGTTTCCCACCGCTCTCCCCGCACCGCCACAGATTGCAGCATTGCCACCCATTCCAGCAGTCCCAGCTCAGTAGGGGCAGCTACAGTATGGACATGTCTATAACGTCCACCAGGCAGCAGTTCCACAGGCACCGCCCGCGATTGAGGGTACGTTTCCTATCCATGGCACTATGGGTCGGGTATTGTTTGATACGGGTGCTACACATTGTTTTATAGCTACACATTTCGCGAAAGCCTTAGGATTGTTAGCTACGGCAGAGAGCACAGTGACGTGTGTCGACTCACCCTTGGGGAGTGGGTCACTTATTTTCTTTATACGCCGGGGAGTGGGGGTAGAGATCGGTGGTTTGGTATTACCTGCAGACATGTTGGTATTAGATATGCATGTTCACGATGTGATTATCGGTATGGATTGGCTCGTAGCTTATAGGGCCATGATTGATTGCTTCAGTGGGAGCATTATTTTTGCCATGCCGGGGCAAGAGATGTTTGTAGTGGCGATGCCTCGCCCAGAGGGAGGATCGACCGCTCATCTGTATTACATCGAGGAGGATACCTCTAAAGAGGTTGTGATTCCTTTAGATTCTATCCCAGTTGTCAGGGAGTATTCGGATGTGTTTCAGGAGATACCAGGCTTACCCCAAGTCGAGAGATATACTTTGTTATAGACCTATTGCCAGATACGAGGCCTATAGCACGTGCACCGTATCGTATGGCTCCAGCTGAGATGCGAGAGCTACGAGATCAGATTGAGCAGCTGCTAGGTCAGGGATTTATTCGCAGGAGTACCTCACCTTGGGGCACTCTAGTTTTGTTTGTGAAGAAGAGGGACGGTTCACTAAGATTGTGTGTGGACTACCGGGAGTTGAATAAGGTCACGATACGAAATAAGTATCCGTTGCCTCGAATCGATGACTTGTTCGACTAGTTGAGAGGAGCTTCTTTCTTCTCAAAGATTGATTTGAGATCGGGATACCATCAGTTGCGTATCAGGGAGGAGGATGTCTCGAAGACTGCGTTCTTGTCGAGATATGGTTCTTACGAGTTTCGGGTTATGCCTTTTGGTTTGACCAACGCTCTAGCTGTGTGTATGGACTTGATGAACAGAGTGTTCAGGGATTTCCTAGATCAGTTTGTCATTGTCTTCATCGATGATATTCTGGTTTACTCCCAGACAGAGGAGGAGCACGCCGAGCATTTGAGGCAGGTTTTGCAGGCACTTCGTCAGAACGAGTTGTATGCAAAATATGAGAAATGCGATTTTTGGCTGAAGGAGGTCCAGTTTTTGGGACACATTATTTCCGACCGGGGAATATCTATTGATCCGGGGAAAGTATCCGCGGTGAGGGAGTGGGGACAGCCCACGACACCAACGGAGATTCGTAGTTTCTTGGGTCTAGTAGGATACTACAGGAGGTTTATTCGGGGTTTCTCGGAGATAGCAGGTCCTTTGACACATCTGACTCGTAAGGGTGTGCCATACATCTAGAGTGATGCCTGTCAGTTGGCATTCGATGAATTGAAGGACAAATTGACCTCAGCACCTGTGTTAGCATTGCCGAGACCGGGAGTTGAGTATTTGGTTTACACCGATGCGTCTTTGCAAGGGCTTGGAGGTGTATTGCAGCAGGAGAGACAGGCCATAGCTTATGCTTCCCGTAAGCTTAAGCCTCATGAGAAGAATTACCCCACGCATGATTTGGAGATGGAGGCAGTGGTATTTGCCCTACGGATTTGGAGGAACTATCTTTTGGGGGATAAGTTCCAATTGTTCACGGACCAAAAGTCCCTACAGTACCTGTTCACGCAAAAGGAGTTGAATATACGGCAGCGTAGGTGGCTTGAGTTTATGAAGGACTACCAGTTCGATATCCAGTATCACCAGGGTAAGGCTAACGTAGTAGCAGACGCGTTGAGCCGTAGGCCAGTAGATGAGGTGGAAGAGGTGTGGAAGGCAAAGTGGAAGGAGTTGGGACACCAGGATGCAGTGGCCCGATCTTTCATGTCTATGATGACCGTTACACCGCAGATTGTCACGAAGGTAGTACGGGCACAGTCTAATGACTCGTTCTGTCAGGAGCGATAGATCGATTACTAGCAGAGGGAGCCGAGTCTTATACCGTTAGCTCAGACGGGGGATTACGCTTCAATGGGAGATTAGTGGTTTCGGAAGGGGAGGAATTGCGACACGAGGTGATGGTAGAGTCGCACGGCTCACGGTTCGCGGTACATCCCGGAGGGGACAAAATGTACCAAGACATGAGACGCCAGTATTGGTGGAGCGGTATGAAGAGAGATATCGCTGAGTTTGTTTCGAAATGCGGCACTTGTCAGCTTGTAAAAGTTGATCATCAGAGACCGGCAGGACTACTACAGCCGTTGGAGGTCCCGGTGTGGATGTGGGAGAGCATATCCATGGACTTTATCACGGGGTTGCCTACATCGCAGAAGGGGTCACGACTCCGTTTGGGTAATTGTGGACAGGTTGTCCAAAGTCTCTCACTTTTTACCCGTAAGGACTGACTACACTACGGGACAGTATGCCCAGCTCTTCATTTCAGAGATTGTGAGACTTCACGGTGTACCCCTAAATATCGTGTCTGACAGAGACAAGATATTTATTTCGCGGTTTTGGGAGAATTTCCAGCAGGCCATAGGCACGGAATTGCGGTTGAGTACGGCTTATCATCCGCAGACCGATGGGCAGACAGAGCGCTCAAATCAGATGTTGGAGGACATGCTACGCATGTGCATTATTGACTTTGGGGGTGGATGGGAACAGTACCTTCCACTGGTGGAGTTTGCTTACAACAACTCCTATCAGTTCACTATTGGCATGGCTCCGTTTGAAGAATTGTACGGTAGGCCTTATCGTTCCCCAGCATGTTGGTTAGAGGTGGGGGACAACAAACTACTTGGGCCGGAAGTGATTCAAGATACTTCGGCAAGGATTGAGTTGATTCGGAGTCGCATTCGGGTAGCTCAAGACAGGCAGAAGAGTTATGGTGATGCGAAGAGGTTTTTCATAGAATTCCAAGTGAGGGACCAGGTTTTGCTCAGAGTATCTCCTATGAAGGGGATTATGCGTTTCGGGAAGAAGGGGAAGTTGGCACCAAGGTATGTGGGGCCGTTTCCTATTATTGGGCAGATCGGACCAGTTGCGTATAGACTTGGGTTACCGGAGCATTTGCATCGGATTCACGATGTGTTCCATATTTCCTCGCTGAGGAAATACCTTAGAGATAATTTGGCTCATTCTCACATTGCTGTGGAGGACATCGATCTCCAGCCGGATAGCTCCTACGAGGAGGGGCCGATTGCTAATTTGGACAGAAGCGAGAGGAAACTGCGGTCAAAGATAGTCCCGTTAGTGCGTGTTCAGTGGCGACATCACAATGTCGAGGAGTCCACATGGGAGCGCGAGGATGAGATGCGCGAACGTTATCCAGAGTTTTTTTTAGCAGGTACTTTCTAGTTTCGAATTTCGGGACGAAATTCAGTTATTAGGGGGGAAGTATGTAATACCCCGTATTTTTGGCTATATTTATTTTTGGGATTAATTTTTAAATAAGAATTAATTGGGAATTAATCAGGGTAAAATACTAGCGAGTTGTGAGTTGGTATTTGACTATATTGAGCATATATGATATTATATGAATATTGAATTATGAAATTTGTCGTGAGATTGATATACGGCAATTTGGTCATTTTATTGGGACGCGTGTGACAGTCGCGTCATGATATAATTATTTTATTTATAAAAGTGAATTTAAATTCTATAAATCGTATGGTCATTTTGAGTGCGCCACTGCGTCCGGAAGGGTCGATATAGTCAGAAAACACTAGCCGGGGGTGTAGTTTGGGTTCCGGGGTATCTTTAGGCCATATCGGCAATATAAAGGGTATTTTGGTAATTTCGTATTTTTAGGAAATAAAAATGACGAAAATTAGAGAAGTAAATCTGATTGGGAATAGACCCACTAAACCCACTAACCAATCCTTAATGACCCAATAAGCTACGGAGGTTACCATTTAGGTTTCCAACTTCCCAAAGAAAACCCTAGCCACCATAGCCACTTTGGAGAAGAAAGCTTGGAGAGGGAGAGAAGGAGAAGGAATTCTGCAGAAAATCCTTACAAAATCAACACCAAATTCAGAGACAATCGAGGCAAGTGATTTAAATTCTTTTAATTCAGAGAATGTTTCCTCCATGTTAGATAATTTGAAGATTTACAATTATTCTTGAAAGATAAATGAAAACCCATCTTGTTTGGACATAGAACTTGAATATTGAGGACAAATTGCATGTAGAATCATATAAAGATGATTATTCTGGTATTAACATACGTTGGATGTAAGAAAAACGGATTTAGATTGGACTAATTGAGGACTTAAAAGTTTAGGGTTCATGTTCTTGAAAAATTGGGGAAAAAGTGTAAGGATTTGTAAATTTGATTGATGTTAGGATGGATTAATCCTTTAAAACGCGTTAGGATGTGACTATAATATGTTTAGGATTGATTAGGGACCTTAAAACATCGTTGGGACTAATTTTAGAAGAGATTTGAGGAGTAGAAATGGTGAAAAACGAGATTGGAAAAATTCTGGGCCGAAACTGGTCCCTCGTTAGAAGACCTTCCCAGGTCGTTCGAACGAGCTCGTTCGAACGAGCTTCTAACGAGTTGACCAGTCGCTTCTAATGAGGGGAGACTTCGTGCGATACCTTCGTTCGAACGAACTGTATTTCGTTCAATACATTCGTTCGAACGAGATGTCGTTAGAAGGTATAGTTCGTTCGAACGAACTGGAATCTCGTTCGAACAGCCTCGTTCGAACGAGACTTCTAACGAGCTCGCAGTTTAGGCCTTTTTGGCCTGTTTTGATTTTGGGAGTCCCGTGATCTTGTTCGAGGATATAGATAACCTTCCTTTGATGATGTATTGATAGGTTTGGGATGTTTGTGTTATTTTGAGGAGTAAATTATATACAAGCGATTCAAATTAAAGGGATAGTTGGGTTGTGACGTGAGTGTCTACTACGACGTGAGAATAAATTATGGCGAGTATGATTATAAACCGGAATCGTATAAAGTGTGTAAATTATATATTGGTACTAGAATGAGAATAATACTACGATTAAACTACGGGATTACTAAGACGTGTGTTTACTTAGTATTGGTATATGAATTGTGTGTATGACATACCTACCATACTTGCTATCACGGGAGGTTTGCGTTCGCTTAGGGCCCTCTAATCCTTGTGTTGCCCGGATTTAGACTGGTTACCTTGATGAACATAGGTCATAGAAAGACTTATTGGGATATTAATAAGTCCGCTAATCGTGGGAGCGTAGGTATGTGTGTGACCCATGTGATGTGACTGTGTTCGCCTCCATTATTTGTGATGTTGTTATCTGTGAACTATTCCTGAGAGATTCGGAATATGTAATCCTTATGTACGTGATGTACCGGGATGGATAGCAGAGTATGTGTTCACCGCAGCTTAGTTCTCGGGGTGCTTGTATTGTATATTTATGATGTGAATAATATACACTTAATTAATGGGAACCTTCATGTTAATGTTGTGAATATAATTACGGTATTGTTTCGAGAAAAACATAACGGGTTAGGTGATAGTGAAATATATTGCATATTGAGCATCTGAGTTTACGTTAAACCCCTATTTAATTATGAGCGTTATAATGTTAATAGAACCGAGTAATAAGGGTAGGACCTATGATAGTCTAGCTAGATATGATGTCACTTAGCTAGTGGTTTGTGTCGTTGTAGATGGGTACTTACGTTAGGAGTGCACAGTTAGACGAGAGGTGAGAATATCATGTGAGTGAACGTCCTAACATGTACTTTGCATTTAATGTTTTAAATGTTTTTAAAGCACTTGCAGGTTTTTAAAATATCTCCACATTCGGGCTCTGACCCGTTTGCTTTCATATATATTTTTCTTGTAAAACCATTTTAGGTGCCCAGCCACAAGGACACCATGCATAGGATACTCATTCAGGTGACGAGCTGTAGCTGTTTGTGGAAGCTACAGGGATTTGCTTGTAGACGCTTCTATCATTTGGATTCCAGATTCGTTATCTATCAGTTGTAGGGCATGTTTCCCATTTCTATTAGAGACATATTTCCATTTCAGTTTTTCAGACTTTGGCATGTATTGTTTCAGTATCCAGTTTAGTTATTTCAGTTGTGGTTTTGTAGTGAGGAGTTGTCCTCTAGAATTTACTTACATTATGTGATGGTTCTTCTATTTACTTCTTTATGGTGAATGGTGTTATTATTCTTCATTACACTTGTTGCATGTTAATCAGACTTAAATTAAAATTTGGCAACTTACTTTTTAAATACTAGGTGGTTAGTAATCATTAAAATGTTTTCGACAGTGATACTATTAACTGGACCAACTTGGCATTTTGAATTAATTTAATAAAGTAGTAGCTACCCGGTATTTAATTAGTCAGGGTGTCACACTTTATGATCCCAACTTCACGATCAATCTTGCCCTCATATTCTAAACGAATAGTTTTTTGCGGCATTAGAGTACAAATGGTGTAGTGCCCCTCCCATATGCACACCTCATCACCTCCATTATTGTCGATGCTGGCATTTAGCCTCCTTAGGCTTTTCCTCACCTCCTAGATCCCATTGGGCAAGCATTGCTCAGTAGGAGTACCAAGCAATGGGAAGCCATACGAGCAACTAAGGCAGCTATCGATGTTGATGAGGTTGATGACGACGATGACGATGAGGACGAGGTCGAGGATATTGAAATGGGGGAAAGTGAGGAAGATTATAATGAGGAAGTCGCTTCCAATTT
Organism: Sambucus nigra; assembly: GCA_949130495.1. Taxonomy (NCBI): domain Eukaryota; kingdom Viridiplantae; phylum Streptophyta; class Magnoliopsida; order Dipsacales; family Adoxaceae; genus Sambucus; species Sambucus nigra. Next base: position 682,092 of record CASBWL010000200.1, on the reverse strand, counting down.
GAGCCAGCAGGTGCAGATTTTTACAGACGCCTTCCATTGGTGGAGATGCGCTTAGACAATTTCCTCACGCAATACTAGCATGATGCATCACCTTCAAGCTGAGATGTATTGGATGACGACCCATACGACCCTATGCACCCGGTAGTTCCCACCCACCACCATAATGAAGTCCTTGTTTAGTGTTTTTGACGTGTTGATTGTGTTTGTGTTTTATTTATGTTGGTTATCACAACTGGTTTTTTTCTATCCTCTTGTAACACATGCTTGATCTTAATATAAAAATATGCATTTATCTTATTTGTTCATTTTATTTCTTTGCCCTTTTAATTCGCTCTTACCTGGATTTTAACCCTTTTTTCTTAAGTACAATGCAAAATTCTAAGTTGGGGGGGGGGGGGGGGGTCAAGTGCGTACTTCTACAACTTCACAAATTTTCAAAATGCCCAAAAATTTTAAAAAAATGAAAATTTTCGAAAATGCCAAAAATATTTTTCTTCAAAATAAATAAAAATTGGAATTTAAAAGCTTCAAAAATGTCACAAATCTTTTTTCACAATTTGTAAAAAAATCCAATGCACAAAGCCAAAATTAACCAAAGATGGAAATTGAACGAAAATTGACGACTTAACGAATAAGTTTGGAGATTAACCAACCCGGTGAGATTTCGAGCCTATCATGTTTTCAGTTTTCAAATCAATCCGAGTTAATGGTTACCTCAATTTTCAATTTTGCATTTACATAAGTTGTTAAGGATCTCAATTCCTTTATTTTGATCGGTTACAAGAAAATGTGTGAGATGTTGTCTTGAAAAAATGTGCTGAAAATATCTCTAAAAATTAATTCATCTCGAGACGCATATGGAAATGTAATTAGCAATTTGGACAATGAAGTAGGCCTTTGTTTGTCACCCAAAAATATCGGCCAGAAAAAGTCATGAAAAATTAACCTTTTTACAACCCAATTTGATCCGAATAAGTTTTTTCCTTTCGTTTGACAACCCGAAAAACCCCAATTGGCCTGGAATTGTGAAAAGTGAAAATTCAGAAAGTATGTCCGAAAAGTGCATAAAAAGTGGCAAGAAAAAAAATTATTTAAAAAATTCTCAACGAAAATAGTAACACAAAGAAAAGTGTGAAAAATATGAAAAAATGGAAAAAGAAGAGAAAAAAGAGCAACAGCCTGGAAAAGTACTAACGGTCATCATAAGAACATTTTTCCAATTTTGAATTTCCCTATCATTTCCATTTTACCCAGTGCAACCTTAAATCCAAGAAAGTCCTAACCAAGTCCATATTGCTAAATTATCTACAACGTGGAGAGCTAAGGTACAAAGTATAATAAAAGAGATTATATGGCGTGAAAAAAGGCGATGTTTCCCCTTTCCCAATGATCGTATTTCGATGATGAGCTACTTTCACCTAAAATATTCCCGTCTTTCAAGTGTGTGTCCATTATATTTACTCTTTATCTCATGCCTACCGAGAGAATTAGACACATTCTGAGTGATTAGTTTATAAGAGCATCCCGTGAGATTTTGGAATCAAAGTGAATTTTCAGAAAGTAACGTAATGATCAATCGGTGAAAATTAGCGGCTCGATTTTCGACTTCGCACACACACACACACACACTATGACTTGAGACTTGTGAATATGATTTTAATGTGACCATTTTTGGGGAGTTTAAGTTGTATAATTTTTAAGTGTTTTGAACTTTCTTTGAGTCTAGGAAAATGAATTTTGTGGGTATATTCACTGCAAACTCTCACGAGACGCAACTCGTCCTACCAGGGTAACCTAAGAGTTTAAAGGCTTGTTGCATACGCTAAATGAAATTGCTTGCCTGCAAAAGAGGTTTTCGATCCCATTTAGTGTTTGCTGAGAGTTTGACCATGTTGTGATTCTTTTACACTCTTCGGGACGATCAAAGTTCTAAGTTGGGGGGGGTTTGATTATGCATAAATTCTTCGTATTTATCCCCGTAATTTAGAGCCTTTTATCGGTCCGCGAAGTGTAATTCGAGTGAATTTATCTCATAGCATTGCTACTGACATTTTTTAACGAGTATGTCGAGATTCGAATATTTCTCATAACTTTGCAGATATTTGATGCATACAAAGAAAAAAGAAACCGAAAGAAAGAATGAAAATAAAAGTAGAAATGTCAAAGGGGCAAAATAGTAATTTGCATCAAGAATTTGGAAGAAAAGCCCAAGAGAAATTTAATATTTCAAGTCTATGAACACCTAGGAAGAAATAGCATCCAAATTCGAGTCACGAATCAGAAGTTACAAGACTTCAAAGTTGATAGAAAATCACAAAGAAGAAATAATTTCTTGTGAAGATCAAACCGAACCGAAGAGGTTGAAAAATGAACTAATCCCGTCCTTAGAAAACTTTTTGTGAAACATAAAAAGATGGAACATAACCAAAGTTGAAGAAAACAAACCGAACCTGTGGCCATTCCTGATCCCCGCCGCGGAGGGAAAAGGATCCTTCGGGTCCCACGCGTCCCCTCTTGGGAGAGCGCTTCGGCCAACGTCGATTAGTGAGGTGAGAAAATGTAGAGAGATTCAAAGTCGCTAGTCTATTTTACTCAAAATAGACAAAAGAAAAAAGGGGAAGCCACCCCAAAGGATGGAATCCAAAGACATACTGGTGCGTGCGAAACCAAAATGATTCGAGAAGGGTTCGGAGGCTTAGTTACGAAATGGGAAGGTGTTAGGCACCCATTCCGCCCTTTCGGTCTCTCATGAATATTTGCTATTTTCATTTATATTTCCCCCCATGATATGTGTGCATGTGTATATATATAATGGAGGTAGGAATCCTCGACTTGTATCATGGAAAAGATAAAGCGAGTCATCCATAGGAATGTGAGATTAATGTAGAAAATAGGTTTGCGCGATTACCCTTGCGTTAATTGTTATAAGGGAACGATAACACATGTGGAATAATATGCCACTAAGAATGAATGTATGGAATATAATAGAAAATGAGATAAAGAGAAGATAGAAAATAAGAGAAAAAGTGAGAAAAGGACTCGAGTCTCGGGTTTTACCCCGAGACGCCTACGTAGCCTATGAAGGCATCAAAGTCCTTGTAGTTCGCATAGTTATCCCATAAATCCAAATGGATAAATATCGTATTTGTAAGTGTGTGTGTGTGTGGAAAAAGTGTTTTAGTTGTGAGACAAGTGTGGAAAAAGTGTGAGAATCCTTATTTGGAATTTATAAGCAAACCCTCTTTTTCTTATTTTTTTTGGGTTTTATTTATATGAAAAATAAGAGATGTGCAATAATACTAGATAAAAAGTATGTTAGAATATGTGAAATAAGATAATAAAAGTTCTTAGGTAATAAAACAAGTTATTGCAAATTTAAGAAGATTTGAAGAGAAAGGTGAGAAAGTTGGACCTTCTTGGTGACTTTGAGCTTGATCTTGAATGTTGTAAAGCATCCCTTGCAAATGGATGATGATGGAGAGTGGTTAATTCATCAAGTTTGATGAAAGGGATGATGAAAAGTTGAAGTGAAAAAGGGATTTGGAAGTTGAAATCACGCTTACTTCGAGAGAGGTTTCTAGGACTTGCTGGGAGTCATTTCCCTCTAATCTGAACTCTTCTTGCAAATGAGGCCAAGGCCTCCTTTTATAGGCCCAGGGGTTTGTCGATTGGCATTTCCATGGCACTACCTATCGGTAGGTGCCGATAGGCAGGGTCTGGGACCTGCCATTTGGCAGTTAGCTTCAGGCTTTTTTAGAAAATTGGCCACCGAGGGCAAACCGTTGGTCAGAATCTCACACGGGGAATACCGTTGGAAAGGTATTTCAGAGACCTTCGAAAGTCCTTTGGACTGCTCCTGATTTCAGGAGTTGAGTTTAGGTCAAATGTGGCTCGGAAGCGTTTGTCAGTCCGTTGGATGGGGAATCGTTCGGACGCAAATGGATCGTTTGTCCGCATGGTAAGTCCGAATCGCGCACAGGGTGGACAGTTAGAAAGGTTAGGAGATGTACTTTGACATTCCAAAGAGTTTGACCCAGTTTGAGGATTTGACTTTGTTCAATCGGGCTCGAGAAGCATTCGATGACCTCTCGGAGTCAAACAGATCGTTCGTCCGTATGGAAAGTCAGAATCGCGCACGAGATGGACTATTAGAAAGGGTATTCAGGTCGCTATGAAGATTCATTTAGCATCAGTCAAGCTGAAGAGTTGACATAGGTCAAATAGAGCTCGGGAGCGCCTGGTGGCCTCTAGGTCAGGTTTCGAACGCAAATAGATCGTTCGTCCGCATGGTGAGTTAGAATCGCGCACAGGGCAGACCATTGGAAAGGGTATTCAGTGCCCTTCAAAGATTTATTTAGTCTCGGTCGAGATGAAGAGTTTGACTTTTAGGTCAAACTGAGCCGAGGAGTGCCCAATAGCTTTCAGGTCAGTACTCGGGACGTGGCCTGGGTTTACGGTTATGAAGGGAGGTACTAGGGACCTAAGGAGAGTTAGGGGATAATAGAATGGGATGTCTACAGAGCCCCTCGACGGGTGAGTTTGGAACAAATGATGACCGTTGAATAGACACCACATGATGCTTTTGAGGGATTATGACCGATTTAGAGGGTTGAGGTCAATTCTGAGGACCTAAGGAGTGTGCTGGGGATGATCAATTATGCGGATCAAAATCGAATCTACGAGCTTAGGGTAAAGGTCTAGCGAGGTCAATTCTGACAGAAAGAGTGGTGACAATCGAGGACCGAGGTGAATTCTGACCAAACTTAGGTGACGATCCAAGACCGGGGCCAATTCTGACCCAAGAGTGGTGACGATCGAGGACCGAGGTCAATTCTGACCTAAATTAGGTGATGATCAAAGACCGGACCCAATTCTGACCCAGGAGTGGTGACGAACGAGGACCAAGGTCAATTCTGACCTAACTCAAGTGACGATCCAAGACCGGGTCCAATTCGGACCCAAGAGTGGTGACGACCGAGGATCGAGGTCAATTTTGACCTAACTTAGGTGACGATCCAAGACCGGGGACAATTTTGACCCAAGAGTGGTGACGAGTGAGGAACGAGGCCAATTCTGACCTAACTTAGGTGATGATCCAAGACCGGGGCCAATTTTAACCCAAGAGTGGTGATGACCGATGACTGAAGTCAATTCTAACCTAACTTAGGTGATGATCCAAGACCGGGGCCAATTCTGACCCAAGAGTGGTTACGATCTAGGTCAATTCTGACCTAACTTAGGTGACGATCCAAGACCGGGGCCAATTCTGACCCAAGAGTGGTGACGACCGAGGATCGAGGTCAATTCTGACCTAACTTAGGTGACTATCCAAGACCGGGACCAATTATGACCCAAGAGTGGTGACGATCGAGGACCGAGGTCAATTCTGACCTAACTTAGGTGATGATCCAAGATCGGGGCCAATTCTGACCCAAGAGTGGCGATGATCGAGGACCGAGGTCAATTCTGACCTAACTTAGGTGACGATCCAAGATCGGGGCCAATTTTGACCCAAGAGTGGTGACGACCGAGGACCGAGGTCAATTCTGACCTAACTTAGGTGACGATCCAAGACCGGGGTCAATTCTGACCCAAGAGTGGAGACGACCGAGGACCGAGGATCGAGGTCAATTTGACCTAACTTAGGTGACGATCCAAGACCGGGGTCAATTTTGACCTAAGAGTGGTAACGAGCGAGGGCCGAGGTCAATTCTGACCTAACTTAGGTGACGATCCAAGACCGAGGTCAATTCTGACCTAAGAGTGATTCCATTTCCTTGAGAAAAGAAAAGAGTTCCACTGGGGGGTAAGAATTGGATTTGGGGTTTCGCTGGGGATAAGAATTGGATTTGGGGTTCCGTTGGGGATAAGAATTGGATTTGAGGTTTCGCTAGGGAACGATGAATGAGCTGGGGAAGATTTGGATTTGAGGTTCCGCTGGGGAACAATGAATGAGCTGGGGAAGATTTGGATCGTCGCCTTGGGCGAGTGATTCTTCTGAAATCCGCTGGGGAAAATACCATGCTATATTGTTTCGCACTGGGTAGCCGATGGCTGGGTAGGCTTTGTGTCCTTGATTTGAGCGGAGGAGTTGATTGTTAGGGATATAACAGGTTTAAGGTTGTAAACTCTACTGAGGAGATGATTAGGTGGTCTGGGCTCATTGCTCAAGAGGTCATTTTGAGGGTTCCGTTGGGGAAAAAGAGGTTTCACCTAAAAGAGTGTGAAATTTTCTTGACGAAAACGTTCTAAATCCTTATTGGGATTTTTAGGAATTTTCTGAGGGTTTTTCAGGGTTTTCTGGCATTTTCCAGGAATTTCTGTACGAAATTTTAAGGGGGGTGTCGATCGGCATAGACTGAAGGGTGCCATTCGGCAGTGGCACGAACTTTTGGACTGCCTCGGGAAGGTGAGGAGTCAGTGCCGATCGGTATGGAAGGGGGAGGTGTCTATCGACATGGCACTTGGCATCCTATATAAAGGGGGCGAATCCCTTTCATTTTTCACATCTTCTTACCTTCTCTCTTTCTGCGATTTCTTTCTGCGAATTGTTCTAACCTTCTGATCTTCAAGAAATGGCCTCCTTTGTGAGAACTATTATCTACCGGGAGTGGTTGACCATTGATGACTGGGTGAATGTGGATTGGAGGGACAGGGTGCCCCTTTCTTTGGGGAACGAGAATGCTTTCGATGCAATTGAGCCGGCTGCGGATGAGCGAACTTTGCTGCGGGAGCCATCGCGTAATCGCTCTTCAAGAGTGATTCTTGGCGGTCATGTAAGTAACCTGACCTTTGGAATTCCCTTATTTTTGGGTGATTTTTCATTCATTCTTGACTTTTGATGAGATCTTTCCTTTTGCCAGTCTGATATTTCCTTGAGGAACATACGTGCTTATGGGACGACAGGGCTTAAGGATGTTTGGGAGCATCTTCCACCCGTGGTGTGCTGGATGGTATCATCAGTGGGTTTTGGGAGGTTGGCGGCTGTGCTGGATGAGACGCCTAGTTCGACAACGGTCTTGTGCGCTTTGGGGGAGAGGTGGTGGGACACTACGCACACTTTCCATTTTGGCTTTGGGGAGATGACGGTGACTCCCATAGATGTGAAGCAACTGCTGGGGCTAGATTGTGATGGGGAGCAGATAGAGGCGGATCGCTCCTTGCGGGTGAGGCCAGAGGCGGTGCATGCGGCACTTGATGGTGTGAGGAGGATAGGTTTTGGAGATTCTATCCGGTTGTCTCTGCTGAAGGATGTTTTGCTGAGTAGGGTGATTGATGTGGAGGATGGGCTAGAAGTGAGGCAGATGGCCCGGTTGTTCATCTTGTTGCTGTTGGGAGGTTTCATGGTGGCGTCGAGCGTCTACATCATCTATTTGTGGTTTCTGCCGTACTTGAAGATGTTTTTGAACATCCCTTTCTATGATTGGGGGAGTCTGACCTTGGCGACCATTTACTCTTCTTTGGATGCATTCAGCCGGTGCTGTCGATAGACTTTTACTGGAGCCACGTATCTCCTTGAGGTATTCTTTACTTCGCGCATTTTTTTTTCATGCATTCGTATTTTCCTCATGCGTCTCCTTTTGTTTGTGAATTCAGACATGGTTCTATGAGGTGATTGGGTGCAACACTCCGCTGATTTCTCTAAAGGACAACACTGTTGGGGACTTCTACCGACTATATCGATGGCGTAAGGCCAACTGGCAGCCGAAGGGATCTCTCTCCCTGGAGGCGGTGCGTCCGGTCTTGAATGACCTGACCAGTGGTCGGGTAAGACTCTTTCCATTTCAGTCTTAGTTTTTGCACCTTTTGATCTTGTATTGACTCATGCCTTCTTGGGGGTTTTTAGGTGACCTTTTATCCTTGGGGGACAGCCATTCAGAATACGGGGATGACTAGGGTGAACGCGTAGATGAGGCGTGTGTTGGCTCATGAGTTCGGCTATTCCTGGTATCTCGAGGAGAGGGTGGTTCGCCAGATCACCGAGGAGGAAGTGGTGGTGCCACCTATGTAGCCTCCTATGTCTTTGAGGCGGGAGCGACAACTGTTGGCGGATGAGAGGATCGCGGCGATGATCGGCTAGTCCTATGCGTTGTACACTGATATGGCTGTGTCGTATGACTATATGGACTTTGTGACGAGCTGGTTGATGGTGCCTAGCATACATGACACCTTGCCTTTCCCTCCTGCGAGTTTGAGTCGGGTGGTGGGGTCTTCCCATAGTGGTGGTGGTCTGTCGGCATCTGCGACGGCGGCGACCTCGGAGGTTCCTTTTGTGCGGTTGCACACTCCTTCGTACAACATCCTCTGGGTTGATGGAGGGATATTGTCGATGCTGCATTGTCCTCTTGCGATGGATCCGGAGGAGCTGGATTTGATAGAGGAGGTCCTTCGTCCTGCGGTAAACCTTTCGATCCTTTTCCTCTTTTTGATTTCCTTTGCTTGATACTGATTTTGCCTTTTCCTTACAGCAAATTCGGGTGTCGACCACTTGGCTAAGAGACATCAGAGACTGGATATCATCGGCAATTGCCCATATTCGGGATGCTGTCCCTTTTCCTTCTTTCCTGGTGCCGTCAGCCTCGTCTGGGGAAGACTCTGGCTCGGTTAGTCGGGGCGCGTCATCTCATCATAGGGGAAAGAGAGCGCGTCGCAGGGGTGGAAGCTCTTGAGAAAGAGAGAGAGAATGTGGGTTCGGGGTCAGTCCCGTTGTTTTAGGCTTTTCTTTCTATTTCCTGCAAAATGATGTAACACATAAAACATATATATGCAATGCAATGAAGTTTTTTGACTATCTTTTATTTTAATGATGAATGAATGCATACGCTTTTTAATTTGCTGCTGAGACCGTAAAAAAGGAATATTTTTGGAAATTTGTGAAGGAAAGTTTTTAATTTAAAAAGGGGAATTATATAAGGAGGAAAAGGGATTTTAAAATTCTGTTGAGAATATCAATTTATTTCTATTTCAGTTTTCTGATTTGACAAAAGAGGAAAAAGGGAAATTTCCCAAAATGGCGGGGTTGTCGATCGGCAAGTACCCTGACCTGCCTATCGACAGTTCAGTCCAGTCCCATCAATTGAAAGCTCTTATTGGTACCCTCTTCAGCCTTTGGTACCTTGTGGGGTAGGATTCCTTCCAATTTCTGCAGGGATTATGCCCCTAGTGAGGATTTTTAAGTATAAAAAAGGAAAAGGGTGGAGTGTTCTTATCACACCTTTTCATTCTTATCCACTTGCCTACTATCTTTTTGCCCCGCAAGATGGCTCTCCCTGGTAGCATTGAGTTTGCTAATTACCTCGAAGCCTTGGAAGTAATGTGCTCTTATAATGTTGACTACGATGCTTTCAACATGCGTCGAGTCTCCTTGTGGAGTAATCGACTTATTGAGTGGAATATGCTGATAGCGGCGGTACAATTCTGGTACCCCAAAGACCATGTATTCCGCTTTGGGTTGGAATAAGTTTGTCCTACCTACGAGTAATTTACTGCCATACTGGGTGTGAATCCTAGTGTTTCTGAGGCTTTACCTGAATTTTCCCGCTCTTTTAGGGATTTGTTGGCCGGGCTTCTTCATATCTCGCCTTCGGCGGTTAGATTATTAGTTGTTGGGGGAATGATCACCCTCTCGGTGGTGTTGCAGTCCGTGCATTTGTGAGAAGTAGGTGATGCTGGCTATGCTGGAGCCGTAGTTCTGGGACTTGTTTTAAAATTATTGTTGGTGACTGGGGAGGTGCGCGTGGACCCTCAGCTTACAGCCATTACTTCATGGATGTCATATTGTCGTAATCCTATGGCGGTGATGTTGGCGGAGATTCTGAATGGCCTGGATGCCTGGAGAGAAGGTCATTCTGACTTCTTAAGGGGTAGACCTGTGATGCTGTTCACGTGGTTGTCTGAAAGATTCCGTTTGGCGACTCCTCCAGAGTATCCCTTGTCAGATTTACCCAACTTCTTTTCGTGCTACTTCATCCGTGTTGGCCTGCATGTTGAGAATTAGGAGAATTGGATTGTGGAGTATGGGGCTCGTGGGTTGTATTGGTCAGTGCCTTGGTGGGGACAGTTGCAGTTAAATCTGGATCTAGGAGAGTATTCATACGTGCGACTGGTTGGTCTCAGATAGACCTCTTTTTATTTCCCTTGGAGTCTTCTGCGCCAATTTGGCTTGGCCCAGGTCATGCCCCCTCAGACCTCAAATTTCTTTCCAGTAGAAGATTTAACTGAGCACCTGCATCTGTTGCTTGGATCTCTGTGGGAAAATCGGCGCCAATCGACCCGTCCCTCTCAGTCTGTCGGGAAGGTTTGCCATGTCCCCAAAGATTATATGAAGTTGTTATATAGGAAAGTAGTCAACAAGATGTTGGCAGTAGAGACTGGTCAAAGGTGGTTTATTTTATCTGACTCCATGGAAGGGGGTGTTATGGTCTTTTCGAAGATGGTCAAGGTTCATCGATCCATGGAATGTTTACGGCACTCTATTCAGGCAGGGGAAACTTGGGGTCCTCAGGATGTGGATGGTGAGGGCGCAAGTTCTTCTGTTAGCTGTGGGTAGGACTCTTGGAGTGTTTATTTTGTGTAATAGGTGTGGGGATTTTATCTGGCTTTTTATGGTAATAGGGGGAAGGGAGTTATCCGTTCCTTTTTCTTATGTAATCCGTACTGTCATTTCTTATTAATGAAATAAACAAGTTTCTGATCATCTAGTTGTTCCTTTCGATGAATTTTGTATTTTGAATTATCTATACCGATTGCTAAGGCATACATAATCCTCTTGTTCAAGTAGATGTTTAGAATGAAGCCGCCGTTCTCGGAGGTAAGAAAAGAATATATTTTTGTGAAAAAGAAGGGGTCGTGCTCATGTGAGATGTATGAGCTACCTACGTACCTCCGGGGTTTTTGAATTTTTTTGTTTAAAAGTGGTTTTTTGTAGAGTCTCAGGCCCACGTAGTTCTGGGTAGAGGGAAATAAAGATTTTTTTTTTAGAATAGAAGGGGGATGAGAAGAGTTGTAGCGCGCCGAAATTTCAGACTAGGGGTAGAATTTCTTGAGACGATCCAGATTGATTGGACGAGCCATCTCTTCCCCATCCAGGTCAGTGAGCATGGCGGCACCGCCAAACAAAATTCTCTTCATAATGTAAGGGCTGCTCCAATTGGGCTTAAATTTCCCCCTGGGGTCCTAGATGGGTTCTATCATCTCCTTGAGGGCTAAATCCCCCTCTCGGACACCGCGATCCTTGACTCTCTTATTAAATGAATGCGCTATTCGGCGATGGTACCCTTGTATGTAGTATAGAGCCTTTAATCTTCTTTCCTCCAGGAGGGTCAGCTGGTCAAGACGGTTTTGGCACCAGTCTACTTCACTAACCTTGCCTTCGAGCATGACGCGTAGCAAGGGTATTTCCATCTCCAAAGGTAGGACTTCTTCCATGACGTAGACCAGAGAGTAAGGGGTAGCCCTAGTAGAGGTTCGAATTTAGGTTCGATAGCCCCAGAGGGCGTACGAGATCCGGTCGGCCCAATCCCTATAACTTTCGGTCATCTTACTGATGATGGCTTTGAGGTTTTTATTGGTAGCCTCAACTTCACCATTAGTCTGACGTCGCTAGGGAGAAGATTTGTGTCTCTGAATCCCATTCTCGTTGACTACTTCTGTGACTTTTGCCTCAAAGTGCAAACCGTTATCTGACACTAGCTCGTGTGGGACCCCATATCGACAGATGATATTTTTCTTGATGAATTTGGCCACCTTCTTGGCATTTAATACTGCGTATGACTCAGCTTCGACCCATTTGGTGAAGTAATCAATGGTAACTAGGATGAACTCATGCCCATTTGACGTCTTTGGTGTAACCTTCCCTATGATGTCGATACCCCAGGTGGAGAACGGCCATGGAGAAGTCATGTTGTATAATTCTTATAGTGGTAGATGTTGGAGATTAGAGAACTGTGGGAATTTAGGGCATCTCCAAACATAGGCGGTGCAATCATGGGCCATGGTAGCCCAGTAGTTGCCCTGTAGGATGATCTTCTTAGCAAGCATGTGACTATTCATTCGGGGCCCACATTCCCCGCTGTGGATTTTTTGCATTATCTTTTCAATGTCATCCCCTGCGATATAGTGCAAATGAGTTCCATCAAAATTCCTCTTGAGTAGTGCTTTATGACGGATGATGTATTGGGCATCCAGCCTTCGGAGGGTAGCTCGGTCATTCTTGTTGGAACCCTCGGGATACCTATCGTACCTGAGGAGGCACCAAATATCATAGTACCAGTAGTTGACTAGCTTAGGATCTTCGGTGGTGATGAGCTCAATGTGGTAGCAATGGGTTAGTTTGTTTTGGTTTTGAACTAGGAAGGGGGTCATTATTATTCCCTTGGGCATGTCGACCATGGAGGCCAAGGTAGCGAGAGCATCGGCTAGGTTATTCTTTGCCCGGGGTAGGTAATGGAAGGTGATATCTCGAAATTGGGAGGCTAACTCTTCTAATTGGGCGTGAAAGGGTTAGAGCTTTTCGTCCTTGACTTTACACTTTCTGAGCACCTGACCGATGATGAGGGCAGAATCCCCATATACATCAAAGTATTGAATACCTTTCTTGAGAGCAACCTTGAGGGCCACTGCGCATGCCTCGAATTCCATCATGTTATTGGTGTAGGAGAAATTCAACTTGATGGCGATGGGAGTATGAGAGTCATCCAGGGTAACCAGGAGTATCCCAATGCCTTATTCCTTTTTGTTGGCAGCGTCGTCAAAGAACATTTGCCATCGGAGGCTGTCTTGGGAAGTTCAAAGGATATTCTCATCTGGGAATTCGGAGATCCAGACATTAGTTTCTTCTACGGGGTAATCCACGAGGTAGTGAGAGATGGCTCTTCCTTTCATGGCTTTCTGTGTGACGTACACAATATCGAACTCGGTTAGGAGCATCAACCATCGAGCCATTCGGCTAGATAAGGGGAGTTTCTCAAGAAGGTATTTGATGGGATCCATTCGGGATACAAGTTTGATGGGGAAGGCGAGCATGTAGTGTCGCAACTTTTGGATGACCCAGATAAGTGCGACATGTGCCTATTCTAGAGCAGTGTAGTTGACCTCATACCCGTCCATTTTGCGACTGGCATAATAGATGGATCCTTCTTTGCGGGAATCCTCAAGGTATTGGTCTAGCAAATCCCCAGCTGCAGTGCCGGTTATGGTTAGGTATAGGAGTAAAGGGAGACTAGGCTGTGGTGGCATGAGAACTTGAGGTTGGGTTAGATATTATTTGATTTGGTTAAAATCTTCTTGGTAGTCCTTGTTCCAAACCTTGGTTGAATCCTTTCGGAGGATCTTGAAGATTAGTTCACAGATGGAGGTTAGTTGGCTGATGAACCGGTTGATATATTGTAATTTCGAAAGGAAACCTCGAACTTCCTTCTCTGTTCGGGGAGGCGCATCTCAACTATGGCCTTCAGCTTGGTGAGATCTTCTTCTACCCCTTTCTCACTGACCATGAATCCTAAGAGTTTTCCCTTTGTAATGCCGAAGACACACTTCGGTGGATTGAGTCTCATCTGATACTGCCGTAGTCGTTCGAAGAACATTCAGAGAGCAGGAGCATGACCTTCTTTAGTTTTGGACTTGATAATAATATCATCCACGTAAACCTCGACCTCCTTATGAATCAGGTCGTGCAGGATGGTTGTGGCATCCCTTTGGTATGTAGCCCCAGCATTCTTGAGACCGAATGGTGTAACGGTGTAACAGAAGGTTCCCCATAGGGTGATGAATGCGGTATTTTCTTGGTGGTTGGGGTTCATCTTGATTTGGTTGTATCCGGCACACCCGTTGACGAATAACTTGAGAGCATGACTTGTTGTGTTGTCCACGATCATGTCGATGTTGGGTAGCGGATAATCATCCTTCTGAGAAGTTTTGTTTAAATCTCGGTAATCCATACACATTCTAACCTTTCCTCCTGATTTGGTACAGGCACTATATTGGCTAGCCACGTGGGATATTTGATCACTCGAATGAAACCTACGTTCAACTGATTGACCACCTTTTCTTTAAATTTGACCGTCCATCCGGTGCGGAGCTTTCTCAACTTTTGTTTAACCATCTTGTAATCTGGTAGAGTAGGGATCTCATGCTGAGCTATTTCTGGACCAATACCGGGCATATCGTCGTAGGGCCATGCGAAGACATCTAGGAACTCTTTCAGCAATTCTTCGAATTGTGCACGCTCATGCTTGTCAAGGGTGGCCCCTATCCTAATCTTGCGCAGTTGGCTACTAGAACCGAGATTAATAACAATAGTCTCTTTTTCATTAACTTGAACACGGTTATGTTGTTTATTATTAACCTTATTTAGACCAGTTAAGAATTGTTCATTTGCAAAATCATCATCATCAAAAGTTCGATTAAAATCTAACCAATTAATGTAAGGCACATCAAGATACTCAAAATCTTCGTTTATTTGATTGATAGGAAAAACAGCATTGAGAACCTCATCAAAAGAGGTCTTGATTACATTTGAGCAAGGATAGACAACAAAATAAGAAACATGGTAAACATTGGGGTTAGGGGAGATTTCAAAAGGTAAAAATAGCGCATCATGCGGGAGAGGTGTATCTGCAGCTTTAATAAGACGGGATGGGTCCATTGATGCAGTGCCTGAGTGAACCATGCATAGTGCCAGCCCCAGTGTCTGTAAGTTGAAGGAATCTTCGGAATCACTTTCCTCAGTTTTTTCGGTATCTTTTATGAGCGGTTGTACCCGCTGTGGGAAATTTTTGACCCATGGATAACTATCTTGGAAAAAGATCTCCATTCCAGGCTTCATTTTCTTGTCTGTGTGGTCGTACCATGGTTCTGGAAAACCGCAAAAGGGGAAATCCTCGCCCTCTTTGATGAATCGTCCATTTAAGGAATCTCCTGAGATAGTTCGAACGCAGTATAATCCTCTCTTTGATCGAGTCTGGAGAATCATTCTAAGCTCTTGTTCTGATGGCTAATACCCCAACACACAAGGAGGGAAATCTTTCTTATGTTCGATGGGCTCAAGTATCCCCTGCTACCTTTGTCCTAGCCCCAGTCCGGGCATGAAGTGCATGTTTCTGAACATCTGAATCACATTGACATTGCCATGAGGGTCATATTCTGGACAAACCTTTTCTTTGAAACCGTCCCCTACCGGGAGTAGGAATGGCTCAACTCGGAATCCTGATAGGAGCATATCATTTGACCCATGCTGTATCTCAAGAATTGGACTGCTGGTGCTTGTACCCTCGGCATTGTCGTCGTCACCCAAAAATGGTGATGACTCGCCCATCGGCGAAGAACATTAATTTCTGATGGGGTGAGGAAGAGACACCCCTGATATTGTTGAGCTAGGGACGTCCGAGCAACAGGTTGAAATAGGCCGGGATATCAATGACTTGGAATTCGACGACGGGGTTTATAGGTCCAACCCCTATTGGAAGTTTTATGGATTCCATCACCTCCCGACGGGTATTATCGTAGGCACGCACGACAGCGGAGGTTGGAGCGAGGTCACTTTCTTTCAGACCTAAACATTTGAAGGTTCTCAGTGGGCAGACATTCAAAGCGGATTCGTTATCAACGAGAGAAAGCGGTACAACCTTCCCCATAACTTTGATGGAGATGTTAAGTGCATGATTGTGATTTGGCCCAATTTTGGGTATTTCTTCTTCAGAAAATGACAACATTCGGGTGGAGGTCAAGGATCTGACCAAATTTACCGCTTTTTCTGGTGTGGTAGAAGGAGGAACTATAGGTCCAGTGAGTAATTTGATTAAAGCATTTCTGTGTAGCTGGGAAGACATGAAAATCCCCCATAGAGTGATGTTAGCTTGAGTTTTCTTCAGTTGATCAAGGATCTTTCTCTCCTCAATGGTCATCTCTATCATAGGAAGGCTTTCAACGCCTTTCCCCTTGTCATTTGCTAGTAGCGATCTTGGAACTTGGTAATGTCTCCCAGATCTAGTCATGTGATTTACCAAAGAAGAGAAAAACATGAATCCCGTTTCTTAATTGATCTCAAGCTGCTCTGCCACCCTATTTATTTCTTTGAGGAGTTTTTCAAATGATATCATCCCACATAAGTCGGTTACTGGGCCAGTTCTTCCTGAAGCTTGCTCTTTATTTCAATCTTCGAATTCTTCCCCCCATCCGGTGGAAACGATTCTATTTTCCCCTGTGAAGTCAATGTGTTCCATAACTTCAACGGCTTCCTCATATAGGTCTTCCCATTCTGTGGGGATGTGTAAGGGTGAAGGGACCAGGTGTCCTTGTATCTTCAAAGCACCAAATAACTCCGTGATACTGCAAATGTTGTTGGTTTGCCTGAATGCTTTCACCATGATCTGGACAACATCATCTAAGCTGACTTCATCGGTGGGTATCACCCAACTATCTGATTCTCGGGACCATTTTTGCGCTTCCAAAAATCGCGGACTGAACCTCTAGGAATCGATAATCATCTGTGAGGGGAATTTCAGCCCGAACTCTAGGAGTTAATTTAATACCTCTGAAAATTCCATACTTCCACTTTCAGAACGGGCCCGGACAGTGATGCATGCTCTAGTAAGGAGTGATAGCGCCCGATCAACGGGGCTAATGGGGTGTAGGAGGAAATATGGGCAAATTTGAAGAGGTGTAGGAAGGTATAGGGGTGTGATTTTGGTTAATGGATCGAAATTCGGGTTTTCTTCCAAGAAGATCGCATTGGGGTGATTTGGGAGTGGATTTTGAGTAGTGTTTGGCTTAGGATGATCTTGGATTATGTTTCGAAGGTGGAAGCATTGGTCAGTGGTATGGCCAGTCGTTTGGTGAAAGGCGCAATGAGCATCGATCTTGAAATTTCTATGAAGTGGATTGGGTAATGGACAGGGATCCAAAGGTTTTATAAGGTTTGGGCTTAACAGGGCTTGGTAGACTTTGGAGAGGGGACCATGGAGCTCAGTGTATTCCCTATGGATGGGGGCAGGGCAAATTTCTGGTGCCCATGATGTGGTTGGTTGAGAGATGTTGTCGATGGTTGAGGCTGCAGCATTGACAGGCTTGTCATATTTTTTGGGGGTGAACTGTCCGGACACCTTCTTCGGTTCAACTTATGTTTTGGCAAGACCCTCCTCGATTTATACTCCTGCTTCTATGAGAGCTAGAAAGTGAGGGTAGTATTGTCCTCCCATGGTTTCTCGGACATGGGGCAAAAAATTCTTCTTCACTATGTTGACTTGTTCTTCCTCAGATGGCCGATTGGTCATGGTAGCTACTTTTTCCCTCCATCGGGCTATAAAGTTACTGACTGATTCTCCAGAGTTTTGTTTAAGCAGCTCTAAATCATGGTGGGTTACCTCGAGCTCTTCGTTGTATTTGTACTGCGATATGAATTCTCTGGCTACATCCTCCCAACTACGGATTCTGGATTCCTCAAGAGATGAAAACCATCGGAGGGTACTATCCTTCAAAGTTTACTGAAACAGTTGGGCCATTACCTCTTCAGAAGCCCCTAGGAGAGTCATGGAAGGGTGATAACTGCGAAGAAGAATAATTGGGGGACCACTCCCCCCGAACTTTTTGATATTTGGCATCTTGAACTTCTCTTGTAACCTCGCTTAAGGATAAGGAGACATGTGGGTGTAGTCCATGTAATTCCTAGAGATCCTGAACTGGTCAAACATCTTGGTGAGATTCTTGAGATCCTCTTTGACTTTATTCAACTCCTCCCCTCTGGATCAGCGACCAAAGGCAAGTTAGCCATAGGCTGGGCAATGTTTGGCATTAGAAGTTAGGCAGGTGGCGGCCCATTAGCCGGAGGGGCACGTGGAGCGTGCTGATATTCTTTTGGGACCTAGATAGGCTCGGGTGGACCCATAGCACGAGGGAATAGGGACTCGAGCTCTTGAGGAATTGGAACTTGGTTTCGTTGCATTTCTCGGACCTCAGCTTGGGGGTTGTCAATCTTGGCCACGAGCTGAGCTAGGACTGTCGGTAGATCCGGTTGTATTATTGGTGCTTGATATGCATTCTCTATGGAAGATGGATGGATTTCGGACTCGGAAGAGGTAGTAAAGGAGCGAATGAAACTCCGGGGTGATTTGATTGAAGACCGAAGCCAATAGGGAGCCAGGCCAAGGGCTTACGATTAACCTGATAAGATGAGGTTTATTTTATTTTTGAGAAAAGAAAGGAAGAAACTATTTTTGGATTTTTGATAAAGAAGGGTGAAATGTTTTTGGATTTTTGATAAAGAAGGGATAAATGTTTTTGGATTTTTGATAAAGAAGGGAGAAATGTTTTTGGAGACGGAACTCAGCATGATTATTATATTTATTATGTTTTCACTTGTATTTAATTCTCCTAAATGCAATGCCGGGCGGGACTCGAGCCTGGAAAAATGGAGGTCTTAATATATGCAAAGCTACGTTTGGACTTGTAACCAGGCTCGCGGAAAGGGTCCCATTTTAAAAATGCGCAAAAATTGGGCGACAGATCGACCCGAAATTTCGGCAGAGCTTCGGGTTAAAATCGGCAATCTAAAGTGCGTGTCCTAAGTTTGATACCTATATGCGGGTATGTAGTTGGTTGAGTGAATCGTCATGGGTTCCCCCCTTTGGCGTGACTTCCACAATATACGTCTTGCCCTTGCGGCCACTCGGTACATGTGGACAAGCCATTTGATATAACTGAGTGTACGTGAATTGCCTCACCATATACCTCGTGGGGATGGTACGTGTGAGAGAGAATTCGATATACTCGGCGTATGTGAACGAATTCCCTACGATATACATCCCGTCATGACTTCGGTCAAGCGATACGATGCGGGGGAACCGTTCAATATACGTCGAATGTACTTGGCCAATGTAAGGAGAGAGTCATATCGCTTCGGCTAACTGCGACCTGCTGGACCAGCGCCCATCACGAAGTGACCCTCCAGTTACTGGGTAAAATTTGGTAAATAGCAATGCTCTTTGGTGATATCGTGTGAATCATGCATGATTCTCTTATCAGTATCTTATTATGATAATGCCTTTCTTGATTATGCCAAAACAGGGAGCAAAGCACAAGTACCCCAAAAGGTACACCAAGTATGGATGGGTGATGCGTGCAACATGGGGATATACATGTGATCCTAGGTGAACGTGGTGTGAGGTGTATATGGAAAATTTTCTATAAGTGTGTGAATAGAAGCATATGCATGGGGTACATATGAGAAAGGGGAACATGCAGGTAAGGGGGGAAACATAAGAAAACATAGCATTCATGTAAATAGAGTCAAGACCTCAAAGTGCAGAAAGTCCCCAGCGGAGTCGCCACTATGGCCATCCCCGATCCCCGCCACAGAGGGAAAAGGATCCTTCGGGTCCCGTTAGTCCCCTATCGGGAGAGCGCTTCGGCCGGCCTCGATTTGTGAGCTGTGAAAATGTAGAGAGATTCAGAGTCGCCAGTCTATTTTACTCAAAACAGACAAAAGAAAAAAGGGGAAGCCACCCCTAAGGATGGTACCCAAAGACATACTGGTGCATGCGAAACCAAAATGATTCGAGAAGGGTTCGGAGGCTTAGTTACGAAATGGGAAGGTGTTAGGCACCAATTCCGCCCTTTCGGTCTCTCATGAATATTTGTTATTTTTCTTAATATTTCCCCCCGTGATATGTGTGCATGTGTATATATAGAATGGAGGTAGGAATCCTCGACTTGTATCATGGAAAAGATAAAGAAAGTCATCCGTAGGAATGTGAGACTAATGTAGAAAATAGGATTTTCGCGATTACCCTTGCGTTGATTGGTATAAGGGAACGATAACGCATGTGGAATAATATGCCACAAAGAACGAATGTATAAAATATAATAGAAAATGAGATAAAGAGAAGATATAAAATAAGAGAAAAGGTGAGAAAAGGACTCAAGTCTCAGGTTTTACCCCGAGACACCTACGTAGCCTATAAAGGCATCAAAGTTCACGTAGTTCGCATAGACAATGAGGGGTGGGGTTTATCCCATAAATCCAAATGGAGAAATCTCTTATTTGTAAGTGTGTGTGTGTGTAGAAAAAGTGTTTTAGTTTTGAGAAGAGTGTGGAAAAAGTGTGAGAATCCTTATTTGGAATTTATGAGCAAACCCTCTTTTCTTGTTTTTTTTTTTGGGTTTCATTTATATGAAAATAAGAGATGTGCAATAATACAAGATAAAAAGTATGCTAGGATATGTGAAATAAGATAATAAAAGTGCTTAAGTAATAGAACAAGTTATTGCAAATTTAACAAGATTTGAAGAGAAAGGTGAGAAAGATGGACCTTCTTGGAGACTTTGAGCTTGATCTTGAATGTTGAAAAGCAGCCCTTGCACTTGGATGATGATGGAGAGTGGTTGATTCATCAAGTTTGATGAAAGGGATGATGAAAAGTGGAAGTGAAAAAGGGATTTGGAAGTTGAAATCACGCTTCCTTCGAGAGAGGTTTCTGGGACTTGCTGGGAGTGATTTCCCTCTGATCTGAGCTCTTTTTGCAAATGAGGCCAAGTCCTCCTTTTATAGTCCCAGGGGTTTGCCGATCAGCATTGCCATGGTACTACCTATCGGCAGGTGCCGATAGGCAGGGTCTCGGACCTGCCATTTGGCAGTGCACTTCAGGTTTTTTCAGAAAATTAGCCGCCGAGGGAAAACCGTTGGTCAGAATCGTTCACGGGGCATACCATTGGAAAGGTATTTTAGAGACCTTCGAAAGTCCTTTGGACTAATCCCTAGTTCGGGAGTTGACTTTGGATCAAATGCGGCTCGGAAGCGTTTGTCAATCCGTTGGACTGGGAGTCGTTCGGATGAAAATGGATTGTTCGTCCGCATGGTACGTCCGAATCGCGCACAGGGCGGACCGTTAGAAAGGTTAGGAGATGTACTTATACATTTCAAAGATTTTGACCCGGTTCGAGGAGTTGACTTTGGTCAATCGGGTCTGAGAAGCATTCGGTGACCTCTAGGAGTCAAACGGATCATTCGTCCGTATGGAAAGTCGAAATCGTGCACGGGGCGGACCGTTGGAAAGAGGATTCAGGGCCCTTTGAAGATTCATTCAGCATCAGTCGAGATGAAGAGTTGACATACGTCAAACAGAGCCCGGGAGCGCCCAGTGGCCTCTAGGTCAGGTTTCGGACGTAAACGGACCATTCGTCCGCATGGTAAGTCAGAATCGCGCACGGGGAGTACCATTGGAAAGGGTATTAAGTGCCCTTCAAAGATTCATTCAGTCTCGATCGAGATGAAGAGTTTGACTTTTAGGTGAAATTGATCCGGGGAGTGCCTGATGGCTTTCAGGTCAGTACTCGGGACATGGCCTGGGTTTACGGTTATGAAGGGAGGTACTAGGGACCTAAAGAGAGTCAGGGGGTAATAGAATGGGGTGTCTACAAAACCAGTTTTCGAAAAACTTTCTCTTAGAGGCAAACCGAACCGAATCCCCTGAACATGAACAGTTCGGATTTTAAAATTTGGATTTATCCATTTGTAAAATTAGAGTCTTCCATGGTTGAAACTCTTGTAAATTCATAGGTTATTTATTCTAATGTCTTTGAAGACATAATACAACTTCTTTTTATATATTTTTAGAGAAAGGAAGTGAAAAAGAACATTCGAAGCTCAAAATACAATTTTTTTATTCTCAATTAATATTTCTATAGTGAAGTTAAATTATTTCTCTCTTCCATTGTTGGATTTTGATAATGCATGCAAGCTTAGTTTATTTAAAAGAAATATTAAATTCTTTTACTCATCTAGGTATAATTTCACAATGATTTCAGTCACATGCACCGTAGAAACCCTTGCTTTCACTAGTTACACCACGCTAGGCTAGATTTTTGGGGGTTGGGATGCATGAACCCAACCCGATGTGGTTTCCATGTGTGTGAAATTAGTTCCATGAATTACATAAATGATTGAATTGTGTTGTGTGTTTATCATAACCGTCATAGGACTTTTGATCTCGTTTTCCCTAGGTAGCCGGGATTATTAAAAGTGCGACATGTGTGTAGCTATAACAACCCCGCTTTATTCTTACTTTTGATTACGTATGGTGTGGGATAGTACCCATATATATGTAATGCTTTAGATTAATAAAGACCGGGTTTAGTCAATTATCTTATTCATAACTAGTTTTATTACAGGTAAACGTACTAGGGTAAGAGGATTGTATTCCGACCTAGCTTTTCTCATTCATAGTTAATCGATCACAATTAGTTCACTCTTGTATGCTTACTTTCATTTAAGTGCTATTAGTTAATAACCAAAATCTCTCTTAGATCACCTTTATATTTTCTTTATAGAGTCACTTTAGGGTTGACCATCTTACCTATCGTCGTCACGTTCTACGTCCTATTTCCCTATGGATTCCATCTCATCTTATCGGGTTTATTACTTGAGAGGCAGGCTTGCACTTGAGCCTATATAAGCACGCACTCTAGACACATTCGTGGTTGCGTCATGTCCCCTTTTTTTTTATGACAAATACTTAGGATAAGGCATCAATTTCCAAAGATTGGGATTAGTCAATACCCTTTTCTTTAAGCTTAACATTCTTTGCTTTCATTTTCTCCTACAATACATTATGTAACAAAAATATTAGCAAATAATTGAACATAATTAATCATATACTTTATATTATCTCATCATTATTATATGGAAACACATACCATGCTTGAAGCAATCCTATCAATAACTATCGCATTTTCCTTCAAGGGGGAGGCTATCCACACATCAATATGTTTGATATTGGCATTAGGATTGGAGTCAGAGTTGTCATTGGTGGGACTAGAGTTGGCATTTTGCTAATTAACCTTTTTCTTTTTGTTCAAATATAAAATTCACATATTATAAAATATTTGATTACAAGAATATAATAAGTCTCTTAGAAAAGTTGGAAGCTCCTCTCAACTGATCAAATAAGTCATCGATTCTGGGCAACGAATACTTATTTCGTATCGTGACTTTATTTAACTCCCAGTAATCCACATATAATCATAAATAATCCCCCCAAGGTAAATTAATCAGATGGGTAAAGACCTTCCACCAACCGCTGCTCAATCTGATCTCGTAGCTCCCTCATCTCCATTGGGTCCATATGATAAGGTTCCCGACCTATCGACCGAGTGTCTGGTGCTAAATCAATAACAAACTCTATCGCTAGGCTAGACGTCAATCCCGATATTTCCTAAAATATGTATACGAACTCGCACACAACTGGGAATGAATCTAGGGAAATAGCTACTCCCTGAGAGGTCTCCTCTTTTACATAATACAAATGAGTCGATGACGTGAAATGGGGTGGTCCCTAAATGCGTGTGTTTCAAATCAAATCAATTTATTACCAAAAATTATCCAACTTTTAATGTGCACCAAACCAAGTTGTGAAAAACCAATTCTTACTTTAAACCAATTTTATCTTGATTAATCCTAAACATGCATCTAGTGATTAAAGCAAGTAAAGTAAAGTAAAGTAAAGAATACTCACAACGCCGGATGTACGAGGAAAAAACCCAAAATAAGAAAACAACCTCGGACCGCCCAAGCCAGACAATCACAATGAACAAAGGTTTTGCAAAGACAAATTAGCCTTACTCAATGACTCGATCCCCACGGGTCTTGTCACTCCTTCTTATCTTCTACCGTTCTTCAATAGTTCCCACGTAGAAATTCCTTCTTCAACAATACCTGTCCACAACACTCGACTCCACGAATGTCTCGATGTCCACCAATTACCTTTGATTCGTCTACGATGTCGAACAAGAAGTCCTTCTCCATTCTTCACCGTAAAACCCTGATGTTCAATGGTAGAACAAACCTTCTTGGTGCAGCAAGATCACATAAACATAAACTAATGGAAACTCGGATCTTTGCAAACTCTAAGGATGAGTTTAATCTTTTTAAACCTTAGAAAACATGTGCAAAACTCGTATTGGATCGTAAACTGTTTTTCCAGATGAAAACCAGTTTAATTCTGACGCAAACACGCTTTAAATAAGATTTAAGCGCTACCTCAAAAAATTTGTCGTTTGAACGACATAGGGCGGTCATTCACATGACATATCCATCTCCTTTGAACGAGATTGGTTGTCGTTTGAACGAGCTAGCATGTCAGTTGACTTTTTGACTTTTTGTTTGAAGCATCTCTTTTAAAAGAGATCCAAATAATTCAAACTCTTTTTCGATATTATCAGAATAAAATCTAGTGTAAACCATTTAAAACACTTTAAAACATTTTTTTTATAAAAAATACATCCTTATCTTTTATAAAAACAATTCCGATCACCAATAATTATAAGCATTCATACCTAAGTGATCTCGGAATGGAATTACCTTTGAAGACAAATAAACTTGCACTAATTTAAACTTCGACATGATTAAATATTTGAAGCTTTACCGCAACGTCTTCAATTTTCTTCAATACGTCATAGACTAAGTGGGATCGTGACAAAATAAAATCTCCCTATGACATGTTACAAACACAGGTTTGTTCACGTACTTAAGTCAAAACAATACAGGGACTCAATTGGAAATTTATGTCCTTACAAATCTCCCACTTTAACTATTTCAAGACAAAACTAAACCATTAAAATGCCTAAGCCGGTCCATCAAGCTGTATGATGCCTAAATCCCATCCAATAAACCCAAAATAAAAAATACAGGACACGGACTAGAATATGTAGCACCGGCAAGCATGAACTGTCTGAATGTGATGTAGACTTGAAATCTCGAATCGCTGAAGCATACATACACACATGAAACAGACAAACAAATACCTAGTGAAGTATAGAGGAACAAATGAACTGAATATATATATATATATATATATATATATCCAAATGATATCAAACGACAAAAAATACCAATATGAATAAACTCTGAAAAAAATCATTTGTTAAACAATTCAGAAACAAAATGATACCAATTTAAACAACCAATTGGAAATACCAATTTGTAAAATATGTAATAAAAAACATGCTCAAATCTCCCCTACATCACATACATATATCCCCCTTTTGACTCAAATAGACAACCCGGTGAAAAGATAAACCAATGAAAGTATTTAGCATGAGAGTTTACCGATTTTGAGTCAATTTGGAAATCGCTAGATAATCAAGAAACAACCAGCTAAATATGATCAATAGATGACAAATCAGTAGCTAGTAAGCCAATGAATCACACAAAAAATGTAAAAATATAATAATGTGTGATAAACGGACTATATGCAAAATATTAATATGAGAAAATAAAACCTGCATATAAAACCAGTCAATCCAGAAAAACTTCCAGCAATACCAAAAATATCACCAAAATAACCAGTGGACTATAAACCAATCGGAAGTGAAAATTAAGGTTGTCGTTCGAACGAGCCAGGGACGTCGCTCAAATGAGATGAGGACGTCGCTCGAATGAAGTACAAATGTCATTCGCGCAACATGGAGATGTCGTTTGAACGACTTCTCGCTACCTGCCAAACTTTCACATTTGGTAAGAAATATATTATATTTTTGCACAGTGAAAAAATTTCCTGAAAAAAATAGTGGAAGGACCTGACAGTAGCAAAATAATGTTAAAATAGTAGGCTTTCAACACAAAATGCAAAAACTCATAAAAACTAACAATGTGAGTTACATGCAAACATAGTATCGATATGCTCAAACATGGACATCGAATGAATGGGCATGAAACTTTAACAAATGAGTCACAATTCCAACGCATCAAAAAGATCAAGAAGCTCTAATTGATAGCGATAAATCATCAAACTTTATCATAGCCATATGACAATTAATGTGTGAGCTGAATGGACTAAACATACTACATGCACACAAATCCAGAATTTTGACGATTCTACAAATAATAGCGTCAAATTGCAATATTTCAACATCAGGATTAGATGTGCAAACCCGTTTAAATTTTTAATCCATCCAAACTCCCTCAAAAATATCATATTTTCTTTGGAATGAACTAAACTAAATTGGTCCTTTTCTTAGCATATTGCATTTTCTTTTGGGATCTTTTAAATGGTGTCTTTCACGGCGAGTTAATTTTGAACTCTAGCAGCCCTTTCCCGTGAATCACTCATCATTTTTTCAATTAAGTGCCAATTCAAATCCTCGCGGTAAACGGTTCTTATATGCACACTTCTCCTTAAGTCTACTTACGCATAGATGACAAGATTGAGATAAGAACGCCTCACCAAATTCAAATATGTAAGAGAAGCCAAACATCCATATAAACTCGTGCATGTGTGCAATGTTGGCATATATACAAAGTTGAATAAAAATGAATATCAACTTCGAAACAACCCCATATAAATAATGGTTAAGATCATTCTGAGCATCGATAATAATGACCAAATGTCCTAGCCACATGGATATGAAACGATGTGGGGGGGGGGGGGGGGGGGTGATCCAAGCACACCAATATGCCACATCAAACATGTAAACTCAAAAACAAAAACCGAAAATCTTTTTGGGTCTTCAAAAGTTTTCTCAAAAATAAAATCTTTTTGGATTTTTTCAAAAAATTTCTCAAAAAACAAAATCTTTATGTATTTTTTCAATAGGACTTAAACAAATGAAAACTATAATACAAAATGATACACATGCCATTATACTAGCAATGAATATATCATGAAGCAAACTAGCATATGATAAATAAGGCAACACTATCATCCTTTAGATTTAACATGGGAAGAATCAAGTGCCCCCAAATGGGAATCATGAAGTTTAATTCCTAAAGTCACTAAATCCGATTTCCTAACCCAAGTAGGAGTAAAACGACGCATGGGGGTTTGGGGAACCGGAACAACGTTATTCCTAAACTTCCTAGGAGCTTGTCTAAGGTGGTAACAGTAATTCCTAAGGTGACATTTCCTACCACAAAACGTGCAAGTGTAGTGATGGTGGGAATGATTACCTATATGTGGACCTTTTCTAACCTTCCTAGGGTTTCTCACACATGCGGGGGGAATGGGAACAACTTTCTCATCAAAACCTATACCTCCCCTATCTCCCTTAATTTGGACGATGCCTAGGATCTTATCTAACTTCTTTGACCTTGCCTCCAAATCAAACCTAACTCTAGACGAATCTCTCAATCTATCCTCCAACTCATGAATCCTAGACTCAAGGAAACTCCTAGACTCCTCAAACGCTAAAATATCTTTTTTCAAGGACTCCATCAAACCACGGATATTATCTCTCTCTTTCTCCAAAAAATCTAGTTTCTCCCTAAAATTCTTCTCTCGTTCCCTAAGATCCTCAATCAAACTATCATTATTTTCTATGGCACGGTCATTCAACTTAGCTTGCAATTTTTCATTTGCCTTTTTCACTTTCACAGTTTCAGCATACAACACATTAAGTGCAACTTGCAACTCTTTCACATCTATATCCTCCTCTTCACTCTCTTCGCCCTCACTAACATGGGATACACTCAAAACCTCCTCGAAAGTGTTATTCACATGAGAATCATCGTCGCTCACATGACATGCCATAAACGCAACAAAGTTGCGATCAATGGGGGAACTCTGTCCCTCTTCTGGATCACTATCAGTTAAGGTGGAACTATAGATGATGGGTTTCTTGCCCTCTTTCTTAAGTCTAGTGGGACTCTCCTTAACTTTGTGACCATACCCCTCACATCCAAAATAGTTATCCGACTCATCTCTCTCAGGCTTCTCAAACTTATCCTAAGAGGTGGGATAAACTTTGTTGTTCTTGAATTTTTCAAATTTCTTGGCATCTTTCGATTGCTTTTGAAACTTAATAATTTTTTTAAATTTCTTTGCCAACAAAGCAACATCCTCAAAATCATAATTGGAATTGGAATCTTAAAATTTAATTTCCCCCTTCCGGGTTTTCAAAGCAATACCCTTTT
This sequence comes from Sambucus nigra, assembly GCA_949130495.1. Classification (NCBI taxonomy): domain Eukaryota; kingdom Viridiplantae; phylum Streptophyta; class Magnoliopsida; order Dipsacales; family Adoxaceae; genus Sambucus; species Sambucus nigra. Next base: position 654,194 of record CASBWL010000200.1, on the reverse strand, counting down.
CTTTCTTAGTCACTAACTTGGAGGTAATCATGTCAATTTCATAGGTTTGTAAGTCACCTACAATCTCTTCTAGTTTCTTCGACTCTAACTTACCCAAGGAGTTTAAAATAGTCACCTTCGTATCAAACCTACTAGGCAACGACCGAAGTATTTTCTTAATGACACGGTTGTCGGGAATTTTCTCACCTAGGTTAAATGACAAGTTGACAATATTGGACAACCTAGCATAAAACTCATCAAAAGTCTCACTCTCTAACATCCTAATGAACTCAAACTGTGTAGTGAAATTTTAAAGCTTCGACGCCCTAACCGTGCTAGTGCCCTCGTGAGTGAGTGCCAAAATATCCCAAGCCTCTTTTGATGTTTCACAAGTCATAATTCTACTACATTCTTTATGTGTGACATGTGAATAAATAATGTGCAGACCCTTAGAATTATATTGTGCAAGTCTTTGTTCAGATTCGGTTCATGACTCAACAGGCTTTAAACTAGTGACCTCACCTACAATAGTGATAGGGGTTGTCTAACCTTTCTCAACTACTAGCCACACACGCTCATCAATAGATTTTAATGCACATCTCATTATCATCTTCCAATAACTGTAATTAGTGCCATAAAAAATAGGAGTTCGAGAAAATTCGTTATATCCAAAATTCATCTTTGAAAACTCACGGGATCACAAAACATATCACATATGTTTTCTAGCTCTGATACCAATTTGTTAAATGGGGTGGTCCTTGAATGCGTGTGTTTTAAATCAAATAAATTTATTACCAAAAACTATTCAACTTTTAATGTGCACCAAACCAAGTTGTGAAATACCAATTCTTACTTCAAACCAATTTTATCTTGATTAATCCTAAACATGCATCTAGTTATTAAAGCAAGTAAAGTAAAGTACATAATACGCACAACGCCAGATGTACGAGGAAAAAATCCAAAGGGGGAAAACAACGTCAGACGGACAAAGCCAGACAATCAATATGAGCAAAGGTTTTACAAAGACAGACTAGCCTTACTCAATGACTCGATCCCCATGGGTCTTGATGCTCTTTCTGATCTTATACCATTCTTCAATAGTGCCCACGTAGAAATTTCATCTTCCACGATATCTTTCCACAACACTCGACTCCACGAATGTCTCGGTGTCCACTGATTGGATTTGATTCGTCTACAATATCGAACAAGAAGTTCCTCTCTTTTCTTCACCGTAAAACCCTGATGTTCAATGGTAGAACAAACCTTCTTGGTGAAGTAAGATCACATAAATTTAAGCTAATGACCACTCGTATCTTTGCAAACTCTAAGGTTGTGTTTAATCTTTTTAAACCTTAGAAAACATGTGCAAAACTCATATTGGATCATAAACTATTTTTCCAGATGCACACTTGTTGAATTCTGATGCAAACACCCTTTAAATAAGATTTAAGCACCATCTCGAAAAATGTGTCATTCGAACGACATAGGGTTGTCGTTCACGCGACATATCCATCTCGTTTGAACGAGATTGGTTGTCGTTTGAACGAGCCTACGTGTCAGTGCGACTTTTTGACTTTTTGTTCAAAACGTCTATTTTAAAAGAGATCCAAATAAGTCAAACTCCTTTTCGAGCTTATAAGAATAAAACATAGTGTAAACCATATAAAACATTTTTTTTTTTTAAAATACATCCTTATCTTTTATAAAAATAATTTCGAGTACCATTAATTATACGCATTCATACCTGAGTGATCTCGGAATGCAATTACCTTTAAAAATGAATAAACTTGCACCAATTTAAACTTCGGCATGATTAAATCTTTGAAGCTTTGATGCAACGTCTTTAATTTTCTTCAATACGTCATAGACCAAGTGGGATCATGACAAAATAAAATCTCCCTATCATATATTACAAACACAGTTTTGTTCACGAAATTAAGTCAAAATAATACAGGGACTCAATTGGAAATTTATGTCCTTATAGATGATCCTCCTCTGGGGAAAGGCATCGCCATTAAGAACATCTCCTAGTCAGGAATCGCGAAGACTATGCTCCTACTATAACAGTCAATAATAGCACTACACGCTTCTAGCCAATCCATACAAATAAAGGCATCATACTCCGACACATCTAACACAAGCATATCGGCGGGAAAAACAAGTCTTCCAATATCTATAATCGCACCTTGAAAAATAAAGAATATAAGTTTCCTGCTATCCAGTGGTGAGTCTATACACGTAACTGTAGTATCAGTCATATCTAATAACCTTGATGCTCATGAAAATCTAGTGGATATGAATAAGTGTGAAGCCCCAGTGTCAAATAAAATGCACCCCAAAGTCCCACGTATAAGAAATGTACCCTCAACTACATGTGGATCCTATAGAATCGCAACCCGGTGGATGTTATACACACGCCCGTACTGTAACCGCCCTTACTGAGGTGGGGTTATTGGGATGACTAGTACTATAGGCAATGCTAGTATGGGTGCTGGCACTGGAAGGGTGATGGGGAACATAGGCCTCTGGGGATCCTAGTGAGCGCCCTACTGATGCTACCCTTATCAAGGAAATCTTGACACTTGTGGCCATTTTTGACACAGATGAAACACCTACCTATGAAATTTCACCCGCTGGCCCTACTAGCCTCGACCCTGATGGCCACTACCACCTCTCCCCTGGACTTGCTAATCCTGATATCCATGCCTAAAGCCACCCTATCCCTACCTATAAACTCCCGAACAAAATTTTTTAGCAGCATCCTCCCTGATGGGAACCCTTCTCACTTTACCTCAATTGACTCTGAGTTAATTATGCCCCACATGCACTACTACCCCTTGTCCTGCCCTGTGGACTGGACTCTTTTGAGCATTTGCTTCCTTTCACATGGAAGTGGTGGTTCTAACAGTGAAGTAAAGTAGCGTTCAACACATCCGTGTATGTCTTCAATGCGACATTACCCAACAAATACTATCGAATTCTCCAAGTAAGACCATCCACAAACAGTTATATCCTCTTCTCCTTTATGCTCACCTCTTCAGGAACACAAATTTTTCTTTCTAGTAAATTCCTCCTCATACTCTACTATTGTCCTCCATTCTTGTGAGACGTCTAAGAATTTCCATCTCATATCAATCTGAACAGCAGATGGGAAGTATTTACAATCGAACCACTCCAAAAATTCTAAAATCGTCAAGGTGTCTCTCTCATGTGCGGTGGTAATGGACTCCCACCACTATAAGAATGTCCCCACTAGCTTAAAAGAAGCTACTATTTGCTTTTGTACATCAATGCACTCATGCATCCTCAAATCCCTCGGATCTCCCCTAAAACTCGAAAGGATAAGCCTTTTGAAAGGCATCTCTGACTTGCTCCCAGGCAAAAAGAAATGCGTGTAGAAGATCTGGAGCCAGAACCTATGGCTAGGGTTGAACATGTGGTGTCTGGTAAGCAAAGGTAGTCAGGGAAACATTAGCCACTTGTGCAACTATAGCAGCAACTTTAGTAGCATTCACAGTCCCCAGTGCCTAAGGTGGCTGCAGCTCGGACGGTGCATCTCCTCTCGTGGTGCACGTTGGGGAGGCATCTGAAATGAAAAAGAGTTTTCTATCAGTCCACAATTCAAATTTTCCTAAAATATCTAAAGATGTAAATGCTTAATTATGAATACAACAATCCTAATTGTAGCTCTCTATATCAAAGAACGCTATAGTGGAAACGTAACAAGTCCGTACAGATCTTATGGACACTAGAACCTGATGCTGAGATACCATCTGTGACGTCTATTCTAATCTTGGGTGATCAGTCCATTATTAAATTAAATATGAATCATTAATGGTGTCATTCTTACTCTCACTGTCGAAATCCAATCTATTTACTAATACCCTAATGGCCCGGTGTCAAAAATTTTACCTTAATATTAACATGCAATTTATTAAAACTAATAATTCATATTCACCATTCCAATGCACATAGTAATCAATGATAACGTAACGAGGTGAATAAATATGTATGGAATAACACTCCAGATGAAAAATCCCAATAGAACTATCCATAATATAAATCCAAAGTCAATACTGGAAATAAAATATAAATGTAAATTCTCTGAAAATAATCACTGACTAGAGATGGGCGACATGCGCGACTGAGATAGATAAATGCTACATAGGAATGGATAAATGTGGATGCATCTACTACCAAGATCTTGCAACTTCCACAGTAACTGCAACACGTAAAATAAAGAGAACTCCTAAGCCCGACATCCTTGTGGATGGGCACCTAAAATGTTTTCACAAAAATGGATTTGAAATGGGTCAGAGCCCAAGCAAAATAGTTTGAAAAGGTTTGGCAAGTATTTAAAATACTGTAAGAGCAGATATTGTTTGCATGTTAATTCCACGTGCTCTCACTTGAGGTCCTCACCTCTCAACTATTGTGCATACCTAATGCATACTACTAAACCATCTTAGTTACGCTACCTCGCCTAACTAGTTCGCACCAAGTCTATTCCTACATACTAACTTGTTGTGCCCACCCCTATTACCCATATAATACGTTACCGATTTCTCAATGTCTTTTTAGCGGATTAAGAATTTTCATTTAGATGTTAAGTTTCCACATACTTTTGTTATTTTAGATATCACAGTCTATCTCATCTACTAATGCACACACAGTTGAATATTTCATACGTACACACACACACACCCCACACTTGTAATATATACGAATAAGGAACCCTAGGAAGAGACCTGCGATGTGGGCATACTCTGTTATCAAGTTCTGGTGCGTCACGTACTAAGTAAAGGAATACCAGTTCATAATCACTCTCAAACTGTAAATACGATACACATAAATTGGAGCTAAACATATTTCTAATCCCTTAGGCTACGCACACACCAAACCCACCCAAATGACCAGTCACACTAACTTACACATAAGTAGTGCTCAATACCTAAGTTTTGTATTCTGAAGTACATGTCTAAATCCCCCAAGATGGATCACCAGGATAGGACTATCCAGGAAACGAAACCTCCCATGATAGCAAGTTGCGTAGGTATGTTCCTTGCAAATAGTAAGTCACACACTAGATATTCACACAACCTCTGTATATATAATTTCAGTATAAGCACACATAACCTATAATACATCCATACGTAGTCTTTATAACCCTCAAATATTCTATGTATCATTACTTTACCATAATACCTCTCATTGTATACTCCCGAGTGTTTCCCAATACTCAAAAGGTTACCAATTTTCCCTTAAGTCAATTTAGTAGATACTCAACTCATGGCCCACTAGTCTAGGTCATAATTTCCCTCGATTCCCCATGAAACGTATTATTCTTCAACTTAGGTTTTATTGCCCAATTATACCTAATTAACTTTATCCTTAAATTACCTCAGGTGACTAAGTCCCAATCCCAACTATGGCCTACTAGTAGTAAAAATATCTCCCATTATATTTCAAACTTATTAGAAAACTTAACTCGATCGTTTCTCACGAGTTCTAAGAAAAAAGGGAAAAATATTCAATTTCTGGGAAACCAAATTGATTCATCCTTGTTCTGAATCGATTTGGTTTCCAAATCGATTTGGTTTCCAAATTGATTTGGCTTAGAAGCCAAATTGATTCTCCTATAGAACGTCTCATCTTCTTCCTTATGACAACTACGGGTTTCACCATTTATAACCGCCAGAACCTCTGTGCTTCAATCACAATCTCCAAACCAAGTACACCAAACATCATACTAACATATATGGATAATTTCTAACGTAATAGAATCATTAAATCATCAAATAACACATTCAAAATGAATTAATTCAACATTAAATCCTAAAACCCCTATATTATTATTTTTGTTCAAGAACTTCAACAAGAATTCAGATTTCTTCGCAAGTTCATCACACTAATTCATCAAAATTCGTTCTACATGCATAAGGGATTAAACCTATCACAATTCCTACCCAAGAACATGATTTTCATCTTCCATTTTAAGTCCAAAATTCGTGAATTCAAGAGGTTATTCATCCTACATTAACATGGATGGTATATCTATTCCGAATTTAGCAAGATAAATAATTACCTCAAATTAAAGGTCTTATTTTCTATACAATTATGGTGTGGTTGGTTTCCTTTTCTCCCAATCTACGCTCCGGTGGTTGTGGTGCAAAATGGTGTGGGAAAGCTTTGGAACTCCTCTCGTTCCTCCTCCTATGGCCTCTCTTGTGAATTTGTAACTTCTAACCCTAACTTCCCCAACACATATACTGATATACACATATAAAATTCGTAGGCTTATTTTCTCAAAAAAAATTGAAAAGACCAAATTATCCTTTCGGTGTGTCGGTTTTGCCAAAAAATGCATGGGACTCAAACAAAACCCCTAAGTATACTTTTATAACTATTTCGACCCATTCGGTCACACTAGCACACCCGAAATGACCATTTGGATGACCCATAATTAAATTACATTTTATCTCATATGTTTAAGTCCCAACATGACTAACATGCGCATCCCGTCTAAATTATCGTAACCGTTATATTTCTCACTCACGACAATCATAATACTTTATTATTAACTTATTAATCATTCACCAAGAAATATTCAATATAAATAAATATTAACCCTTGTCTCACTATTTAATATTTATTTTAACCTGGATTAATTTTCAATTTTCATTTAATTAATCCCAAAATGAAAATCAATAAAATTACGGGATGTTACATACTTCCCATTAAAAAAAAGAGAATACATGGTAGAAATAACTCTGGATATTTTTGCGCATCTCATCCTCGTGCGCCCAAGTAGACTCGTCTCCATTATGATGCCCCCACTAAACACGTACAAGTGGAACTACCTTTGACCTCAATATCCACCCATTATTGTCTAGGATAGCAATTGGCCTCTCCTCATATGACATATCAGGTCTTAAATCAATATCCTCTAATGCAATATGACTGTGAGCTAACTCGTCCCGGAGATATCGCCTTAGTGAAAAAAATATGAAATACATCACGAATCATATGCAAGTGCTTGGATAACTCGAGTCTATATGCAACTTGACCAATACGATCAATGATAGGGAATGGCCCCACATTCCTTGGTGCCAACTTCCTTTTCTTCCCTAACCTCATTATCCCCTTCATAGGAGATATACATATTAACACTTGGTTCCCCACATTAAACTCCAAGAAGAACCGGTTGGCATCAACATAAATCTTATGTTTTTCCTGGCCTATTCATATACGACTTCGAATTTACTCAATTTTGGCCGAAGTATCCTGAATCAAATCTAGTCCAAGTAGCTTGTTGTCCCCCACCTTTAACCAACAAATGGGCGAAGGATAAGTTCTATCGAACAATCCCTCGATTTGTGCCTTGCTAATAGGAAACTGATAGGATTTATTATGCAAAAACTCCACTAGTAGAAGACTTTGTTCCTAACCCCCTCTAAAATTAAGGATACACATCCAAAACAAATCTTTCAACATCTGATTAGTCATCTCATATGACCGTCCGTTTGCGGGTGATAGGCCGTAATTAATCGTAACTCGATACCCATGGCCTCTTCAAAACTCTCCCAAAATTGAGACAAAAAAATCTTATCCCTATCAGACACAATATCAAGTGGCACCCCATGCAATCTCACTATTTCAGCAATGAAAATATGTTCATACTTTCCCGCAGTATAATCCATCTGTACTGGAAGAAAGTAAACTACCTTAGTCAAACGATCCATTATCACCGAAATGGAATCGTGATCCCTCTTTGAAGTAGGCAACCTAGCTATAAAATCTATGGAAGTGCTCTCCCATTACCACATCGACATCTCTAATGGCTACAAAATCCTTTATGGCTTCTAATAGTCCACCTTCACCAGTTGATAAGTGGTACACCTTGAGATAAACTCTCCAATTTCTCTCTTCATCCCACTCAACCCAAACTGTCGTATCATATTTTGGTACATCATATACCCTCCTGGATGTATCATAAACCGTGACCCATGAGACTCTACAATCATCGCGTGTCGTAAATCCTCCCCCTCCGGGAAAATCAATCTCCCATTAAAGTCTCCCACTGAACTCATGAAGTAGAACTCGGCTCCCCCGACTAAAAGTTGTAGAATCCGATCCTAACAAAATGAATCCTCTGCCTAGGCCTATACCACCTTCGTGATAATTTGGGGGAGATGGTCATAACCGACATATATGACCTAGAAACTGAATCCTGGTGTCCCGACTCCTTCCATTTTACCTTCCAAACTTCAGCTACATCCCCTACTGGACGACGGCTCAAGGCGCCTGCCACCATTTTAGCCTTCCCCGGGTGTACTAGATGTCAAACTTACAATCTTTAACAAATTTGAACCACTTACGCTGACGTATATTCAACTCTCTCTGAGTGAACAAGTATTGTAGTGAATTATGATCCATAAATTGATGAAATCTCTCCCCTAAACGGTAATGTCTCCAAATTTGTAGTGCAAACACGACTGTCACTAAATCTAAGTCATGAGTGGGGTAATTCATCTCGTGAGGCTTCAGCTTATGGGAAGCATAAGTTATAGCCTGGTCCTCCGATTGTAGAACACCCCAAGTCCCTATAGGGATGCATCAGTAAAAATAAGATACTCCACTCCTTCCCTGGGAAGTGCGAGTACGGTTGATGACGTTAAATTTTCCTTCCACTCAGAAAATGCCAACTGACAAGTGTCATCGCAAATAAATGAAACCTCTTTGTGAGTCAAGATGGTCAACGTACTCGTAATCTTTTAAATCCCCGAATAAAGTATTTGTAGTACCCAATTAACACCAAGGAACTGCACACCTCTGTCGATTTCGTGGGCTATCCCCACTCCCTTACCACTGACATTTTACTAGTATCCACTAATAACCCCTAGAAGATACGATATGACCCAAAAATTGTACCTCACATAGCCAAAAGCCTCATTTCTCCAACTTAGCTTACAACTGGTGTTCGCGCAATGTCTGTAAAACACGATGTGGATACTTGACATGCTCCTCATCAGTTTAAGAATAAACCAGGATGTCTTCAATAAAGATAATGATAAATTGATCCAAGAACTCTCTAAACACATTATTCATCAAGTCCATAAACATATTTGGTGAGTTTGTTTGCCCAAATGGCATAACCCAAAAGTCATAAGACCCATATCCCATTAAAAACGTAGTTTTAGATACATCTTGCTCCCAGATACGTAACTGGTGATATCCCAACCTCACGTCTATCTTAAAAAAGTAGGCGGATCCTCTCAACTAATAAAATAAGTCAACGATAATGAATACTTATTTCGTATCGTGAATTTATTCAACTCCTAGTAATTCACAAACAATCGTAAAGAATCATCCCTTTTCTTCACAAACAGTACTGGGTCACCCGAAGGTGGATTAATCAGATGGATAAATCCCTGCCACCAGCAGCTGCTCAATCTGATCCCGTAGCTCCAAGATCTCCATTGGGTCCATACGATAAGGTGCCCGGGTTATCGATCGAGTGCCTGGCGCTAAATCAATAACAAACTCTATCTCTTAGCTAGGCAGCAATCTTAATATCTCCTAAAATACATCTATGAACTCACACACAACTGGGAACGAGTCTAGGGAAATATCTACTCCCTGAGAGGTCTCATCTTTTATATAATACAGACGAGTCGATGATTCTCCTTCGGGGCAAGGCATCGCCACTAAGAACATCTCCTGGCCAAGAATCGCAAAGGCTACGCTCCTACTACAACAATCAATAATGGCCCTATACGCTACTAGCCAATCCATACAAATAAAGGCATCATACTCCAACATATGTAACACAAGCATATCGACGGGCAAAATAAGTCTCCCAATATATATAATCACACCTCGATTAATAAAGAATATAAGTGTCCTACTATCCAGTGTTGAGTCTACACATGTAACTGTACCATCGATCGTGTCTAATAACCATATTCATCATGAAAATCTAGTGGATATGAACAAGTGTAAATCCCCAGTGCACATAAAATCTCCCCAAAGTCCCATGTATAATAAACGTACCCTCAACTACATGTGGAGCCTATAAAATCGCAACCCAGTGGATGTTATACACACAACCGTACTGTAACCGACCTTGTTGAGGTGGGGCCGCTGGGATGACTATTACTTCAGGCAATGCTAGTACGGGTGCTGGCACAGAGAGGTCGATGGGGAACATAGGCCTTTGGGAATCCTTGTGAGCGCCCTGTTGCTGCTACCCTTATCAAAGAAATCCTGGCACTTATGGCCATTTTTGCCATAGATGAAACACCTACCTATGAAATTTCCCCCTCTGGCCCTGCTAGCTTCGGCCCTGATGGCCACTACCACCTCTCCCCTGGCCTTGCTGACCCTAATGTCCATGCCGAAATCCACCTTGTCCCTACCTATAATCTCTGAAACAAAATTTTTTAGCAGTTTCCCCCTGATGGGAACCCTGTTCACTTTGCCTCGATTGATTCTGAGTCGATGGTGCCCCACTGGCACTGCTATCCCTTGTCCTACCCTGCGGGATGGACTCTCTATAACACCCCGTGTGTTTATTAATTAATTTGATTAATTAATTGGAATATTCAAGAAAACTAGTTTTTTGGATTCAATGATTTTTATTTGTAAAATATGTTGGTTATGAATGTAAAAGAATAAAACTTCAAGAGGAATTGAAATCGGATTTAAAATGGAGTTTTTATTGAGTTTTTAATATTTTCCCTTATAGGGATTTTGTGGGGGAACAGCCTCCAGAACTGCTTAATCGATCGATCGACCCTGTTAGTCGATCGATCAAGCAGTCAATTTTTGGCATAGATCAACTTCTTATTTGTAGAGTTTATTTGGGATTAGGATTCCTAATTAGTATATAAGTCTTATAATCAGTAGGGGGACTTATCATAATCACTTTTTCTCAAGTTTTTTAGCAGGAAACTCTTCCAAAAGTTTTTCCTCTCCTCCATAATCATCAACCTCCAACATAATCAAGTTTTTGTCACAACTTTTGGAAGGTTTATTTTGGTTTTCATCTAGTTTGTTCAATAACACTTCTTTGTTAATTTTTCGAGAGAAATCCAACCGCGCTATGTAGAAAAACCCTAGTTTTTATGAAATCTCTACATATGAATAACATTCATAACACATGGGTACGTAGGATTCATGAGTGAATTTTGGGATTTATTGGTACAGAATGCATGTAGAAAAACTCTAGTTTTGGATTAAATGAATTCGGTGGCGTATACCTCATCTAAGTTACGTTGAGATAATGAAATTTGGTATTATGTCATATTATGATGAAAATCAGTGTTTTTATTACAATATTTACTTTAGATCACTTTTTGGTGAAATTAAGATTTATTGGAATTGGTCTATTATGCGTAGTTTGGTACTTTGATGAATTGTACTTATTCATGTGACTTGTTGGTATTATTTAATTTCCGATTATGATGACGGGTTGTTGAGTTTTTCTCTCCCTATATTTTAGGATGCCTTCTAGGTATGGGACTAGTGAGGCTAGATCATCGCGTGTTTATCATTTGGGGGGTGAGTTGATTTTTGTCACTTTATTATCGTTACGCTAGCCTAGTCGTGAGACTAGGTTGAGGTTTATGTTAGAAATTCATCCTATACATAGGGTAGGACGTATTGATAACTTGGGGACCCTTAGGTATAGGGCTAATGGATATTTGGAGGATCTCATATCGATAAAAGGGTGGGGTAATTTATATATTATGAAATTGAGAAATTGAGAATTAATGCCTAAGATGAAAACGGGTATTAAAATTTATGGCGACATAATGTGTCGGGGATGACAGAGTAAACGGGTCAGAGGAAAATTTATGTCGTGTCATGTGTGGAACCTTATCATGTGTCGGTGCCGTCAGTTTAAACGGGTCAGAGGACGATTGACAAGGGGAAGTGTGACACTTTGGTGAATTACCATCTGGGATGGAAGGACCGTCATAATAAAAAGTGAGAATAATAATAAAAGTTGTTTAATTTAATTAAATTAACATAGTGGGACTTGGGAATTTAAAATCATATTGGTGTGCCTTTTTAAATGGGGATCTCTACAGATAGTTAGAGATTTATATTTATCACGTTTAATTATCGCGCTTAATTAAAATATTTTATTGTGATATTTTTTGCGTATAATGCTACTGTCTGTATTTGAGGATCCTATTCGAAAGGAGTAGTGTGTATTCATGCTCGGTCTCTGACCACGTGCGTTGATTAAGTTTTTCAGGATAAGTTTTGGAGAACCTGCATTGGATTATCGCAGTTATCGTTTGGAGGTGCAACTGAAGTTTATTCGTTTTATTGCATTGTTTAGTTAGACTTTCCTTTTCAGCCATATTTTATTATGAGACACCTTTTGATTTTTATTGGGTCATTCAGTTCCAAAGTAGTTAGAGGATTTCAGTCGGTTTCTTTCCGTTTTTAATAAAATTTATTATTGGAGTTTGGATTTAAATTACAGTTGTAGCATGTGATGGATCTTTTATCGTTCAGTTATTATCATCATTTGGGATGGATTAAAATATTTATCTTGTGGATTGATCAATTCATTGTCTCATATCTGTCTCATGATAAGAATGGTATTTATTTAGTTCATGCCTGGTGTAATTCGATGACGGTGGCTAACCACCCCATCTGTCAGATTTTGCGGGGTGTGACAGATCGTATCAAAGCATGGTCTTAGGTCATGTAGGTTGTGAGTCCGTTTTAGCTTCCGTATTGCTTATAATTGATTCCTTTTGATGATTTTTACTCTTAGTCATTCCAGTTATGATGTTTCTTTGTTCATATCTTTTCAGATGGCGAACACAATGAGAGCTGGGAATTGGAGAGAGGAGCCTGTTTCTAGTCCCGTGACTCTAGAGAGGTGTAACACCCCGGCTAATTAAATATCGGGTGGCCAGTCCCATACCAAATTAAAATAGAATATACATTTGGCTCATTCTTAGCATCACTGTCGAAAACATTTACAACTCACCCAATACCCAATTAAGCTGGTGTTAAAAACTTTCCATATTTTAATTTCAACAAAATTCCTTTTTAGTTTACGGATAACACTACACATTTTATTCTACCACAATAATAACTAAAGAGATAAAACAAAAGAATATAAATGTAACTGGAATAAACATTCGCAAATAATAATCCAATACAGTAATCCCAACAATAATAAATATATTAAAATGACATGAATACAAGAGTATTTGACTCGGATAGAAAAGAGATAACTGAATTCCTCTGGGCCACATGCCCTAAATAAAAGAACACTATGAATCAAACGAATATAGACATCTAAGCAATACTCCATAGCTCCATAGCTCATCATAATCCTCTAAGGTTGGCGTCCCTGCTGCTGGACACCTGATATAGAAGGTACAATAGAAAAGAGAATAGGCAAGGAAACAGGTCAGAGCCCGATGTAAAAATAAGTTTTGAAAATAGCAAGTATTTAACAAGTGTAATAAATCATTTATTATGTACAAGTTAGTATCCAGACTCTCACTTGATATTATCACCACTCATCTAACGTTTCCTATTAACCTCCTAGTTAATGGTTCCTCCTATCTAGTTTCCATAATATGATTACATCCCATATCATAACCCCTTATGTCCCATACCATACGTAGTATAATCATTCATATACATTTTTCATTAATATGAATTAAGCTTTTCAAATTTATGAGAACAAATATTCATTAACTTAATTCAATTCTTTTTTTTCTATTCCCCGTTATCTACAATTATCACACAGTAGATTTATCTAACCACTATATATATATATATATATATATATACATTTAATTCATTATACATATACATATATAATACGGCACCTTGAGACGCAGCTGTGGTGCATGCATCACTCTGCTATCACGTCCCAGTATCGTTGGTCGCCGAATAGGGGACCAAAGGTTCGGTAAGGATTCCTCGAACCGGAAACATCAACACAAAAATTTAGAGGCTAGCATAGTTCTCATACCCACGGGTCACGCACGTACCTACATTCCCAAAGTCAGCGGACTTATCAACTCCCCAATAAGTCTTTCACAGACCTATGTTCTAGAGTGACAAATAAAAAATCCCATGGATTCACCAGGGTATGACTGCCCTCACGCGCAAACCTCCCATCGATAGCAAGTAATATAGGTATGTCATACACATAACTCATCAGTAAATCAAATAGGAATTATCATCAACCTATATAAATATAATATCAACCAGGTACTCACACTACTGTAAGATAGTTCCCATACATAGCATTATATCTCTTAAATCCTACGTATTAAAATATTATGACTTTACTTCTTTAATTTAATTATTCCAGAGTCTCACTCATTACTCAAGGTTTAAATAGGTTTTTCCTCAATATATTTATTCAGTAAGAAATCACTAATATCGTACTGTTCCATATCATCTTATCTCCGGAATTACTAAGAATTAAACTCTCCTTTAATTAGGGTTTTAACCGATTGTTTCTAATCTCTTATAAATACATCTTCTTTCACCTAGGATTGAACCCTCTTGTAAACCTAAGGCTGCCCATGTGATTTATTAAATTTCCCCTACTGTACCTATCCTTAATCCTCATGCATACAAATTAGAATCCAACACATGCATCTAGCAACCGAAATTTCTTTCAATTTAATTATCATAATTCTAATCAATTAAATCCCAATCACATTAATTCGATTCTTATCTAGGGCTTACTTATCTTCCCTAAGTCCCATTATATCCAATGAATAATCACCAAAGATTTACAAAATGTTTGGGATAAGATCAAGAATTTAAAAGGAAACAACATCATAAATTCTGGGGAGGTCGATCGATCGAAGGTAGGGGGTCGATCGATCGATCGCCCAGATAACGGCCCAGATTCTGCAGTTCTTATACTAAGGGTTTCATAACTGTTGATCATTCTAACCTTCATATTAATAGCCCAAACTCCTTATAATCCTTACTACATGATATAGCAACATATGTAAATGATTTCTAATGATCTAAACATCCTAGAATCATCAAGAGTTTGAATTAAAAACATATATTTATCGTATTTTTCATGAAAATTATCTACATGATATCTTCAATAACAAACCAATGATTCTCAGAATTTCTTCAACACATTGATGATTATTTCGTGTATTACTATCTACCTATAACATTAGTTTGATTCCTATATATTTCCATTTTCCAGAAATCAATTAACAACTCTATCTTTATCTTCCAAACATGTAAATTCTTATTTTTTTTTATAACTATCCTAACATGGACAGTATACAAACTAGATTGCAATCATCAAATAACTTGCCTCTAATAAAGGTATGATCCTTTGGGGTTGTATATCACAGGTGGTTCTCCCCTTCTTCGGTCAACTTCCAGTGGTGGTTGGTGGTGGTGATTATTGGTTCTTGGTTCTCCTCCTTTCCAAGTAATCTTCTCTTCTCCTAAGTACCCTTTCACTCTCTCTCAAAAGGTGACCTCTCAATTTTCCGTAGAAGAGATGAATGAACCCACATACAACTAATCTCAAAATATTTATAATTAGACAAAATCCGAAATCACTATTCATCCCCTTGTAAAAATGACCAAAATGCCCTTTTCGGGTGTCTTTTCATTTCTAAATGACCCGAGACCCAAAACCAACATCCAATTAGACTTTTCTGACTATTTCAACCCTTTCGGATGCAATGAGGCACTCAAAATGACTATAAGGTTGATATAAAAATAAGGCCTTTTTAATTTAACAAATTTGTCCCGACACGTCCCATACCGCGTCCGACTAAAAATTCAAATTACTGAATTAATATCACACAGCCATATCAATAACATCACATTCATATATTACCTAAATATCTTTAAGTAATATAAAGAATCATTCATTTTAATATCAATAATTTGGATAAAACCAGAATGAATTAATTTATAATAAAATCCAATTAATCCATTAATTCAAAATATAACACATTTTAAAAGTCATTAAAATTACGGGGTATTGCATACTCCCCCATTATTACAGAATTTCATCCCAAAATTCGAAAAGATAAATCATACTAGTAAGGTCAACTCTGAGTATAAATCTCACATCGCAAGTAATCTATGTCGTACGGTCCATACAGTACATTATCAAAAATCCTTATTGATGTTACACCAAGTCTCACCATATAGTTTCAACTGAATCGAATTTAAACTATACCCAATCTTCCCTATACTATCCTTGTGACAAACTTCCATTATAAAATGGATATGGTTACCCAAATAATACTTTGATTTACCGCAAAGGTTATAAACTCATATCCTAAAGACCTAACTTACTTCGACGCCCAACATTTGTTAGTTTCATAGCTGGGGTGTCTCGTAAGCGAAATCCAAATAAGGAACCCCCCTGATACACTACTACCTAAAGTAGTCAGTCATCGAAATTCCTCAGGTCCTTAGTCAATAGTATATAACCTATCTATGGGTCTTATCGATTTCAAATAAAAGTCTACTCATCTATTCTCTTGTTAAAGATAAGGCACTTGCGATAGTACTACATATGCTCTCATATACCACAAGTCAATCCGCGCTCCTAGTCACATCATGTTCGGATATGCCTAAAGTAAGTAATTCCGAGATAAAAATCAGACCCACGTGATGACACGTAAAAATATAGGTGTCCCACAACACCTAGGTAAGTCTACATAAATATTAGTGCTATAGGCTAAGTTTAGTAACCATTTTTCCCATACAATATTAATTGCTATAAAATCAGTATGCGCCTCATAACTCCTTAGATAGAAAACATACCCTCATTCGCGGGTGGTGGTTGTTGAATCGCTACCTGATGGATGTTATATACATGCCCATACTGACCCTGTTGCACGGGAACTACTGGAATAGGAGGTAGTGATAGCACCGGAGCTGGAGCTAGAAGAGCAGCTGGTGGAAACACTGGTATCTGTGGCTTCTGTCGAGCATTTTTTTACTGAGGGAATTTGTCTTTATCAGGACAATCATGTCGTTTGTGACCATACTTGTCGCACACGAAATATTTTCCAGCAAACTTCCCACTATTTTGTCCCTGTTGACCCCGACCCTGCTGGCCATTACCTCCTTTTCCTTGGCCCTTATGAGCCTGCCTCTGGCCCTGATGGCCCTGCTGTCCTTGTCCATTACCTCTATCCTCAAATCAAGAATCTCCAGATCGTAAACACTTAGCATAATCCCTGGGAACCCTAATCACCCCGATGTTGATGACTCTGTCCGGGATGAGTCCTACTAGAACTAACCCCATTAGTCTAGCCTAGCAGGCTTGACCCAAACCCCCGCTTGACACCCTGAGCATGTAAGCGGTTATCCAGGCAGTGAAGCATTGCAGCATTTAGGGCATCTGCATAAGTTTTGGGTGAAATATTTTCCAATAAATGCTGGTGAATCTTATAGTTCAACCCATCAGTGAACATTAGAATTCTCCCCTCCTCAGTGGGTACCTCTGTTGGTACCAAATTTGTTAGTCGCATAAATTCTTCCTCGTATTCTACCACCGTTTTCACTCCCTGTTTCAAATCAAGTAATTTTTGCCTCATCTCTATCTGGATGGTGGAAGGAAAGTACTTCCGATCAAATCGTATCCACTAGTCTTAGATAGTCATTATATCTCTCTCCTCGATGGTGGTCGTGGCCTCCCACCACTATAAAGATGCCCCTACTATCTTGAGTGTGGCTATTATTTGACGTTGAACCTCAGCACATTCGATCATTCACAAGTGCCTTTGGATATCTCTCTTCCATTGGCTAGCAGTCACGACATCTGATCCTCCATGAAACTCATATGGATGTGCCTTCTGAAAGGCATCCCTCGCTCATTCCCATGCAGTAGGAAACACTTTCCCTTGTGCGGGTGGCACAACTGGTGCCTATGTTGGAGCCTGCTGAACAGCAGCTAGAGCTGCATTGACTGCCTGAGCGATAATTACAGCAACTTCGGCCGCAGTTATTGCACCCTGAACTAGGGTGGGCTAAGATGCATGTCGAGGAGGCATCTGAAACAAGAGTATACTATCAGTATTAGATATAACAAAATTTCTGAAGAACGTAGGCATAAATAGAAATGCAATAATCCTACTCATAGGGATCTACATCAAAGAATGCTAAAATGAAAACACAATAAGTCGTACAGATCCTAAAGGACACTAGAACCTGATGCTCTGATACCACCTGTAACACCCCGCCTAATTAAATACCGGGTGGCCAGTCCCATACCAAATTAAAATAGAATATACAGTTGTCTCATTCTTAGCATCACTGTCGAAAACATTTAAAACTCAACCAATACCCAATTAAGCTGGTGTTAAAAACTTTTCAAATTTTAATTTCAACAAAATTCCTTTTTAGTTTATGAATAACACTACACATTTTATTCTACCATAATAATAACTGAACAGATAAAACAAAAGAATCTAAATGAAACTGGACTAAACATTCCCAAATAATAATCCAATACAGTAATTCCAAAAATAATAAATGTATTAAAATGACACGAATACAAGAGTATTTGACTCAAATAGAAAATAGATAACTGAATTCCTCTGGGCGACATGCCCTAAATTAAAGAACACTATGAATCAAACGAATATAGGCGTCTAAGAACTACTCCGTAGCTCCATAGCTCGTCATAATCCTCTAAGGTTGGCGTCCCTGCTGCTGCACACCTGATATAGAAGGTACAATAGAAAAGAGAATATACAAGGAAACGAGTCCAAGCCTGATGTAAAAATAAGTTTTGAAAATAGCAACTATTTAACAAGTGAAATAAAGAATTTATTATGTACATGTTAGTATCCAGACTCTCACTTGATATTCTCACCACTCATCTAGAGTGCACCCTTAACGTTTCCTATTAACCTCCTAGTTAATGGTTCCTCCTATCTAGATTTCATAATATGATTCCATCCCATATCCTAACCCCGTATGTCCCATACCATACGTAGTATAATAATTCATATACATTTCTCATTATTACAGTTCTTATACTACGAGTTTCATAACTTTTGATCATTCCAACCTTCATATTAACAACCCAAACTCCTTATTATCCTTAGTACATGATATAGCAACATATGTAAATGATTTCTAATGATCTAAACATCCTAGAATCATCAAGAGTTTTAATTAAAATCATATATTTATTCTATTTTTCGTGAAAATGATCTACATGATACCTTCAAGAACAATCCAATGATTCTCAGAATTTCTTCAACATATTGATGATTATTTCGTGGATTAGTATCTACCTATAACGTGAGTTTGATTCCTCTATATTTCCATTTTCCAAAAATCAATTAACAACTCTATCTTTATCTTCCAAACATGTAAATTCTCATTTTTTTTATAACTATCCTAACATGGACAATATACAAACTAGATTGCAATCATCAAATACCTTGCCTCTAATGAAGGTCTGATCCTTTAGGGTTTTATATCACAGGTGGTTCTCCCATTCTATGGTCAACTTCCGGTGGTGGTTGGTGGTGGCGACCTTTGGTCCTTGGTTCTCCTCCTTTCTAAGTAATCTTCTCTCCTCCCAAGCACCCTTTCACTCTCTCTCAGAAGGTGGCCTCTCAATTTTTTGTAGAAGAGATGAATGAACCCACGTACAACTAATCTCCAAATATTTATAATAAGACAAAATCTAAAAATCACTATTCATCCCCCTGTAAAAATGACCAAAATGCCCTTTTCAGGTGTCTTTTCATTTCCAAATGACCCGAGACCCAAAACCAACATCCAAATAGACTTTTCTAACTATTTCGACCCTTTCGGATGCAACGACGCACTCAAAATGACTATAAGGTTGATGTAAAAATAAGTTTCCTTTTTAATTTAACAAATTTGTCCCGACACGTCCCATACCGCGTCCAACTAAAAATTCAAATTACTGAATTAATATCACACAGCCATATCAATAACATCACATTCATATATTACCTAAATATCTTTAAGTAATATACGTAATCATTAATTTTAATATCCATAATTCGGATAAACCCCGAATGAATTAATTTACAATAAAATCCAAATAATCCATTAATTTAAAATATAACACATTTTAAAAGTCATTAAAATTACGGGGTATTACAAGAGGCGGCATCAGGTTCAAAGTAGATTGTGGAGTATGAACAGGAGTTCACTAATTTATCTTTGTTTGTACATGAGGAGGTTAGTATGGAGATGAAGAAAATGGAATGTTTCGTTAAGGGATTGTCTTGGTCGATCAGGCAGATGGTGTTGGGAAATCCGGCTTACACTACCTATGCTCAGGTGGTGGATGTCGCAATGTTGTTATGGCAGGAAAAGGAAATTTACCAAAACAAGTTAGTAAAGAAACAAGAGTCTAATGGACAAGGAACTGATAATAAGGGTCGCAATGAACAAGCATGGAAGAGGTAGAGAACCAATCAGGAACAACAAGTTAAAGGAGAAGAGGAAGATAATACTAGGGATTTTGAAACTTTTAGGGGTGAATGTTTTGTATGTGGGTAAGTAGGACATCCAGCGGTGAGGTGTTACAAGAGAGCGGAATAACAAATCTAAGGAGAACCATCCCAACAAGGTCAAGTTACGCAAGGAAAATAAAGGCAAGGGTTCCGCGGTAGCAAGGACTGCGACCTCTAGCTCTCGCAGCAGTTAGAATTTTTGGAGCACCAACAGCACCGCCAGTGTCGGGTGCGCAGCGGGTGGTCGCAGCACTAACCAATATCGGTTATGGGACGTGTTATCTACCTCAGATTCAGTAAGAGCAAGATAGATTGCGTGGCTAGTAGAGTATCGCGGTACATAATATATTCTCAGATACTTATATATGTAAGTTTTATATATATTGTATATTTGTTAAGGATTATGTTCGGGAAGATTAAGTGTATGGGCACCTAATTGTGATATTCTACGGAGTAGGCATATGTGAAACTTATTTTCTTTTAAGAGATTTACGCATTATGGGTATGCTTCGTCTAATTTCGAGGGCGGAATTCTTTGCTAGTGGGGAAGTATGTAACATCCTGTGTTTTTTTAAATTGATTTCATTAATTAATTAGAATATTCGAGAAAAATAGAATTTTGGATTTAATATTTTTTACTAGTAAAATATGTTGGTTATGGTTTTAGAAGAATAACACTTCAATCGGAATTGAAATCCGATTTAAAATGGAATTTTTACTGAGTTTTTAATAGTTTTGCCTTATAGGCATTTTGTGGGGGAACAGCCGCCAGAACTGCTCGATCGATCGACCCTGGGAGTCGATCGATCGAGTAGTCAGTTTTTGGTGCAGATCAGCTTCTTATTTGTAGAGTTGGTATGGTATTAGGAATCCTAATTAGTATATAAGTCTTATAATCCTTAGGGAGACTTATCATAATCACTTTTTCTCAAGTTTTTCACCAGAGAACTCTTCCAAAAGTTTGTCCTCTCCTCCATAATCATCAACCTCCAACATAATCAAGTTTTTGTTACAAGTTTTGGAAGGTTTATTTGAGGTTTAATCTAGTTTGTTCAAGAACACTTCTTTGTTAATTTTTTGAGAGGAATCCAACCGCGCTACTAGATTTTCTTCATCTAAATCACATGCATGAATACTCTATTCTTTTCCATTAGTATTATGCATTTTGAGTATTGCCTAAACCTTAATCTCATGTTTTTATTAAACCCAATTACCAATCTAATTAGAAGAAGTGGACATATAGAATTTGGGGTTGTTTTTATGAAATATCTTATGAATAACATTCATAACCCTTGGGTAAGTAGGTTTCATGAGTGAATTTTGGGATTTATTAGTGTAGGTTGCATGCAGAAAAACCCTAGTTTTGAATTAAATGAATTTGGGGGCGTATAGCTCATGTATGTTATGTTGAGATAATGAAATTTGCGATTCTGTCATATTATGATGAAATTCAATGTTATTATTAAAATAATTAATTGTGATCAATTTTTGGGGAAATTAAGATTTAATGGAATTGGTCTATTATATGTAGTTTGGTACATTGATTAATTGTACTTATTCATGTGACTTGTTGGTATTATTTAATTGCCTATTGTGATGACGGGTTGTTGAGTTTTGCTTTCCCTATATTTTAGGATGCCTTCTAGGTATGCGACTAATGAGGGTAGATCATCGCGTGTTTATCATTTTGGGGGTGAGCTGATTTTTGTCACTTTATCGTCGTTACGCTAGCCTAGTCATGAGACTAGGTTGAGGTTTATGTTAGAAATTCATCCTATGCATAGGGTATGACGTATTGATAACTTGGGGACCCTTAGGTATAGGGATAATGGATATTTGGA
This sequence comes from Sambucus nigra, assembly GCA_949130495.1. Classification (NCBI taxonomy): domain Eukaryota; kingdom Viridiplantae; phylum Streptophyta; class Magnoliopsida; order Dipsacales; family Adoxaceae; genus Sambucus; species Sambucus nigra. Next base: position 631,864 of record CASBWL010000200.1, on the reverse strand, counting down.
GGATCTCATATCTATAAAAGGGTGGGGTAATTTATATATTATGAAATTGGGAATTAATGCCTAAGATGAAAACGGGTATTAAAATTTATAGCAACATAATGTGTTTGGGCCTATAGTTTAAACGGGTCAGAGGATGATTTATGTCGTGTCGTGTGTGGAACCTTATCATGTGTCGGGGCCGACGGTTTAAATGGGTCAGAGGACGATTGACAAGGAGAAGTGTAACACTTTGGTGAATTACCATCTGGGACGGAAGGACCGTTATAATAAAAAGTGAGAACAATAATAAATGTTGTTTAATTTAATTAAATTAAAATGGTGGAACTTGTGAATTTAAAACCATATTGGTGTGCCTTTTTAAATGGTGATCTATATGGATAGTTAGAGATTTATATTTTTCACGTTTAATTATCGCGCTTAATTAAAATATTTTAATGTGATATTTTTTGCGTACAATGCTACTGTCTCGATTTGAGGATCCTATTTGAAAGGAGAAGTTTGTATTCATGCTCGGCCTCTGACCACATGCGTTGACTATCTTTTTCAAGATAAGTTTTGGAGAAGCTGTATAGGATTATCGTAGTTATCATTTGGAGGTGCAACTGAAGTTTATTCATTTTATTGCATTGTTTAGTTAGACTTTCTTTTTTAATCATATTTAATTATGAGACACCTTTTGATTTTTATTTGTGCATTCGGTCCCAAACTAGTTATAGGTTTGCAGTTTGTTTCTTTATGTTTTTAATAAAATTTATTATTGGAGTTTGGATTTAAATTACGGTTGTAGCATGTGATGGATCTTTTATCGTTCAGTTATTATCATTATTTGGGATGGATTAAAATATTTTTCTGGTGGATTGATTAATTCATTGTCTCATATTTTTCTCATCCTAAGAATGGTATTTATTTAGTTCATTCCCGTTGTAATTCGGCGACGGTGGATGGCCACCCCGTCTGTCGGATTTTGCGGGGTGTGACAGATCGTATCAGAGCATGGTCTTAGGTCTTGTAGGTTGTGAGTCCGTTTTAGCTTTCGCATTGCTTATCGTTGATTCCTTTTTATTATTTGTACTCTTAGTCCTTCTGGGTCTGATATTGTTTTGTTCCTATCTTTTCAGATGGCGAACACAAAGAGAGCTGGGAATAGGAGAGAGGAGTCTGTTTCAAGTCCCGCGGCTTCGGAGAGGTGACATCAGATTAATTTTGAGGCCAATGAGTTAAAGGGTATCATTCGTGAGGCCACGACATCCGATCTTGAGTTTGGGAGATAGAGAGGGGTGACTTTAGAGGCACAACAGCAGGGTACACCAGTCTCAGCTTGGGATAGGGTGAGGACCAGTTTCTTTAAGGGTAATCCTCCCACCTTTGGAGGGGGATATGACCCAACGGTTTCTCACCAATGGAGGAGTGATATGGAGAGGCATTTGTGGATGGTGGACTGTACGGATCTGCAGAAACAGATGTTAGAAACATTTAAGATTACAAGAGATGCATTACAATGGTTGGAGAGTGCCACCACATCATAGGAGAGAGACCAGTTGGGTTATGCAGAATTGCTGATCAAGTTTAATAATAAGTATTTTTCGTATGCAATTTGGAATGCGAAGAAGAGAGAATTTCTGGACTTAGACCTAGGTTCAAAGTCGATTGTGGAGTATGAACAGGAGTTCAGTAATTTATCTGTGTTTGTACATGAGTAGGTTAGTACGCAGATGAAGAAAATGGAATGTTTCGTTAAGGTATTGTATTGGTCTATTAGGCATATGGTGTTGGGAAATCCGGCATACACTACCTATGCTCAGGTGGTGGATGTCGCAATGTTGTTATGGAAAGAGAAGGAAATTTACCAAAAGAAGTTAGGAAAGAAACAAGAGTCTAATGGACCCGAAAATGAGAATAAGGGTCGCAATGACCAAGTATGGAAGAGGTAGAGAACCAATCAGGAACTACAAGGTAAAGTAGAGGAGCAAGCTAATACTAGGCATTTCAGACCTTTTAGGGGTGAATGCATTTTATGTGGGAAAGTAGGACAACCAGCAGCGAGATTTTACAAGAGAGCGGGATAACAAATCCAAGAAGAACCATCCCAACAAGGTCAAGTTACGCAAGGAAAATAAAGGCAAGGGTTCCGGGGTAGCAAGGACTGAGACCTCTAGTTCTCGCTGCAGTTAGCATTTTGGGAGCGCCAACAGCACCGCCAGTGTCAGGTGCGCAGGGGGTGGTCGTAGTACCAACCAATATTGGTTATGGGAGGTGCTATCTACCTCAGGTTCAGTCAGAGCAGGATAGATTGCGTGGCTAGTAGAGTATCACGGTACATAATATCTTCTCAGATACTTATATATATATATATATATATATATATATATATATATATATATATATATATATTGTATTTTTGTTAAGGATTATGTTCGGGTAGATTAAGTGTATGGGAACCTAATTATGATATTCTACGGAGTAGGCATATGTGAAACTTATTTTCTTTTGCAAGATTTACGCATTATGGGTATGCTTTTTCTAATTTCGAGGGCGGAATTCTTTGCTAGTGGGGAAGTATGTAGCACCCCGTGTTTTTATAAATTGATTTAATCAATTAATTGGAATATTAGAGAAAAATATATTTTTGGATTTAATAATTTTTATTAGTAAAATATGTTGGTTATGATTTTAGAAGTATAAAACTTCAATAGGAATTGAAATCGAATTTAAAATGGAGTTTTTACTGGGTTTTTAATATTTTTGCCTTATAGGCATTTTGTGGGGGAACTGCCGCCAGAACTGCTCGATCGATCGATTGACCCTAGGAGTCGATCGATCGAGCAGTCAGTTTTTGGCTCAGATCAGCTTCTTATTTGTAGAGTTGGTTTGGGATTAGGATTCCTAATTAGTATATAAGTCTTATAATCCATAGGGGGACTTCTCATAATCACTTTTTCTCAAGTTTTTCACCAAAGAACTCTTCCAAAAGTTTTTCCTCTACTCCATAATCATCAACATCCAACATAATCAAGTTTTTGTCACAAGTTTTGGAAGGTTTATTTGAGGTTTAATCTAGTTTGTTCAAGAACACTTCTTTGTTAATTTTTTGAGAGGAATCCAACCGCGCTACCAGATTTTCTTCATATAAATCACATGCATGAATACTCTATTCTTTTCCTTTAGTATTATGCATTTTAAGTATTGCCTAAACCTTAATCTCATGTTTTTATTAAAACCAACTAGCAATCTAATTAGGGGGAGTGGACATATTAAACTTGGGGTTGTTTTTATGAAATATCTTATGAATAAATTTCATAACCCTTGGGTACGTAAGATTCATGTGTGAATTTTGGGATTTATTGGTGTAGGTTGCATGTAGAAAAACCCTAGTTTTGAATTAAATGAATTAGGGGGGGTATAGCTCATGTAAATTACATTGACATAATGAAATTTAGGATTATGTCATATTATGATGAAATTCAATGTTTTTATTAAAATAATTAATTGTGATCAATTTTTGGTGAAATTAAGATTTAACGGAACAGGTTTATTATACGTAGTTTGGTACTTTGACTAATTGTACTTATTCATGTGACTTGTTAGTATTATTTAATTGCCTATTGTGATGACGGGTTGTTAAGTTTTTCTCTCCCTATGTTTTAAGATGCCTTCTAGGTATGGGACTAGTGAGGGTAGATCATTGCGTATTTCTCATTTTGGGGGTGGGCTAATTTTTGTCACTTTATCGTCGTTACACTAGCTTAGTCATGAGACTAGGTTGAGGTTTATGTTAGAAATTCATCTTATACATAGGGTAGGAGATATTGATAACTTGGGGACCCTTAGGTATAGGGCTAAGGGGTATTTGGAGGATCTCATATCGATAAAAGGGTGAGGTAGTTTATATATTGAGAAATTGAGAATTAATGCCTAAGATAAAACGGTTATTAAAATTTATGGCGACATAATGTGTCGTGGCAGACAGTTTAAATGGGTCAGAGGATGATTTATGTCGTTTCGTCTGTGGAACCTTATCATGTGTCAGGGACTACAGTTTAAATGGATCAGAGGACGATTGACAAGGGGAAATGTGACAATTGGGTGAATTACCACCTAGGACGGAAGGATCGTGATAATAAAAAGTGAGAATAATAATAAAAGTTGGTTAATTTAATTAAATTAACATCGTGGGATTTGGGAATTTAAAATCATATTGGTGTGCCTTTTTAAATGGGGATCTATACGGATAGTTAGAGCTTCATATTTATCATGTTTAATTATCCCGCTTAATTAAGATATTTTATTGTGATACTTTTTGCCTATAATTCTACTTTCTGGATTGCAGGATCATATTTGAGGGGAGCAGTGTGTATTCATGCTTGGGGCTCTGACCTCGCGCGTTGAATAACTATTTCAGGATAAGTTTTGGAGAAGCTGCATAGGATTATCAGAGTTATCGTTTGGAGGTGGATCTAAAGTTTATTCGTTTTATTCCATTGTTTAGTTAGACTTTCCTTTTCAGTCATATTTAATTATGAGACACCTTTTGATTTTTATTGGGCCATTCGATTCCAAAGTTGTTAGAGGATTTCAGTTGGTTTCTTTCGGTTTTTAATAAGATTTATTATTGGAGTTTGGATTCAAATTACAGTTGTAGCATGTGATGGATCTTTTCAGTTATTATCATCATTTGGGATGGATTAAAATATTTATCTTGTGGATTGATTAATTTATTGTCTCATATTTATCTCATACTAAGAATGGTATTTATTTAGTTCACGCCCAGTGTAGTTCGACGGCGGTGGCTGGCCACCCCGTCTGTCGGATTTTGCGGGGTGTGATACTCACCTGAGCACTTATTTCCTTGCACATGGATATGGTGGTCCAGATAGTACTGTAAAGTCGCGTTCAACACATCTGCTCATGTCTTCAAAGTGGCATTACCTAAACTTTTTTTTTGGATTCTCCAAGTAAGACCATCGACTGATAGTTTTATCCTCCTCTCCTTTATGCTCAACTCTTTAGGAACACAAATTTTTTGTCTAGTAAATTCCTCCTCATACTCTATTACCGTCCTCCGTTCCTTTGAGATGTATAAGAATTTCCACCTCATATCAGTCTAAACGGAAGATGAAAAGTATTTACGATTGAACCACTCCCAAAATTCCTGAATCGTCAAGGTGTCTCTCTCCTGTGCGGTGGTAATGGACTCCCACCACTGTAAGGATGTACCCACCAGTTTAAAGGTAACTAGTATTTGTTTTTGTACATAAATGCACTCATGCATCCTCAAATCCCTCAGAATATCCTTCTTCCCATTGCATGCAACAACTACATCGGAGCTCCCCAAAAACTCGGAAGGATGACCCTTTTGAAAGGCATCTCTGACTTTCTCCGAGGCAAAAGGAAATGAGTGTACATGATCTGGAGCCAGAACCTATGGCTAGGGTGGCACCTGTGGTGTCTGGTAAGAAAAGGTATTCATGGAAATATTAGCCACTTGTGCAACTATAGCAGCAACTTTAGCAACATTCACGGTCCTCGGTGCCTGTGGTGGCTGTGGATCGAATGATGCATCTCCACTCGTGGTGCATGTTAGGGAGGCATCTGAAATGAAAAAGAGTTTTCTATCAGTCCACAATTCAAATTATCTTAAAATAGATGAAGACGTAAATGCGTAATCATGAATACAAGAAGCCTAATAGTAGCTCTCTATATCAAAGAACGCTAGAGTGGAAATGTAACAAGTCCGTACAGATCCTAAGGACACTAGAATTCGATGCTCAGATACCATCTGTGATACCCCGTCTATTCTAATCCTGGGTGATCAATCCATTATTAAATTAAATAGGAATCACTAGTGGTGTCATTTTTAGCATCACTGTCGAAATCCATTCTATTCACTACTACCCTAATGGCTCGTTGTTAAAATTTTTATCTTATTATTAACATGCAACTTATTAAAAATAATCATTCACATTTACCATTCCAATACATATAGTAATAAATGATAAAGTAAAGAGACGAATAAATATCTGGAATAACACTCTAAATGAAAAACCCCAATACAATTATCCATAATATAAATCCAAAGTAAATACTAGAAATAAAATAAAAGTGCAAAGTCTCTGAAAATAATCACTGACTAGTGATGGGCGAAATGCCCGACTAATATAGATAAATGATAAATTGGAACATATAAATGTGGATGCATCTACTACCAAGATCCTGCAACTTCCACAGTAGCTCCAGCACGTCAAATAAAGGAACTCCTAATCTTGGCCTCCCAGTGACTGGGGACCTAAAATATTTTTACAAAAATGGATTTGAAACGGGCTAGAGCCCAAGTAAAACAGTTTGAAAAAGTTTAGAAAGTATTTAAAATGCAGTAAAAGAAGATATATTATACAAGTTAATTCCACGTGCTCTCACTTTAGGTCTGAACCTCTCAACTATTATGCGCACCTGACGTATACTCATAAATTGTCCTAGTTACGCTACGCCGCCTAACTAGTTCGAACCAAGTCCCTTCCTACATGCTAACTCAGTGTGCCCACCCGTATTACCCATATAATAGATTACCAATTTTCCAATGTCTTTTAGCTAATTATGAATTTCCCTTCAGATCTTAAGTTACCACATACTCATGTTATTTTAGATATCACTATCTATGTCATCTACTAAAGCACAGAGAGTAGACTAATTCATAGGTACATATATATATATACACACACACACACACACATACACACCACACTTGTAATATATAAAAATGCAGAATACGTATATAGAGACCTGCGATGCGGGCATACTCTGTTATCATGCCCTGGTACATCACGTACTAAGTAAAGGACTCCCGGTTGGGAATCACTCTGTAATCACAAATACGATTCACATAAATTGGAGAGGAACATAGTTTAAGACTTTGGTATACGCACACCCCTAAGATACCCAAATGACCAGTCACAGAAACTTACTCACAAGTTCTCAATCCCTAAGTTATATGTTATGAGGTACAAGTCTAAAATCCACCAAGATGTCTCATCAGGATAAGACCATTCACAATGCGAAACCACCGTAATAGCAAGCAACGTAAGTGTGTTCATTACATATATAAGTCACACAGTAGGTATTCACACAACCAATTTATATATAATTTCAATATAGTCATACATGTAACCTATCATACATCCATACGTAGTCTTTATAATCCTCAAATATTCTACGTATCATTACTTTACCACAATACCACTCATCGTACAGTCTAGAGTGTTTCCTAATACTCAAAAGGTTACAAATTTTCCCTTAAGGCAATTCATTAGATACCCACTCATACCTTACTGGTCTAGGTCATAAGTTCCCTCGATTCCCCATGACACGATATTATTGTCTGAATAAGGTTTTATTAGCCAAGAATAACTAATTAACTTTAGACTTAAATTCCCTCAGGTGACTAAGTCCCAATCCTAACTTTGGCCTAGTGGTAGTTAAAATATTTCCCATTATATTTCAAACATACTAGAAAAATCAACCCAATCGTTTCCCACGGGTTCTAAGAAAAAAGGGGGAAATTGTCAATTCCTGGTAAACCGAATCGATTCGGCCAATGAGTCGAATTGATTTTCCAGTAGCAGGTCTCGTCTTTTTCCTTATGACAATTACAGGTTTCACCATTTTTAACCTTCAAAACCTCTCTGCTTCAATCCCACTTTCCCAACCAAGTACACCAAATATCATACTAACATATATACATGATTTCTAACATAATAGAATCATTAAATCATCAAGGAACACATTCAAATTGAATTAATTCAACATTAATTCCTAAAAACCCTAGAGTATTATTTTTGTTCAGGAACTTCAAGAAGAATCCAGATTTCTTCACAAGTTCATCACACTAATTCATCAAATTTATTCTACATACATAAAGGATTAAACCTATCACAATTTCTACCCAAAAACATGATTTACATCTTCTAATTTAAGGCCAAAATTCATGGATTCAAGAGGTTATTAATCCTACACTAACGTGGATGGTATATCTATTCAGAATTTATCTAGATAAATACTTGCCTCAAATCGAAGATCTGATTTTCTGTAGAATTGAGGTTTTCCTTTTCGCCCGATCAACACTCTAGTGGTGGTGGTGGTGGTGCAAATTGGAGTGGGAAAGCGTTGGAACTCCTCTCATTCCTCCTCATGTGGCCTCTTTGTGAATTTGTAACTTCTAACCCAAACTCCCCTAACACATATACTGCTATACACATAAAATTCGTTGATCTATTTTTCCCAATATTTCAAAAGACAAAAATACCCTTTTGGGGTGTCGATTTGGCTTAAAAATCCCGCGGGACCCAAACCAAACTCTTGAGTACACTTTCTGACTATTTCGACCCTTCAATACACACTGGCGCACTCGAAAAAACCATTTGGATGTCCCATAATTAAATTACATTTCATCTCATAAATTTAAGTCCCGACACGACCGGGACGCTTGTCCCCACAAAATTACCATAACCGTCGTATTTCTCACTCACGACAATCATAATAATTTCTTATTAATTTATTACTCATTCACCAAGTAATATTCAATATAAATAAATATTAACCCTTGTTTCGTAATTAATATTTATTTTAACCTGGATTAGTTTCCCATTTTAATTTAATTAATTCCAATATAAAAATCATTAAAATTACAGGGTGTTACAAATGACTTTTCTCTTACATCACTACCTTCCATAGAAATCAAATACTGCTTGAAAATAACGGAACCATACAAATCAATATGCAAAGCAAGATAATTACACTTGAATAAAAGTTTTTGAAAATCAGCATTGCCATTAAATACCCAATATATAAATCACTATTTGACATTACCATGATCCCAGCATATGTATTATAAATGGTGCTTTAACATCAACTGCATGTAAAGGATGCAACTAGAACAAAAAGATAAAGTAGAAAAGCTTGTAATAATAAAATATGTAATATGGAAAGGGTTGTTTCAATAAATAGGAGTTTGGGATTAATAACAATAGATGTTTTCATAAGAACAAACTCAATTTAAAAAATAAAATACTCAAGAAATGAAAACAATAGTAAACATGTCCAAAATGCCATATATGTTCAGTCAACATTGAGCAAACCCTTTAGATTGCCAATGTCCTCAAAAATGGATTGATATACAACTGGAACTTCAACGTTGTCCCCCCATTGTCGTGAATCTCTTTGGAGTATGTAAAATAATGGACCATCCATCATTTGAAAAATTCTTAGAATGGAAAACTTGAACTGCTTTAGAGTCAAGAATGAATGGATCATCATCAATCTTGTCCTTAAATTTCCCCCAATCAAAATAAAATATGACTATATTGAAAGAAGTATAGTACAAATCAAATATGTCATGGATAAATATGTAATACGTTGTCTCTGCTTATTTATAATTGGTATATTTCCCTCTTGATATGAACTTAGTGATGGCTTTCATAAACACATCATTATTTTGTGTTACCTGACGCTTGTCATATCCCCATGTAGAAAATTGGAACCCAATAGAAGTACACTTATTATATGATTGTACACCATATTTTGGCATATCAGATAACCACTATAGCATTGTATCAGTTGATCCCTTTTTAAGAGCTACAAAATATAACGACAAATAAGTATATTAAAATATAAAAAGGCATAATAAAATGTTTTCATATAGTTGACGTAAGTGTGAACCTCCTTAATAAACCATGGAACATGTACGCACAAGGTTCATATGGATAGTCCATATATTAGGTTACACGCACACACAAATTCAAATTTTACCCAAATTTTATTTTGATTAGAAACAAGTTGTGCATGCAATATCATGTCTAAATTAAATTATGTCAACCCATCCAGATAATCAAACCAAATAAACACACGAAGAAGATTGACGAAAAATCCCTTTCAGTGAAAACCTAGAATTTATCACTGTTTAAGAAATTGACAACTTAATGCCTTATAGATTACTTAGAGTTTCACTGAGTATAATACACAGTCTTCAATTCTTGAAAAACTATGGCACTATCCATAGGATTTGGTCTTCCTTCATTATCCACCGATTAGCCTCAAGATGAACAATCTTTTCTTCTTCAGCCGTGGAGCCTCGGATCGACAAATCATTAATATATTATAACCCTACAAGGTTTTAATGCAAGTGTATGGAAACTTGGATTTCAACAAACTGAATAAATCGCATATGGGACGAATGATTCGGAAAAAAAGTATTTTTCTAAAATACAAAGATGAGAACTTTTGGTTTATATATTGGTAATTCATTTTTGCCAAAAGTCTTGAGAAAGACTGACCAAAAAAGGTTTTTTTTAAATAAAAAAAACATGAATTCCAAGGCGATGTTCTCATTCGAACGAAAATGGCATCTTCTTCGATAAAAAATACCAGTTTTTCTGTAACGAGATATGTCCTCATTCAAACGACAACACATTTTTGTTCCAACAGGCTTCTAATGACCTTCGAATTAAAGTGAACCTGTTAAATGGAGGATTCTCATTCTGTGGTCATTTGAAGTTCCATCTGACGAACATCAACTTTCATTCTAATGAGATCATAATCTCATTTGAAAGAAATTTAAAATAAAAAAATATTTTCAATATCCATTACAATAAAATGCTTCAATTTTAAAAAGTGAACATACCTGTGAGAAATAAAAATCACAAGTTGTATACCTCCATAGAGTTTCAATGACAAATCTGAAAATGATGCCTGATGATGTTGGGAATCAGCACGACCAGGTAAGGTGTTTCCAAGCTCGATATATGAATAACAATAGCAGCACAGCTATACAAAGAGATAAGAGAATGAGGTGAGGATATGAGGAATCAACACCGGAATATGAGTGGTTCAGCCAATCTGGCCTACGTCCACTGTGAGTGTTTGAGTAATATCGTTGAATAAAGGCACTAATGGCCATAGATACAATTCACTCAAGCTCTCTCTCTCTCTAATGTATACCTAGACAGAGTTTTAGCTAGGGTTTTAATAGATGGATCCCTTTGCAAGGTAGGGGATGATCCCTATATATAGTCCCTAAGGGGCTTAATGTACCCCCCATGCATGCAATGAGCATGTGTGTGGTATCATCACCAATATGGGAATGCCATCTGTCACTGTCACATGTAAGCAATGATGATGAAATATTCTCCCACATGTGGAGAATAATCTTGTTACAACTGATTTGTGCCCAGGTGTCCTTATCCAAATGTCAACAGATGCTCGGCAGTCATGTTGGTGAATGACCTCGACCTGGGAGAGGCTGAGCTGTAAAGGCTTGATGTCCGTTCAATCCGAGTAATGTCATAAGGAGTCTCGGCCTGATCTCAGTTGAGACATTATGCTAGGTCGGCCCCAGCCGAGGTTGGACATATACATTATGATGATTATTAATGCTTCTCGTCACCTTGGCCAAGGCCGAGGTGGGATTAGTTCCATGTTGAAGATGATCAGGGCTCCTTATCATCTCGACCTACTATTGGCTGAGGTTGCTATTCCCAGATACTTGAGGTTGCTATTCCCAGACGTAGTGTCCATGGAAGTGAATATGGTAGTGTCGTCCTGGGCCGAGGTAGGTCTGGCCGAGGGATGATATCGTGGGCCCTGCCCCTCATAGGGTCGATCAATGTCTCGGCCATCATCTCGGTCGAGGTTGGTGTCTCTGGGCCGAGGTTACAGTTGGGGCATATCAATCACCCCCCAGCCCTTAGTCATATGCGAGAGCAAGTGGCTAGGGGATTGCCTCACCTCCGAGGCATGTCCGTCCCAAGACTAACACCTGCGTGACACCTGTCCCAGGCTAAGGCATGACCACTTGGTTTGCGTGTGTTGTCAGTTGTCCCTTGGGTTTCCCAAGGCAATGATGGTCCTTGGGAAGTGTGCCGAAGTATTTAAGGGTTTAACCCTTCCTTTCTCTTTCTTCTTCCTCATTTCTTTCCTGCGCACGTTGTTTCTTGCAAATCCTCTCTCCAAAGCTTCTTCATTCAATCATTCTTTCTGCAGAGGATTTCGTGGAGTTTCTTGCAAGTTCTCTTCGTTTCATCCATCAACTCATCCTCAGGAACTTCTCCCTTTCCATTTCCTTTGTTTTTGGCATTTGCTTTGAATTTTTCGACGAGGTTTTGAGTTTTCCAGTGGTTCTGTGAGTTTTCCGGCGAGCTCCATTAACTCAGGCCAACTAGGTTTTCTTGAAAACTCCCTATTTTTATCTTTAGGCTTCTTTATTTTACAAGGCAAACTTGTTTGTAGCTTAGGAGTTTTCCTTAAGTGTAGGGTCGTTAGAAGTTTTGGGTCATCCTCTGATGCTCAGACCCCTGTACCAGCTTCGTGAGGAATTTCCCTCTCTCAGAGAGAAGACATTAGAGAAAATTAGGCAAATAGAGAGAGCTCAGGAAGAAGCTCGTAGGTCACAGGAGTTCCCTGTCAGACCTATATTTCCCCCACCTCTTAAGGAAGTATACCCTGATCCTCTTGAGAACTTGTATCAGACAGACGTCTCTGCTAACCAATTGCTGATGTCTGAGTCTGATTCCTCCACCTCAGACCCTATGTCTGTGGACTCTTTCCAGGAAGCCATGGACTTTACACCTCGGCCTGGTCAGGCCCCTGACCAGGCCGAGGTCTCCAGTCGATCCTCGTCTCGGAATGGTTTAAGCACCTCAAATTCTTCTTCAGGGGTCAAACTTTTTGTGCCAAGTGTGGTTGTGCCACCCATTCTAGATGCCATCCCTTTGTCGGCCGTTACCGGGGCCGTGTTTGCTCAGAGGTTCCTTGGTCACCCGTCTGCTCCAGCCGACGTTGAGCTTGACGATGATGATGAGGATGTCGAAAGTGATGTTGACGTCTCTGAGGCGGATGAGTACCAGAGCACAGTCACCGAGGTGGGCCTGTTGCACTTCAGATACTTATACTATATCAGTCCCTTGATCAAATTAAGGAGACCTCTGAGGGAAGAGAGGGCCTACCACGGCCGAGATGGAGAAATCTACTTGTGTGAGCAGATGTTTAAGTTAGGGTTTCGTCTACCCATTCATCCCGTAATCAGGTCTATTCTTTCCTTTATCAACTTGTCCCCCTCGTATCTCTCTCCCAATGCTTGGAGAGTCATTATTGGATCCATCATCTTGTGGAGGGTTGTTCACCACTCTGACCTCCCAGTTCAGGTCTTTGCTGGTTGTTATGTCCCTACCTCGGCCAAAAACCATCCGAGCTACTATCACTTCGTGACTCGGAGGCCTGAGAAGAAGATGCTTTACGTCACTCAGACCTCGAATCACAACTGGAAGCCCCGGTATATTTTCGCCTCAGGGCCATTGGAATTTGGCTCATCTGTTCCCTCTTCCATTTTTGAGCCGAGGATACCCCTCAGATGGGGTAAGGTCACCATGTCTGCCAGGGCCAATCCTGGCCTAAGTCTTCAGAATGGCAAAAAGGTGAAGGCCCTGCAAGACCAAGGGGCACATGGTCTGTTCGTCAAGTTCGAACATCTGTTGACCCCCCAGTATCTCTCGGGGACGAGCCTAGGTGGAAGTCCCCTTGTTGACTTTGGTAAGGATTTTTCTTTTTGTTCCAAGTCTAACCTCTGATCATTCGTGTTTGATTTCTGACTCTTATCTTTTCACTTTTGCAGAGAGACCCCCAGGTGTCCCGGACGAATTGTAGGAGATGGCATCTCCGAGTTTAGCTAGACTTGTAAAGAGGAATGGTTTAAACGCTCCTCCTCCAGCTCCCTCAACATCCAAGTCCAAGAAGAGGGCCCCTGAGGTCCCGGCCTCTGAGGATCAGAGGCCGACCTCAAGACAAAAGAAGACCTCAGACGCTGCGATCCCCATCTCAGCCGACACCCTGTCGGCTCATCTGTACCAGCTAAAACTTACCGATAGCGTGGTCGGACACAGTAGACAGGCCATGGACGCACTTGCCAAAATGATGACCGATGCCGACAAGCATTTTTACAGGACCATGGACACCTCCATGATGGTTGAGTTCGGCCTCCACCGAGCCGTCCAGGTATGACTTGTTCCTTTTGCCAATAATTTTACAAGTGCAACGTCTGATTTAACTCCCTTCTAACCTCTTCATTATCTGTGCAGGCTGTGACTGCCATGTACCAGCTATCTAACTGGGCCCTGAGGAAATTGGTTCTCATTCAGAAGGGGCAGGAGGCTGAGAAGGTTGAGAGCGCCCTGAAGGCCGAGGTTGACCGTCTGAGGTCAGAGTTACAAAATGCCGAGAATAAGGCCCAGACCTCTGAAAATTAGGCTCAGGGTTTGGAAAAAGATATCTCTACGCTCGTCTAAAGCCACGCCAAGTCCCTGAAGGATAAGGATGATGCTCTGTAGAGGAAGGTCAACGTGGCTGTGAAGGCTGCCCTTGCAGATGCCTCAGAGAGAATAATTTCTGACTACAAAGTCTCAGAGGAGTTCGTAGGTTTTGGTTTTGAATACCACGAAAGAGGTATCAAAGCCACTACCAAATGGGCCGAGGTCAGAGAGAAGGAGGTTGGCACTATAAAGGCCTCCGACTTTGTGGGCTTCGGCTTCACCGACCCTCAGTTTGCTCAGGCACTGCAAGAGGTAGAAGACGAGGCTGCTGCTCCTGGTCAGACTGCTACTCTAGAAGGGACTGATCTCGGAGGGACTGACCCTGCTGATGATGTGGCTGAGGTGACCAATGCTGATCAGGTCAACCCAGTCGATACTGTCAATGCTCCCCCCTCAGAACTTTAAGTTGTAATTTGTAATTTTTGACTTATAACTGAGCTTGTTATTTGTAACCTCAGTGCTTTGTAATGAATATTTGTAATCTCTTATTTTTACTAAATACAAATATCTTCCTTTAGTGTTATATCTGAATTCCTCTGAATGTTATTTGGCTCTGAAGTCCTTATCTAATATGTTGTTCTCATAACCAACTTCACCAAATTAACGATGTTTAGGGTCTGAGGTCATCTAACCCAGGTGTCTGAGCTCAGACCTCATCACCACCGAGTGATGTTGTGAGGGTCTGAGGTCATCACCTAAGAGGTTAGCCTCATAATGTGTCACCAAATTAATGATGTTAAGGGTCTGAGGTCATCTAACCAAGGTGTCTGAGCTCATAACTCGTCACCACCGAGTGATGTTATGAGGGTCTGAGGTCATCACCTAAGAGGTTAGCCTCATAATAAGTGTCACCAAATTAATGATGTTAAGGGTCTGAGGTCATCTAACCAAGGTGTCTGAGCTCAGACCTCGTCACCAGCGAGTGATGTTATGAGGGTCTGAGGTCATCACCTAAGAGGTTAGCCTCATAATAATCACCAAATTAATGATGTTAAGGGTCTGAGGTCATCTAACCAAGGTGTCTGAGCTCAGACATCGTCACCACCGAGTGATGTTATGAGGGTCTGAGGTCATCACCGAAGAGGTTAGCCTCATAATAATCACCAAATTAATGATGTTAAGGATTTGAGGTCATCTAACCAAGGTGTTTGAGCTCAGACCTCGTCACCACCGAGTGATGTTATGAGGGTCTGAGGTCATCACCTAAGAGGTTAGCCTCATAATAAATATCACCAAATTAATGATGTTAAGGGTCTGAGGTCATCCAACCCAGGTGTCTGGGCTCAGACCTCGTCACCACCGAGTGATGTTATGAGGGTCTGAGGTCATCACCTAAGAGGTTAGCCTCATAATAAATATCACTAAATTAATGATGTTAAGGGTCTGAGGTCATCTAACCCAGGTGTCTGAGCTCAGACCTCGTCACCACCGAGTGATGTTATGAGGGTCTGAGGTCATCACGTAAGAGGTTAGCGTCATAATAAATATCACCAAATTAATGATGTTAAGGGTCTGAGGTCATCTAACCCAGGTGTCTGAGCTCAGACCTCGTCACCACCGAGTGATGTTATGAGGGTCTGAGGTCATCACCTAAGAGGTTAGCCTCATAATAAATATCACCAAATTAATGATGTTAACGGTCTGAGGTCATCTAACCTAGGTGTCTGAGCTCAGACCTCGTCACCACCGAGTGATGTTATGAGGCTCTGAGGTCATCACCTAAGAGGTTAGCCTCATAATAATCACCAAATTAATGATGTTAAGGGTCTGAGGTCATCTAACCAAGGTGTTTGAGCTCAGACCTCGTCACCACCGAGTGATGTTATGAGGGTTTGAGGTCATCACCTAAGAGGTTAGCCTTATAATAAGCTTCTGGTCTAAAGAACGAAACAAGATCTTGATATGGAAACTGATCTTTATTAATAACCTCCTCTTAGTAAGATGGTACATTTTCATAAAATTCTATAGATCATATGTAATATCTCTTGAGATGGTCAGCATTCCACGGGTTAGTGAAAGTTCTCCTTCTAGGTTTTCTAGCCTGTAAGTGCCAGGCACAACCTCTTCCGTCACCTTGTAGGGGCCATGCCAGTTTGGGTGTAGCTTGTTTGCCTTCTGTAGTGTCTTTTTTAGAACTGGGTCTTGACTTCACCCTCTGGTTGTAGAATTTTTCTGCCCTCTGCTGGTAGGCTGCTTTTCTGACCTCTGCGTCTT
The DNA here is from genome assembly GCA_949130495.1 of Sambucus nigra. Taxonomy (NCBI): domain Eukaryota; kingdom Viridiplantae; phylum Streptophyta; class Magnoliopsida; order Dipsacales; family Adoxaceae; genus Sambucus; species Sambucus nigra. Next base: position 615,302 of record CASBWL010000200.1, on the reverse strand, counting down.
CCCTTCTTTCTTCGATGAGATCCAGGTCTAGCCTTCTCTTCTCCCCATTGCTGTCAAGGTCGTAGGTCTGAATTCGATGGGTTGGTAGTCCTACCTCCGTTGGTATGACTGCCTCTGAGCCATGTGCCAGCATGAATGGGGTTTCTCCTGTGGACGTCCTTTCCGTAGTTCTGTAAGCCCATAGCATAGCGTAGACCTCTTCTATCCATCTCCCCTTCGCATATTCTAACCTCTTCTTGATTCCATCCAAGATGGTTATGTTCGTGACCTCGGTCTGGCCATTTGCCTGAGGTCGACCAGGAGATGAGAAGAACTGTCTGATCCCCACACTTTGGCAATACTTATCCAAGGAGGCATTCTTGAACTGGGTCCCATTGTCCGAGATGAGCGTGTTCGGGAGGCCATATCTACATATGATGTTCTTGCAGATGAACTGGAAGGTCTTCTGCTCTGTAATGGTTATCATCGGCTCTGCCTCTACCCATTTTGAAAAGTAGTCAATGGAAACTATCAAGAGTATATAGTTGTTGATAGCTCTTGGCAAAAGTTCCTACTAAGTCAATTCCCCATACAGCAAATGCCCATGGAGAAGAGATCGACGTCATAGGCTGATGAGGTTAGTGAGGGATGGTGGCGAACCTTTGACATTTGTCGCACCTCTTCACATAGTTTGTTGCGTCCTTAGACAGGGTTGGCCACCAGTATCCCTGAGTGATGATCCTCTTGGCTAAGGGTCTTCCCCCAATGTGGCTAGAGTAAGAACCCTCATGAACCTCCCTTAAGACCTGGGGTACTTCCGCAGGGTGCACACATCTGAGGAGAGGCAGTAGAAACCCCTTATTGTACAGGACGTCTCCTACTATTGAGAACTTGCCAGCCCTATATCTCAACTTTCTCCTTTCCATCTTGGACTCAGGTAGCTCTCCATCTCTTAGGTATCTGACGAGCGGGTCAATCCATGAGTCTCCCAGGTTCACATTATGACAAGGGCTACACACCTCGTCCTCCTCGATGCTTGCTTTTCCTAAGACCTTGATTGGAATGGTCCTTCCCAAATCTGTCTTCATTGCCGAGGCCAGCCTTGCCAATGCATCAGTGTGGTTATTGCTCAGTCGAGGCACTCTCTTCAGCTTCTCTTCTTCAAAATACTCTAGCAATCTTCTTACCTTCTTTAGGTATTTGGCCATCCTTTCATCTTTAGCCTCGTATGCCCCCAGCACTTTATTGACAACCAACCTCGAGTCGCTGTGGAGTAGGATCCACTTTACTCGAAGAGTTGTTGCTGATAAGAGACTTGCTGTCATGGCCTCATACTCAGACTCGTTGTTGGAGGCCTTGAAGTTGAATCTCAAGGCGTACTCAATGTTGGCGCCATTTGGAGCTGAGAGTACTAGCCCCGTGCCGCTTCCATTATCACAAGAAGAGACATCAACGAAGTGGCTCCACACATCCGTATCGGATGAGAAGACCCCTTCTCTCATAACCCCCTTCTTGAAGAGGTACCGATCCTCTTCGTTCTCTTCCACTCTACTTCGGGTTTTTCTGGTACAACCTCTTCTCGGCCTCGAAAGACGTTAGGGGAAGTCTCTTCCGAATTTCGTAAGACACTACGATTTGTCTCTTCTCCGTACTCTGAACCTTTCTCTATCTCGGCCTCTTCCAAACTTCTATCGGCCTCTTCCCAGGTGAACTCTGTGACAAAGTCTACGAAGGCCTGCCCTTTGATGGTTGTCCTAGGCTGGTAGGTGAGATCATATTATCCTAGCTCGATGGCCCAGGTCATCAATCTTCCGGACTTCTCAGGCTTGTGCAGAACCTGCCTTAGTGGGGAGTCAGTGAGGACTACCATTGGCTGAGCTTGGAAGTAAGGCTTCATCTTCCTTGAGGCGTGTATCAGGGCATAAGCCAACTTCTCCATCTGTGGATAGTTTTGTTCACACCCTTGAAGGGCCTTACTGTTTAAGTATACATGCCTCTGAATTCCATCCTCTTCTCGTATGATGGCTACGCCGATGGCTGACTCAGATACTGCCAGATACACAAATAACCTCTCCCCCGTGATGGGTCGATACAACAACAATGGAGATCCCAAGTAAGACTTAAGTTGGTCAAAATCTTTTTCACACGCTTCGTCCCACTGGAAGGCCTTTCTCATAATTTTAAAGAACGGAAGACACTTGTCCGTTGCCCTAGAAACAAACCTGTTAAGGGCAGCCACTCTTCCGGTGAGTCTCTGGACATCCTTGATACTCCTAGAAGTCTTCATGTCGAGCAAGGCCTTGATCTTCTTTGGGTTTGCTTCAATCCTCCTTTGATTAACGATGAACCCCAAGAACTTCCCGGTTCCTACCCCGAAGACACACTTTGCTGGGTTGAGCTTCATCCTGTACGAGTCCATGACATCAAAGGTCTTCTTAAGGTCTACTACGTGAGTACATGATTTTAGTCTCTTCGTTATCATATCATCCATATACACCTCCATGGTCTTACCTATCTGCTCCTCGAACATCTTATTAACAATACGTTGATATGTTGCCCCCGCATTTTTCAGACCAAATGGCATTACCTTGTAACAGTACGTCCCCTTATCAGTAATGAAGGCTGTCTTCTCAGAGTCTTCGATATCCATGAAGATTTGGTTATAGCCTGAATAAGCATCTATGAAACTCATAAGCTTATGCCCTGCTGTTGCATCCACCATCTGGTCTATCCTAGGTAAGGGATAGCTGTCTTTCGGGCAAGACCTATTCAGGTCTGTGAAATCTACACACATCCGCCACTTTCCATTGTCCTTAGGCACGATGACTGCATTTGAGAGCCACTCTGGATAAGTAACCTCTCTTATGAACTCGGCCTCTTCCAACTTCTTCACCTCTTCCCGGATGACCTCATACTTCTCTCTGGAGTAGACTCTTTGCCTCTGTTTAATAGGCCTAGCATCTCTGTCTACGTTGAGCTTGTGGGTCATGATCTCAGGGTCGATACCAGGCATATCTGCATGACTCCATGCGAAGACACTCTGCCTCCTCCTGAGGAAGTTTATCAGTTCTTCCTTAATCCCTTGCTCCAGGGCCTTGCCGACCTGGACGGTTTTTTCCGACTCATCCTCATTGAGGACGATGGATTCTACCTCTTCCATGGCCTCGCCCATCTTCAATTTTGTTTTGTCTCTGGGATCGAGAGTGTCAATACTGTAAGTCGCGATTGCTCTCTTATGGGCCTCTCGCTCTTCGGCCGAGTTGAAATAACATTCCCGCATCGTGGTCTGGTCCCCATGCACTTCCCCTACCCCATAAGGAGTCGGTAATTTTAACATCTGGTGGACCGTTGATGTCACGGCTTCAAACTCTCTGAGGGCCACTCTTCCGATGATGAGGTTGTAGGCCGAGAAGAAATTTTCGTCCATAAAAAAAAGTTTATCTTCTTGGTCAGCCTCTTAGGCCACTCATCTCCCATCCGGACATCCATTTCATACATGCCCAATGGGTGTACCTTCTCACCACTGAAGCCTATCAATGGGTGATGGTAGGGCACCAGCCTTGCCCTCCTAAAACCCAAGCTCTTCAAACAAGGCTAGAACATCACATCTGCTGAGCTTCCCCCATCTATGAGGATTCTCCCTACATCGAACCCATGCACCCTTGTTGTTAAGACTAAAGGGTCATCTATCTGTGACATGGCCGTGATCCTGATGGAACTCACACCAGAGGTTTTTATTCCTCTTATGTGGTGGGGCCTTCAATTTCTCTGGCCACCTCAGAGCCCGATCAGTCTTGATCTCATTAAGGATGTGGTCACAGCTCACAGTCAGAGGAGTGTAATGAGCAAACTTACCATCTGCTGACCTCTTCTTCCCCTCTTTCTTACCCTGGGACCTCCCAGTGCTACCATGGTTCTCCTCCTCATATTTGGCAGCCATTGCCTCTTCTATATTCATCACATTCCCTGCGGTGGACAACAGCTCTGCCATAGACTTAGGAGGGTCTTCCGCTAGTTTCCATAGTAGCTTTCCCTTCTGGACGCCTCCTATAAGGGCGGTCATGGCTATGATCTCTTCGTAATCCTCCACCTCTAACTTCTCCTTGTTGAATATTGCTATGTAATCTCTTAGGCTTTCACCCTTAGCCTGTTTGACATATAGGAGGTGGGTTGTCTTCTTTTGAGGTCTTACCCCAAAGCAGAAGTTGTGGATAAACTGCTCAGCTAGGCCTTTGAAGTTCTCGATTGAGTTCTTTAGAAGAGAGGTGAACCAGCTGTGCGCTGCCCCTGTCAAGGTTCATGAGAAGGCCCTGCACTTCATCTCATCAGGTATCGAGTAAATATCTGCCGCCGACTGATACATCTCGATATGGTGCACTGGGTTAGTGCTACCATCGTACTTAGGAGTCACTGTAGGAGGCTTGAACTTAGCTGGGGTTAGGAACCCCACTATCCTAGCTATAAACGGTGAGCCCTCCGAGTAGCCCCTCTGTAATGGGTCCCTGCTCTTTATGAGGTCCCCTATCTTCTCCTCGAGACGTTGGATTGATTCATTCCAGGGTCTTCTCTCTTCAGCTTGGCCGAGGTTATCCCCTGCCACCTCCCTACGATGGACAGAGGGTTCCCCAGCCACAACACGTTGACTATTGACCTCTTCCTGCTCCCTGTCTCTTCTCTCCAAGGGTCGGCCTTGATCTGGTAGAGCCTACCTATTCCCTCTTTGAGAGCCTACCGCGCTCCTTGACCTCGATAGCCTCTACCTTAGGTCATTGACTAGGCCTAGCCTCTCGAAGGCCGACCCTCTGCTCAACCTGTTAAAAGAAGACCCTCTCTGCTGGGCCTCATATCTTCCTCAGCCGACACATCTTTGACTCTGCTTATCAAAGGCCGACCCTCTTTGTTGGGCCTCGTCTTTTCTTCGGCCGACACATCCTTGGCTCTGCCTAAGAGGTCGTACGGTATTATCTGACACCTCATACGGCTCCTAGTAGTCTTCCGAGGCCTCTTCAGCTTCTAGGTCATCATACCTGTCCTATGGGCAAGGATTTCCTTGCCTCCCCAGGCACAAGCACCTAGGGTTAGCAACGCCCCTCCTCCGCTGGGGTGCAGGTTGGTCCTTCATGGGTGCCTGGGGTGGTCCCCTGGCGTCAGGATGAGGTTGAACTGCCGCCGAAGTTATCATGTCCGGGGAGACTCCAGGTGGCCTCATCGTCATGGTTTGGCTAAGTTGGGAAAACTGCGCCTTCATGGCTTGTTGTGTTGCAGCTAAAGATTTCAATATTGCTACCACCTCCGCCATTTCGGACTGGGGAGGAGCCTGACTGGAACTAGCCCCTCCGCCTTCAGGCGGCGGAAGAGGTGGTGGTAATTCTGGATCCATATTATCAATAAAGATCTTAAACATCAAGTGAGCTTAATACCTTAACGGACCTCTTTCAATGGTGAAACAGCTCCTCACAAGGGGTGGTTCCTGGTTCACCACCAGAGTCTCCGGTGAGGTAAAGCAGAAAAAGAGGAAGAGATAGCCTCTTGCTTCCCACAGACGGCCCTAAAATGATGATGCTGGGAATCAGCACCACCAGGTAAGGTGTTTCCAATCTCGATATATGAATAACAATAGCAGCACAGCTATACAAAGAGATAAGAGAAGGAGGTGAGGATATGAGGAATCAACACCGGAATATGAGTGATTCAGCCAATCTGGCCTACGTCCACTGTGAGTGTGTGAGTAATATCACTGAACAAAGGCACTAATGGCCATAGGTACAATTCACTCAAGCTCTCTCTCTCTACTATATACCAAGACAGAGTTTTAGCTAGGGTTTTAATAGCTGGATCCCTTTGCATGGTAGGGGATGATCCCTATATATAGTGCCTAGGGGGCGTAATGTACCACCCATGCATGCAATGAGCATGTGTGTGGTATCCTCACCAATGTGGGAATGCCATCTATCACTGTCACATGTAAGCAATGATGATGAAATATTCTCCCACATGTGGAGAATAATCTTGTTACAACTGATTTGTGCCTAGGTGTCCTTATCCAACTGTCAACAGATGTTCGGCAGTCATGTTGGTGAATGACCTTGGCCTGGGAGAGGCCGAGCTGTAAAGGCTTGATGTCCGTTCAATCCGAGTAATGTCATAAGGAGTCTCGGCCTGATCTCAGCCCAGATATTATGCTAGGTCGGCCCCAGCCGAGGTTGGACATATACATTTTGATGATTATTAATGCTTCTCGTCACCTCGGCCAAGGCCGAGGTGGGATTAGTTCCATGTTGAAGATGATCAAGGCTCCTTGTCATCTCGGCCTACTATTGACCGAGGTTGCTATTCCCAGACGTAGTGTCCATGGAAGTGAATATGGTAGTGTCGGCCTGGGCCGAGGTAGGTCTGGACGAGGGATGATATAGTGGGCCCTGCCCCTCATAGGGACGGTCAATGTCTCATCCATCATCTCGGCCGAGGTTGGTGTCTCTGGGCCGACGTTACACTTGGGGCATATCAATGCCCGATCACTAACATATATTCAAATGATCACCGAGGTAATGAAGATGTAGTGTTCGGTTTGTAACGGGATAAGCGAAAATAGGAAAGATGCCTAAGCTACGAGCAATTATAAAATCTTTCTCTTAAAAATCTACCCCTTCGGGTATTCCGGTACAAAACAAAAATCGACAACCAACTTACAATAAAATATCTAAGATAATGTATCTAATGTCCTCCAAAACCAAAAAATGAAATGACATTTGAAACTCTATCTTCAACTGATTTTGTTCTCCCCTGGGCCAACTTTGTCTTCTATAGTCCATGAAATCATCATCAAAGCGAAAGAGACTTACACACATAAAATAAAAAAATATTGTGACACTACGAGTTTAAAGCAAAACTAAATGCCCCCTCAATTTGTTCTCCCCCTTTTTGTCCATAATAGAAAAGGGTTAACATCTAAACATGAATAATAATCACTTAAAGAAGAAAATACATCATTACACGAATAATCAATAAAGAACATGAAATGAATATACAAAGGGAACAATGTGTTCTCCCCTTGTCAAACAACTGTTTTTGAGGTTTTCAAAAAATTTGGTGTATATGTATAAAAAGTACATATTGGTACAAGAAGCACATAGTTACCATATAGAAATACTAAAATATCCGAATTATGAAAATGGAATGATATTGTGTGAACATTATCCATAGGCAAATGAACATAATCATTCATAACATAAGTGCATGAAGTTAAAGAGATACTTCTAAAGAAACAACACAATTTCAACCTTAGGTGTAAAAATATTGAACTTAAATGAACTTGATTCGACTTATGCAATATGCCATGAATTTAAATGATTCTCAAATCAGTAATGACGAACTATTTAATCATTTTCAAGAGAGTCCATTATGCAAACCCACTTATCTTATACTTTATAATACCCTCAAAATCTCACTTTTATATATAAATTCACTCTTAAATGTTTTGAAGATATCATAATGCTCATTTGTAGCAAAGTATCAATGAATATAAAATAAATGGCCTTGACACTTCTTATTTTTTGTGACATTAATATATTAAGATCTTTTGGAAAATGGTGGATTTTAAGGAAAAGCGAATTTTGATCTTTTGTTGCCCCTTTTTCATTGTTTAACGTATATCATTATTTTTTGGGAAACGAAACGCGGGCAATGGTTCTTACAAGAACAACTTATTTCTTTTACATTTGATTCATTATTAAGCATAATTAGGGTGAGAACACCTTATTTGGCACAAAATTAGCAAGTACAATGTTTAAAAGTCCGTGAACACTTACAGTATAGGTTATAAAAAGTCTAACATGTAGAAAGTAATCATTAATGATCAACGAAATGTTATCCACACATTATTAAGTCACGTGAATTGATGAAATGTAGGAGTGATCCGAATATCTTAAATTTTCATCTATATACAGTGAAACACAAAAATAGATAAAGATTTTAGTCTTTTTCAAAAAAAATTATCAAAAATAAAAATCTTTTTCAATTTTCAAAATTCTTCTTTAAAATCAAAAATCTTTTTGGATCATTTAGACTTATCATAAAAACGAAAATATTTTGGGAATTTTTCAAAATATATTAAAAATAAAAACATATGAATACAAAAGATATACAATCCAGCAATAGGGATGTAGGATATGAACATGAGAAATAACCTATACTAGATAAAGTACCCAAACTTAATCAACGGATTAATTACCTAAAGACTTCCTAAGATTCTTGAATCTAAGTGCATCTAAGGTTTCGTGAAAATATTGACTAATTAACATTTGATTCTTATAAAGATCAAGGGCATGATCTTCTCTTTGATGAGATCAATAATAAAATGGTCATGTATCCTAATGTTCTTTGTACGGGAATGTTTGACCAAATTATGGGATATATGGATCGCATTTGTATTATGACAAGAAGTAGTCATTATGCCTTATGAAATCACATAATTCTCCAACATATGCTTCATCCATAAGAGTTACGTGCAATAACTCCCGGTGGCTATATACTCAGCCTCCGTCTTGGATAATAATATGGAGTTTTGCTTTTTGCTCAACCAAGAGACAATATCACTCTCGAAGTAAAAACATCGACCCGAGGTGCTCCTACAATCATCAACATCCTTGATCTAACTGACATATAAATAGGCAGACAAACAACTATCAATATCAAATAAATATCAAATACCATAGGAAATAGTTCCACTCACGTATTTAATGATACATTTAAGTGAAATAAAGTGATACTCTTTTGGCGACGATTGGTACCGTGCATAGACTCTAATGCTAAACGTAACGTCATGATGACTAACAATCAAGTTGAGAAAAATACCTATCATGCTCCTGTAAAGGCTTTGCTCCACGTCCTAACCTAAAGTGTCTTTACTAATCTTAGTCGATGTAATAATAGGAATGAAAGAGGTATTAGCGAACTCTAAACAAAATTTCTCCACTAGGTTCCTAGAATATTCAAATTGAGATATGAAAATTTCACTCTCTAGCTGATGCACTTGGAGACCTAAGAAGAATTTAAGCTCACAAACCATGCTCATATCAAACTCCCTCTTCATCTCCTCCTCAAAAGTGTAAGCATGTTAAGAGCATGAGGATACAAGTAATATGTCGTCCACATAGACTTGGACAATCAAGAAGCACCACTACCTCTCCTCACAAACAACGCCTTATCCACTACCCTCTCTTGAAGCCAATAGCTAAGAGATAGGAAGTAATCCTCGTACCATGTACGAGATGCTTGTTTTCAACCATACAGGGCCTTCTTAATATAAAAGATGTGTCTAGGTGTTTGGGTTTTCATTTTTGGTTATTCCACGTAAACTTCCTCCTTTAGAATGATGTTAAAAAAGTTACTTTAAACATCCATTCGATATAACGTGAACCGTAGATGACATGCTATGGTGAGTAGAAAGTGAATTGACTCAAGCCTAGCAGCAGGAGTGAATGTGTCGTTAAAGTCTACACACTCAATCTGTTTGTATAACTGAGTGTCCAACTTATCCTTATTATGAACTATGGTATCATTCTCATCCATATTATTCTTGTAAATCCACTTGGTACCAATCACATTAGTATTGTTAGGTCAGAAGACTAACTCTCAGACATTGTTCTAGAAAAACTCAGACAACTCTTATTGTATAAATGATATCCAATTCTCATCCTTGAGTGCTTCTTTCACATTAGTGAGCTCAATTAAGGAGGTTTAGCAAAGTTAGCTAACCATATTCTCAATTTGAGCGCGAATCTTATCACCTAGTGTAAAACAACAAAGTATAGTGGTAGGGTCATGAATATTTTGAACCCAAGAAGTTGGAGCCTCTAAATCAAGATTGGGTCCCACTCAGGTAGTATGAGGAATGATATATTATTATCAAGGTGTTCAACATCCTCATAATAGGGTCAAGGTTCAATGAATGCCCGCGACTCATCCTCTCTAATCGTGATGTCAATTAATTCCATAACCATAAAGATTGCAAGGTTAAACACCCTATAAGCCTTACTTGACGATGAATAACCTAAAAATATCCCCTCGTCGGTCTGGGAGTCAAACTTTTCTAAGTTTTCTCTATCTCTTAAAATGTAGCAAGTACTCCCAAAGATCTTCCCTATCCACAACTCATATGGAGTGTGTAGCTTTTTTGGACGAAGATATACCCTATTAACTGTATGGCATGAGGTATTCACCACCACTGCTAAAAAATGCCTATGAACATTTCTCCCAAGAAGAATGGATCTAATCATCTATTGTATCATTCGATTCTTCCTCTTAACTATCCTATTTTGTTAAGGAGTATGAACAAGTGGAGACTCGTGTTTGATGCCCACTCCATCACAATAGTTATCCACTTCGAATTCTTTAAATTTAGTGATGTTGTTGCTATAAATTCAATAATAGTGACACCGTGTATGTTCTATAGTACATGTCACTTGGTTGTAAGGAACTTAACCATGTTGGATTTTTTTTCTAAGAAACATGATAATAGAGTATCTCAAAAAGCCATCGACCACCACAAGATTGTATCTCTTCCTAACCATAAGATTAATGTGAATTAACTCCAAAACACGTGAGGGGGTAATGGTAATGAACTTATGAAAGGGAATTAAAATTTGTTTCCTTATTGATTAGGTACACAAATCGAGGAAATTAGTGTCCTAAGTGACAGTAAGACACAAAATGTGTCCTTTTTCCCTAATCTATCAAGATTTCTAAAGTTGACATGACCTATTCGTTGATTCCAATGGTCCATAGTGGAGATCGTGGTATTGTTGCACACAAAGTAGGACATGGAAACGATCTCATAAAAATTATCGTCCGACCTCACTCCTTGTAGTAAAAGTTTGTCGATTTGATCATATGCGTTACATTCGGACCGATAAAACTTTATGTCAAAGTTATCTTCACATAATTAACTTATACGTTTGCTTTCAACACTTTTATGTATAATAAATTGTCTAGTTTAGGGAATTCGGGTGCCATAATGCTTCTTTATCCTAAAATACTATACCTACTCCCATATCCAAAGGTGACTTTTCTTTCCTTCTGACCCACAAGGTTGGTAAAAAATGATATGTCACCACTCATGTGCCTATATGACCCACTATAAAAATTTCATTGGAATTATTTTGAACCGTAAGAGAAATCTAAACAACAAGGGATTTGTCGTCTTTCTTAGGTACCCAAGTGGAGGTAACCTTTTTTTCCCATATCATCATTGGCTCTAGTCGTAACATTAGAAGAATTCTCAAATGACATGAACATCCATTGAAATTCTTCAATTAATCTTTGAAAAGTCATGACTACAAACTCAACTTTCTCTCTAAGACTAGCAATGTCATTATAATGGTGTGCTGGAGTATGTGTACATTGAGTTGTTCCTAACATGTAGAAAAATTCCCTAAGGTGACTTTTACTTTTGTAATGGGTGCAAACATGGACTTGTTGGGTCTAATTTGGTTTGATATCTTAGGTTCAACTCTCTTTTCTGGTTTAGGTTAAGGTCTATAAGGATCTACCATAAATTTAGGAATCAGTTTCGGTACGACATGGGAAGTGGATGCACCGTCGTACCCTATTACTCGCCTCTCGTCAAAACCTAAGTGGGATCAAGTAGCATTTTTTTATGTATTCTCTATAGTAAATTTGATCACATTGGCACGTTTGAGATCTTTCTTGAGATGGGATACAAAGGATTTAAGTTTTTTCACGAGTCTCCATAGATGCTTAAAGATATCTCGCAAGACTAGTCGCGTTGTTGGTGAAGTCACCATTTTCACTCTTCACTAAAATGAATCTCTCTCTCAAAGAAACTCTAACCAAGGACTTTCTATCTCTCTCTCTCTCTCTCTCTCTCTCTCTATATATATATATATATATATATATATATATATATATTCTCTCAACTCCTTCTCTAAAGATAAAGCTCTAAGAGCTAAACCTTTTTTTTAAGGACTCAGCATAAAGTTCCGTGTGAGCACTTTGAAGGTCACTCTCTCCCTCATTCAAAATGCCATCTCTCTCACTCTATTCGGAATGACAAGACTCATTGTTTAGGTATTCATGTTTAGAAACTTCCTCACCGGCGTGAGGTATGACTAGCTATGATCATGGTGAAGTTGTATCCATGCAGTGATTCATCCCTGGAATCGGCGGATGGGACATTGCTATCATAAAGTGTGGCATCAAAGGCAGCTTTTCCTTTGGCCTGTCTCTTTAATCTCATAGAACACTTGTGAGCTTTGTGATCGTTACACTTGCACTCATAACATCTCTATTCATCTATCTTGGGGTAATATTTTCTTTTTGTTTCTAAATTTTTCTTGTCCGATTTATATTTTTTTATATTTCTCAAAAAATTTATTTTCTTTTGAAGTATTTTCTTTTATAAGTTTGATTTTTTTTTAAATTTTTTTGCAAAAGGGGAAAGATCATCAAGATCAAAATCATACTCGGAGTCAGAAGAAACCTGTTCTTTCATTTTAGATTGAACTTTTAAAGTAATTCCCTTTTCTATAGGATTAACAGTTTTAAGAAACATGTCGATCTTATAAATTTTAATGTCTCCTATGAGTTCTTCTAAGCTAAGCATATCTAAAATACCCAGCGAATTAAGGACAATAACCTTGGGAATAAATCAGGATGGAAGGGACCTCAAAATATTTTTAACAACACGCATCTCAGGAATTTTCTCATCCAAATTATAACTAGATTTAACGATATCATGCTATTGCGGATTAAATTAATCAAAAGATTCAGAGTCTAGCATAGTAATAGTCTCAAATTAGAAGTTCCAAATATGTGAGTTTTAAAATTATCAAAATTGTTGAAAGTCATACCTAAAGTCACGGGATCACAAACACAGTAAAATAGTGGAACAAGCTCTGCTACCAATTTGAAGAGGCCCTTTAACAAGTGCATTAGGTAAGAACGACTTAATCAATTATTTCTAATTTTATCTTATTAATCCCTAAACATGCATCTAAATGATTTGATCCATCAAGAAATTAAAGCATTCAGTAAAAGAAATAATTTCAGAAAAAAAACCCGAAGGGCAAAAACCTTTTTATTCCAGTATAATTTTTTAAATCGCAACTTACACGAATTATAATGAAATACAGTGTCACATGAATACCCGCATGTGTCGGTCCGTGTCGTCAGCAAAGAAACAACCGCAGCTACGCCTCAAGAACATGCGGTTCTATTTTCAGCAAAGATCCACATGCAGTGAACCTCAAACACCGCAGTCCAATCTTCAGCAAGGAATACCCTCAAGCACTCCCAATGACCTCAGTCAACAATTTTCTTAAAGTGTCTATGTTCAAGATCACAAACCTTTGGAAGTATGAGAATTGGATCTTGAATAAACTTTGGATGAAACTAAACAGAATGGGAATTTTTAGAACTGTTCATCTCTGTGAAAAATGTCTATGCAGTGTTATTTTTATAACTAAGCAAAACAGATTCCAAGAAAACTGAAACACAAAATTCGAGGCGATTCTCGTTCGAGCGACAAACGTTGTCGTTTGAATGGAAAGCATTGTCGTTTGAACGACAGTGAACAAATGTCACATTTAAACATTATCCTTGAATAATTTAGCTCAGATATAATAAAACAATTTTTTAAAACTTTAATTCGAATTCCCATTAGTAAAAAATATTTAATTCATCCCTTATTTATACAAAATTCTAACTCACATATTCCTTTAATTATTCATACTTGTGTCATCTTATACCAAATAAAGTGTGAATTTGTAACTTGAATTGATTTGTCCTTCAAGGCTTTAAATTGCAACTTCTTCACTATTGAATCTTTGTAGACTTTTAATAATCTTGAATTAATAACTAGTCTAGACTCAATTTATTTTGTCCAGAATTAAGCCAATTAAAACAAATTGACACATTAGAAATTTGAGCTTACATGCACGTCATGATTCGACAATTTTCGACAGAGGTAACAGCTCCAGAAATGGAACTTAAATCGCGTGAGTTAAAATTACTCCACTTAAAAGTATATTATGTCCAAGCAGTGACAAATTCGGGACGTATGACGTCGCCATTGTTCATTGTGGGTGGTGTCGATCCTCTTTCACAATCAAGTCATACTCTTTCGTTAATAGATTTTAAAACTGATCTCATCCTAGCTTTTCAGTAATCATAATTTGGTCCATCAAAAACAGGTACCCTATTATATAAATTATCCATTTAAACTCAGATTTTAAAAGATCACACAAAAACTTAGCTTAACCTACTCTGATACCAATTTGTAAACACGGGGTTCATATGAATGGTGCGTATATTAGGTTACACACACATACATTAAAAATTTATCCAAATTTTATCTTGATTAGCAATTAGGTGTGCGTGTAATATAATGTTCAAATTAAATTATGCCAAAGAACAAAAATAATCAACCAAACAAACACACGAAAAAGATTGAGGAAAAATTCCTTTCGGCGAAAACCTAGATTTCAACTTGGTTAAAAAAATTGACAAACTCAATGACTTATATACTACTTAAAGCTTCACTAAGTATAATGCATAATCTTTAATTATTCAACAACTATGGCATAGTCCAGCACCGTCCAGAGGAATAAGCCTTCCCTCGATATCCACCGATCTGCCTGAGGATGCACGATCCCTTTTTCTTCTATCATAGAGCCTTCGTTCCACAAATCAACTGTAAAGTATAAATCTACAAGGGTCTGATGCAAGTGTATGGGAACTTGGGTTTGAACAAACTCAACAAATCATATATGGGATGAATGATTGGGAAAGGAAAAATGTTTTTTTAAAACACAAAGTTGAGAACTTTTTGTTCAGATATTGATAAATTGTTTTCCCTAAAAGTCTTGAGGAAAATTATCAAAATGGGTTATTATAGAAAAAATACAAATTTCGAGGCGACAATCTCGTTAGAACAAAAATGGCATCTCGTTTGAACGAAAATACAACTTTCGGTCGAACAAGATATGCCCTCGTCTATTTAACGAGGCGACAATCTCGAAAAAGATTGGAAACTATGAACGAAAACCAAGTCTATTTAATTCCATACAACAACGGGTATATGTTATAGCTAAATATGTTACTTTTCTGTATTAACAAATATCAGGATGTGCATAATGCATTAAGGTTCAATTGTTTCATTGTAGATTTCGTTGAATTTTGATTATCACCTATATGTCTATTACATATAACTCATATGTATAACAGTTTACTAATATATCTCATATATATAAACTGTTACAAATATCTCATATATATAACAATAACTATTATATATCATATATAAC